>CM076570.1:625688754-626143754 GCA_034641835.2 Pinus albicaulis
TAAATGGTAACTGTTGGATGGGGTCTTGCTGGTAATATTGATAACCTTGAGGGTTAAGTCTAGTACCTGGAGGAGGGTATCCAGGATATCTTGGAATATCTTTTTCTGTATGTATTTTCATTCCTCCAGGGTAACTAGGATGAGACATACCAAGTTGTAGTTGAAATGGAAATTGAAATGTATGATCGAGGTATGGTTGACTTTGAAAAGGTGGAATTTGATCCATCTGGCCCAAGTAATATTGCTCCTATACAGGTTGACTTTGTAAAGGCTGACCTTGCACGAATTGACTTTGAAAAGGTTGGCCTTGAAAATATTGACCTTGATATAGTGTTTGCATAATGCCTATAGTAGGTTTTCCCATAGGAATATATGTGGTAGAATAAAAAGTGGGTCTATTTTGATAATAAGATGCTTGAGGGATAATGTGTGTAGTCTGCAGAATCGATACTTGAGGCGCAGTTTGTACTGTTGTTTGTGATACTCCTGGAATGAGTGTTTGGGGTGAACTTGGAATCAGTTGTCTAAATTTTTTTTGAAAAATACACTAAACATGTATTTGAGGACTACTTTAGACAGGTTGTTGAACAAGTATTTGTGGAGTTCCTTAGAAATACTATTGGACAGGTGTTTTCAGAATCCCTTAGACAAGTTGCTTGACTTGTATTGGAATACCTTGGACATGTATTTGTTTAATATATTGTACAGTAGGTTGAATAGGTTGATAAAATAGAACTTGTGGAGAAAATTGAATAGGTTTTTGATCAAAAGAAGGGTTCCAAATAATATTCATCCCTGGGTAACGAGAACCAATCAAGGGTTGAGACGCAACAGGTTTACCTGGAACTACCTGAGGTATCTAACCATAGTTTGTATAATTTATGGAAAAAGGTTTTCCTCCAACAATAGGATATGACCCAACAAAAGGTTGCCTTTTCAGTGTAGGATAAGGTGATTGGCCCCAAGGCGGGTAGTAAGCACCACTTGGAGTTATTTTAGGATTACCTAAATTTCCATATATCTTGTTAATATACTGATATGTTTCCAAAGGTATTTGAGGTGTGGAATTCATTCCTTGGAGAATAGGGTTAGATACACCAGATAAAAAAGTAGAAGTTTGAGGTGAAGGATAATCTCCTGAAAAAATTCCAGAAAGTGACTCGTATGTAGCATGAATTGATGGAACACCATACAATAATGACTCTGGAGAGCTTGAAAATATAGAATATCATTAGGTACACTTCCAAAATAAATTCTTGACATAGTTCATCTTGGTGAAAAGTAAAAAGGAGTCTCGATACGTGGAATACCTTGTATTAAATAGCTCAAAGGTGTGAAATACCAAGGGTTTGTTCGGAAAGGGTCAAAAGGAAGTCTTGGAAAAAATATTTTTTTGCCAGTACAGACAGGAATACGTGGCGATTCTTCGTCCTCTTTTCTGGTAATGTCTTCAATATTAAGGAGACAAGGAGGTATTTTAGTTGTAACTATAAGTTTCCTTTGCGGTGAAGGTGGCGTAGGAGTAGGGGATATAGTAGTTGAAGATGATTCAGGTTCAGAGGTGTCACATTTAGGTTCGTCAATTTTTGGTTCAGTTTATTATGTATCTGAAACCTCACTAGTATCATATTCTTGATGAACAAGTCCAGTAATTACTGGACTAGATGTATCTAATCCTACTTATACTTCTTGAAGTTGAACCACTCCAATTTATACTGTCTCAGATTCTACAATGTTAGATTTTTTAGGTTGGTTTGAGGTCCAAAATCCTGTTGATTTTGACTTCTCATTTTTAATCTTTTCCAACTGGCTCAGTGTATATTGAGAGGAAAATCCTTGCATTCTACGTGAATGCCTTGGTAAATTAGCCATGATGAATGTTTATTAAGAATTCAAATAATATCCAAAATTCACACCTAAAGTCTCTAAAAGTTAAAAACAAACAATAAACACATGCTAGTAAAGATAAGGAATCAATCAATGCAAAAAAAACTTCCACAAAGAAATCACTAGTTGGTGATGAAATATAAAGTCATAGAGATCAACGTGAAAAATGAAATAAATATAGAGTGGGTGGAACCAGTTACCTTGACAACCTGCTTAATGAACACGATATGATGCAAGTAACTCCACTTATGCCATCTCAACTGAAGAATACCCTCTATAAAGTTCCAATTGAGTTTAGTCCACGCTTGTTCTGGGTACAACAAAGACTTCCTCTCTTCCATCACTTTGGGTAATATCCCTAATATTATGGTTTCTAAGGTTACCACTTACAACAATTTAACTTGGGAACAGTCGCAGATCGAATGTACATGCAAGGGAAAATTAGCAAATCTCAATCCCCTTGAAAGTTCCTCAACATGGTTAATTCGAGGTTTACGTTCAAGTGAATCCCAAGTACTTTTCGACACAATTTTTATTGCGTGCAAATAACTCTACAATAACAAATGATGTGGGGTCGATTAATCCACTAGGTCTGATATGATCTCGTGCTTAACTCCCTAGTTAGAGGAGATTCCTAGAGCCAAACTGTAATAATTTGATTTAATCTCTATCACAAGATTCTAGATTTTGTTTGCATATTTAAAAATTTAACTCATTCCCTATTCCAAAGCCCTACAACCTGATCTAATGTAGGTATAAAAGAACCCTAAAAATACAAAAAATTCTAAATTGATTTTATTAGCACTTTGTTTTAAAGGTGTTATTTACTCAATGGGTAAATGGACGTGAAACTGGTGATATTATGACCTGACTCAAAACTCTAATGTAATCGTACATGATGTTGTGATATTTTCATTTCAATGAACTCCTAATTATGAGAAAGAAAGAGATTTTCAATTTTTTCAAAGAAAATGCAATAACTCTTAATTTCACTTTATCTCTTTTCACAAACCCAAATTTTCACTTTGAAATACCCAAATGCAGAAATGAATATTTCAATTCGTTCAACAACTTAAAAGCCATGAAACTTTCCTTTGACAATAAATCACTCAAAATTTTCCAAAATTCATAAGAAACTAATCAAATCTTAAAAATGTTTTTTCTCAAATGAATTTGGTCAATAAATGTTATGAATTCAATAATGTCTAAAGTGTAATTCTGAAAAACTTCAATCCTGAAAGACAAGGAATTTTATTTCGAAGTTTAGTTAAGGAATCACTTCTCATCAAAACACTAATTCTTGACAAACCCTAGCTTTCATCAAACCAAAATATATTTCACAAACGAGTAAAATAATCACTTAATCTGATATATTTGACAAAAAAAATATAGGAAGAGATTAAATCAATAACAACCAATCTTTCTTTTGATGGATCCACAAGAAATAAAAGAAATCCCTTACCCTAATTCATGAAAATAAGAAATTCTTGAGAATACTTATTCACAACACTTAATCAAACTCAAAAAGACTATCTAAAAGTATCAACAAATATAATGAAGCATAAAAACTAAAATTTCAGACTTTAATGAAAGGAAAACTCAAATTTTCAAAAATTCTAGGAATTTGTGCAGGTGGAAAGTATAGTTCAATGCACATACACGCTATTCCTAAGGAACATCACACAGATCCACACTCTGTTGATGAAGAGGAATCACACAAATCGATAAAGTTTAAGAAAACATCGAGATTCAAACAAACAAATCAAAAAATCCAAAATATCACTATCTTGTAGACACTTTGAAAAGGATATCAGACAAGGCTCGAAAGACCAAAAAAAGAAGATGATGAAGTATGACACATTCCCAAGTGGAGTCAACAATTTGGTATGGAAAACTAATTTCTAATGTGGAAAAGAGAAATCTCCCTAGGTTGAATGATTGACCCTAGTAACAAACAAACAATCAAGAAAATATTTCCCTGAGTTTATCTATATTGAATCATAAACTATAATGGTAAGAGATGGAATCCATTCCTTTCAAGAAATGATTGATGAGATCTTGCTATGGCTTGATGCAACTCCTCAATGCTTAGAGACCAGATCTGTAGACATATAAAAAACAAGAGATAAAAGGCATATGTAGAATAAATGATTCAATAAAACTGATACTAGTGATCAAGGAGACTAGTACCTAATATCATTTTAATGGACAAATAGGAGCAAAATAAACCATTTATCAATTACATTAGAAAATATATTGGGAAGAAAAACTCATTTGTATTAATCTCATAAATAGAGGAGTTACACAACCTTGGCCTTGATGAAGTGAGGCTCCTCCCAATGATCTACAATCTCCTCAGATGATAATCCTTCCAACCTTATTTAAGAAGCATAATTCTACCTTTAGTAATTCCCCCAAACCCTATAGTGTGGTTGATTTATAGGCTAAGAGGAGGATGTTTCAGATCCTTATCTCAAGGATGAGATCCGCTAAAGGTGGGATTAGGGTTCCTTGAAGAATGGGAATTAGCTCCATGATCAGATGGGTTAGGATCGAATACGCATCACCTCGAACCTTTTAGTTGGGATATATTCGCCCAACAAATATTATAGATTTCACTTTTTATTGAGTCATGTGCGCAATTTAGAGTGGAAGACAAAGTGAACTTCAATGCATGCTTTAATGGTAAGAGTAGCGTATGTGCAGAAAGTGGCTAGGAAAGTGTGCAGGTGACCAGAAGTAGGTTTTTTGACCTTGTTACCCATAATTCTCATTTTCTTTAGGATGTTTAAGTTTTATACTTGCAGGGGAATGTTTTGGAACACATTAATGGATAGTGAAAGATCCAGTTTGATCATCATTTTCCATGGTGAAAAAATTACCTGTAACAACGGTAGGGTCCTCTTCTATTCCAAGGGTTTCTTCATCGTTGTTTTTTTCAATGAAGAGGATTATTAGAATGTGATTTCCAAGGGGACCTAGTTTTGGGGAAAAGTTCGGCTCTTCCTAACCCCTTGGTTCCCAGATTTTGAACCCTCCACAATTGTGATCACAAAGCTACCCATTTGGGTTTGGATCTTGAATTTTACAACCCATACATAGAATTTTTTGGTATTTGAGGGTTTTGGAAACACCTTTGGTCACTTTCTGGCCAAAAATCCCTTGGGAGGCCAGTGTGGAGTCTACACCTATTGCAGGATTTACGTAGAGCTTGACATAAACAAAGGCTTTCCTTGTAAAATTGATTTAATATTTGGTGATTTTCACTGGACCCAATATCTAGAATACGAGAACATTGCTTTTAGGTTTCGACTATTCCATCAAACATACCATATTTAGAACTCTTTTTCTCAAAAACCATTCAAAAATAAGCCCAAATCTAAAGCATGGAATCCATGCAACCCGCCTCCTAGAGAAGAGGACGATTCCTCATCCTTAGATAATGAATACGATGATATTGAAGACGAAATGCTCTCATAAGATGAGGCACAAAATGTAGATATTAAAAAGGCCCATGAATAAGGTAAGGGGATCCAATTTTTTCTAGAAAGAAGAGAAGAAGTTAGTAAGAATGCTCTGACAGGTGCCATGGAGTGCACCCATGAATAAAACTACTCAGAATTTGACAAGGATTCCTCCTTATATTCTTAGAACAATATTATGGTAGATTAGTAGCCCGACCTTCTGAAGGCTGGGTCAAAGTAAAAAAAAATAAAGGCAAAAAAGGATGCACTAGATGATTAGCCCCAAGTTGGGTGATTACAATGTTTATGTCTCTTAGTTTTTGTATGTGTTTTTCTATTTATGTTTCATATATGCTTACAGATAGAAAATGTGCTTAGTATGTCATACTTGGTTGGAGGTATGATATCCCAGGTCAGTCTTTTTTGTCTAATGTTAACTATATCTACTTAATGTAATCCGTTTTGCTATTAATTGAAAATTTTTGTATCAACTTACAAAAAAAGACATTATTATTATTATTATTATTCTTTTTTTTCAAAATTATCCATTAGTATTATTAAATAAAATAATTTTAAAAAATGTAATATAAAGAAGGTAAAGGGGGGGAAAGTAAAAAAGAAAAAGAAAAAGTTAATAACATTAATAAAATGGTGATGAAAACTTCTAGAACACTATGTGATATCGTTGAGGTGTTCAATGTTTCGAGTGAATACTAACCCATCTTTAGGGAGAAAATCTCAAGCTCAAATTGATGAAGCAAAGAGTGGAAGACCGGGAATAAATAGAGAATAGAGAAAAATATGACTGCTAGGGAGGGTAAAAAGGATATAAATTTTGATGAATTAACATTTAATAATAACTATAAATTATTAATTTATTATTAATAACTATAAATTATTAATTTATTAATAATTAATAATAAATATTCATTTTGTAAAATCTCTTTTGGTAATAATCACATGCAATGGAACATTCTCGACACGTTTCGAACCAACCACTGTGGCTCATCATCAGGACTAGGTTTAATATATTATTAATATATTAATTTAACAATTTCGCTAATAGGGAAGGGTTAAGGTTTAAATTAGAATCAGGGGTGGTAGGAGGGAGAGGGATTCTATATAACCCCGATGGAAAATTGGTAACCAAATACTCCTGGGGATAATCCAACATCTACATAAAGATACTTGACCAAGGGAAACCACATCAAGCTATTATTATAGCGAATATCAAGGATTTTGGATGATTTCCCCAAAAAATATTTCTACCATGTCCTTAGACATCATAATTATGAAGCTGATAGTCAAGCCAATAACACTTTCCTTCTCATGACCTTCTCAAAGTGGGGCAATAAAAAATTAATAGAGCTTAGGGGTGAAGAGGTATACCATGACCCCTAATATCCTTCTTCCAAGCATTAGGCTCATGGTTTTGGAACTTTTTTTTAGTCACTTACCTACTTGTATCAAACATACATTTGAAACTTAGCAATAAATTTTGGTCGTTGCCTATTATTTGTCATGGCACCCTCTGTCATCGTGAAAAATGCAAATCATATTAAATCAGTAGTCCCATGCACTCAATGTACATGGAATTGAAGGCATCCTAATCTCGGTGCAAGACCCGCACCTCAACTAGTGTTCGTTTCCATGGAGTATGTAATTATGTATTGTCACAAAGGCATTCAAAGAGAAGCACGGAGATGAATTATCCAATGCTTAACTTAATGGTTCTATGACGTTCCATAGTTCGTAGATGTTCCCTTCCTAGAAATTTATAGACTTGGGTTAATTGGTGTTTGTTGGAGTGGGGTCCCTTAAGTCTGAGCTTTCAAGACCATTTTTGATATATTTTTGTAATATATTTTTTAAGTTTAGTCGTGTGCAGCACAATTTAAGGGGCTTTGGGGCGGGTCAAAGCCCCTCAAGAGTTGTAATGGGTAAAAAGGGTAGAAAAAGGGGCCGTAAACCAAAGTTTGTGGACCCTAGATTAGCACAGGTTAAAAGTATAAATAGGAGTCTAGATCGAGTCGAATAAGACGGTTTTTGATAAGTTTGAACAATTGATGATAGATTTGGCTACATTGTTATATTTTGTGTAGATTTCTTTGGGTAAAATGCTCCTGCTGGCTGTGTGAGCAGAACCTTAGTCCTGCTATGTGTAGACCCTGCTCGCTGTGTGCATGGGTGAACTGAAGGGTTTTTTATGAAGGATCCAAACTGTTATGAATAAAGAACTATTGTTGCTGATATCTGAGTCTGAAATGCATCTACTATTTATGTTATGATTTCTTCTACATATTATTTCTGATTCCTGTATTTTCTATGTTAGATCACTTGCGCAACTGCTTATGGTTTTAGATGAATGGTTAGTGAATAGATCTAATGCTATTAAGTGTTAATACCATCTGTTAAGGGCTATTACTTGGATTAGAGGCTTTGTTTTAGCTTGCACGCTAGATATTCTGCATAATTGAATTAAATGTGTTTGTTAAGGGTTTCATAGTTAAGGCTTCTGTGCAGAGGTTTTTTCATGGTTGTTTTGGGTCTAAGATCACCCACATCATTTAAATCTCTCTCAAGGAGTGGAAACCTAGCTATAGCACCCCCCATATTGGTTCGGGTGAGACTTTGACTTGAGCAAGCAGGTCACTACAAAAAGGGCCAGTAGTAAGAGGGTTTTATTGGTTAACCTCAACTTCGAACCTGGGTCAGGACCCCTCAAGCCAAAAAATGGTTCCATTTCCAGGACCGGGATTATTTTGAGAGAGGTTGGATGATGTGGAAAGGTTACAGAAACCATTAATGCCTGAACTAGAGGATTGGTTTGAAAAAAAGATTCAGGAATTTTCCCTAAAAGTAAACAAAAGTAAGAAGCTATCCACTAAAGAGTGTAAGAACAAGTATATTTTAACAGAAGTGCACGAGATCTTCTTAGTGACCTTTGCACATGAATTATAGGAGTGGTTGTAAATATTTTAAGAATTTCAAACCTTTTGGAAGGACGATCAGGTCACGTAGTGGACCGCTGAATTGATCCAATAGTTGGAAAATACTGATAATTCCATCACCCGAACTGTAGATCACTGGGTTGAAAACATCTTGGGCGGGTTGGTGATAGAATTTGCAGTATATTAGTTTATGTCATACTATGAATCTTAATGGAGATTTTTCAAGGGATTGAGAGGTAAATGTATGAACTTTACCCTTGCTGATTAAGATGCTATTGTGTGAAAATGGTATTTTGTGTAGCCACACTGAGTGAATGACCCCTAATCAGATCGAAAGGACTATGCACAACATAAAATATTATAATGTAAATCAGAGAGGGGAGAGATCTATGTACATTCCTCTAAGAAACTCACCTAATATAAACAGAAGTGAGGCTACGAATGCCAAAGGTAGCCCTCTTGCTATTCCACCATCAAACTTGCGCAGGGGTAAGAATTATCCTACCCTTCCACCACCCCCACCTGCAGAAGATATGGCTATGCATATGAAGCTACCCACATTTTAAGGGTGCGGGGGATGAATATATGGATTGATTTTGGTTTTTGGCAAATGCGGTGTGGTCTAAAAAAAATGTTAATACCAATACAATCAAAAGAGCGCAGTTGGATATGACATTTGAAAGTCATGCTTTAGATTGGATCGTGGGATACTTTTCTCAAAATGTAGATCACATTGTTCAAAAGATTAAGGATTCCTTGAAGTAGCAGTTCCGGATGCCAAAGTCCTATTATCAGTGCATAATAGAACTGAAATATTTTAAGCAAGGGACGAAGGAATCAGTTTGGGAAGCTAACCAATGACTGAAGCAAACCATCTATGACAAATGATTTGTTTACAATGATAAGCAACATAACGAATGGTTCGTTGCCATGCTCTTGCCACATCTGCATGGGCCTATGGGTCAACAGAAGATTGAATCTTAGGAAGAAGCACTGGAGATTTCTATGAAACTAGAAGCTGCGCCTAGAGACGATGCTCAAATTTGAGCGCTACAAATTCAAAGCTAATTAGAATCTATGCACTTGGAAATTTAGAATTTATGCAAATACTGGGGTAAAGAAGTTGGAACAGACATCTGGTGCATATGCTGCAAGGGTGCTAGCCACACCAAATATCAGTGCCCTCTTTTTTCAGATTATTTTCAAGATGGGGGAGCAAACCCACTCCGCCCCAAGGATGCTGCTGGGCCTAGTACCCCCAAACTATGGTGCACTGATTGTAGGGTGGCTGGACGACATGATACAAACCACTGCCCATGGTTAGGATCCTATGTGCCAGAATTGAAGAAAAAACAGTGCTGAGGTATAAAAGGTGTATTTTTAACTCCTATTTATCCTACATTAGTTATCAATCTAGGTACGATTTTTTTATCTCAAGAGTGCACTCAGTCTGAGGCGGAAATTTAATCTAAGAGTAATGCTTTCCAATTTGCAGTACAGTGTTTCAAATACAAGAGTAAACAGATGTTTGAAGATGGAATCTAATTGAAATGACATGAAACTTAATTATCTAAAACTCAATTATTCACTCAGCAATCATCAGTCAAGGATGCAGTAGTAATAACTCTTTCCTCTATCAACTGATGTAAATGAAATCAAACATAAACAAGATCCTCAATCTAAGAACTTAGACAGTGATAGCCAATGTCCTTTACAGTTGTTGATCTTACACTACACACAAAAGAAACTAATTGGATATGATAATTGAGTTAAATAATGCTGCTAATGGAAATGGAAGAAACATGATCTCTGCAATAACATTCCAAAGAAAAACCAAATACTTGCAAGAAAGAAATGATCAGCAAAGCTATTTAATGGAAATGAACAACAAATTCTAGAATGAATAGCGAAGCTTTATATTGGAAAAGCATATCAATACAAGTTACAAAGAATAATAATCTTGTTATGGTGGAAATGACATCAACGTGATTCAATCACACTTATGCAATAAACCAATTCCATAAAATATTGAAACAGTAAGCTATCAAACATGGAATATGTAAATCAATGCGACTAGAGAAAATGAACATTAAAGCAAACCATTACACGACTGGAATTGTAAAGTAATGGTACAAATAGCAAGTGGATCCACCAGGGCTAGGCCCTTAGCCGCTTGTGAAGCACTGCCGAGCTACTCCAGTATCAAATAATGGAACGGTAACTGAATTATATATTAATCATATGTAACAAAGTTCACAGGAAATCACACTCTGTTTTAACCAACGAGAGTTGGTGATCAAAATGAAAATACAAAAGGAAATTTGAATAATGATAATACATGCTCTCTGATTTCTACAAGAGCTGTCCTTTTATAACATCCAGTTGGACAAAACAAGAAATACAGATAAGCTTTGAAGTAGCGATCCCTTAGGATCGAAAGATCCTAGGGATTCGCTCTATCTTCTATCTCCAGTTATCGTTTTGTCCTCTTGCGTTGAAGCTGCGCTGTTCCTTTCTTTTCTTTGACTGTGCGCTTCGATTTCGATCTTCTTGTCTGGATATGGCTTCCTGTTGAAGGGACAACAGTTACTTCTTCTTTGTCTTTTCCTCCCAAATGGTGGCTTCCCATTTCTTCTATTTTCTATATAGAAGAAAGGAAAATATTTAGTTGATTTGAAATAATCACTAATCTCCTTAATTCCATTATAATTCTTCGATATATTACCATTTTTTAATACAAAGGAGTTATGATTAAAGGAAAAAGATAAAGAAATAAATGGCAAATTCATACCTTTTCCATCACTCAACACACCCCCCTACTACCCTTTTTCATGTCCTCATGAAAACCATGTAGTTTACATGGAAAGTGGTTAGAGAATAGATTGGAGAGGGTTTTTCATTAAATGGTCTAAAACCATGATTTGCTGCTAAAAATTCAAAAATATGCCCTATCTGCCCTTCAGGTAATTCATATATGGCCTTATAGTCTACTACAGGATACCAGATGATTATTGGGTCGTGAATACGACCACTTTTTAACACTTATTTCATCCATTTTTACTCTTCTTTATCATATCATTTGTTATAATTTATTATATAAATCCATTTTATAATGATTTATGCTTTTATGGATGAATATTATTTCTTCTCCTTTATTTTTAATAAATTGATGATTATTATGAATAATTTTATCAATGATAGTTTATTAATATATTTTTTAATATCACTCACCATTTTAACCTCCAAGATATTTTCCAGATTGAAGATTTGATCTCCAAATCATCATCAAATATTCCAACTCAGAAATTCGCTAGAATAATAGGTGACAGTTTTACGGTTGAAATTCTGGGAAAATAAAGAAGAATATGGAAAATCGGGAACATGGGTTTTGTCCAGAATGGGCCCAATTAACTTATGAAAGAACGGTTTGCCCAAATTCGACCTGTATTGAGAGAAACGCAGGGTTCTTTGAGCATGATTTTCTGAGATTTGTTGTTGCGCCCGTCCTCCAAATCTCAGCTACAAAGCCAAATTCGCCTTGCTCTTGTTGAAAGATTGTTGCAAATGTATTTTATAGTTGATCAAGTTTTTGGGAACAATCCAATATTGTTATGGGAGATCATATTTTCTATTTAATTTATCTTCCTTCTGATTATAGAAGGAGAGCATGTATTGTGTATTGGGGAGGATGGAGAACAATGGATGATTATTGAATTCCCTTTGTAACATTATAATTCCTTGAATATTGTGAGCAAAGAGAAACTGATGTAAAAGCTATTCATGTTTTATTAATACAAAGAGGCGTTCTCATTCCATTTCTCAAGTTCTGCAGTATCCCAGCGATGCTTTCACCAGCGGTTGAGGGCCCGACCCTGGTGGAGCGACCCGATGTTTGTATTTCTATTCTTTAATTACTGTTGTGTGATAATCGTGTTTGGTTTCATTGCGATTGCAGAGTTAATTATTGTTGAATTTCTTATTGGTATTGCTGTGTTATATTAACAAATCGCGTTGCTGTTTCTTTATGATTTAACAAGAATCTCAACACTGTATAATTTATCTTATTAATACCTTAACGGAGCTTTGCTATTCTATTTCCATTATGGTTTCATTCCGCTTTCTATTCCATTTGATTGATATTCATTATAGATTTTTGTTCAATAGGATTGGTTATTCGATCCCTTTAATCACAGTTTGCTATCCATTTACATTGTTGTTCATTTCAGTTGATTAATTGCAAAGAGTTTGGTTTTGAGAGCTTTCCTAGTTTCCTTTCATTAGCAGCTTTTAGTTCAATTTCTATTTCCATTTAATTTCTTTCAAGAAGGACTGTCAACTGTAGAGAACATTGGTTATTGCTTCCTCGTTCCCAGATTGATGGTCTTGTTCCAGTTTGATTTCAATTGCATCAATTTCTAGAAGATTGAGTTTTCTTTCATTTTGATTGTTTTAAGATCACCAAATGTAGAGGATAGAGGTTATTTCTCCCAAGTCCCCAGATTGGTTATCTTGCATTGATTTCTAAGGGAAAGAGTTATTGCTACTGTATCAATGATCGATGTTTTGCAGTTTGATTTAATTCAAGTTTCAGAGCATTTCCATTTGTAATTAGGTTCCTTTATAAGCATTTGTTTATTATTGTATTCAGAATTCTGTACTACATCTTCATAGCATTGCTCTTGGATGAATTGTAGCCTCAGACAGAGTACACTCTTGAAATAAAAAGTCACTCCCGGATTGATAATTAATGTGAGATAAATAGGTGTTAAAAAGATACCTTTTATGCCTCGACAATAATAGGGCTTCGAAATCTAAAACCTAGACAATACGGGCCTTCCCTCAAGATGAGGTTACTATAGATAACCAGGCGGTTGGTAGATAACTTAAAATTTTTATAATTAAATGGCTCTATGTCTTGAATACTCCGATTGGAAATCTTCCATCGGAGTTTAGCTGCTACTACGGCCTGGTCTTTGATGGACAGAAATTATTCTACCCCATCCAGGACAGTTGCTTTGTGGATGGGTCCCAATTTCTAGATCACACCCTCCTTTTTCATTAAGCTTTTCTGCCTAGCCCATAGTTGTAATGGGTGTCTCGGTTCACCCCTAACCCAAAGGTCTAACCCATTTTCTTGTCTCTGAAAAGTGTTATAGGCCTTGAGCCATTTTAATTGGTTAACAGCAAATGAAATGAATGCTTGATATTGGACATCACCCATAAAAGGATTGGGATTCATCTCCATTTCCTCTTCCAATATAAAATTGTGCAAATAAAATTCACAGAGTAAGCACTGAACTTTTATTCCATATATTTTGCATCAGTTTATAAAATAATCAACAATTTTTAATTCTATAGGTTTTCCTGCCTTAACAGCTTTAATTTTTAACTGTAAATATCATTCTAACAAAAACAAAGCATAATTTTTGGCAGGGGACCTACATGCTAGAACATCTGTATATAGAGAACAGAGAGTATCCATTTGAATCCTGACTTTTTGTAGTCTATTCCTTACCTCTTCAAATTTTTCTTCTGCCTTCCGACATTTTTTGAAGGATTCTGCTTCTGATGCATTGATGTTCCTTAATTTCTGTTGTAACTCTTGGTATTTCTTCTTAGAAACAACCTCTTCTTTGAGCTTTTCTCTAGCCCACTGAGCCTATGCCAGATCTTCTCGTAGTTTTGCTACACCAGGGTCATTGTTCAACAAAACATTTTTGGGTTGAAGATCTACCTGGGTTTTCTTATCACAATATCGAGTTCCTATATTCTGTGTCTCTTTATTGCAAAATGTCTGGTTGGCCATACTGCTAGAGGACAGTGCCTCGGTCTGAACATCTTTATTACAGACTGGTGCATTTTCAGTTTGGGCAACTGCGTCTGTAACAACTTTCTTCTGTTCCTTGCTATCTTGAATGAATATGGGCTCAGTTTGAGTCTCCATGGCCCTTGTATTATGGGGTTCCGTTCGGATGGTTGCATCCCCCATCTTCAGGGTTCTTTTAGATATTTTCCCCCTTTTCAGAACTCTTATCTTCTATCTAAGTCATTTTACTAATTTTAGCAGCTTTTGTTGTTCCCTCTGCAGCCTCTTAAGTTCATTTGTCTTCTTCTTCTTCTTGGGAGGAACAATTGTTCCCCTTTCTGGACTTGGCTACTCAGCTAGGTTTTGTTCTTCAGGGACCGTGCCTTCCCCCTGGCTCATTTCCATATTCTCCATTTGGAATAATTCTTCAGTTTTCGTATTATCCTGACTAGGTTCCTCAGGGGAAGAAACCCTAGTTTGATCTGCTATTTCCTGAGGGGCTTTTGCTTCTTCCTCCTCCTCATCATGCATTTCCTCGGATGTATCCTTGCTGTGGACAGAATGTTCCCGTAATTTTTCTACCTCAATATTGAGGTTGAGCAGACTCTGGGGTTGCATATACTCACACATATTGGCCAAAATTTGGGCAATTTGTCCTCCTGCAATGGAATTTGTGGTGGAATTGCACTGGAGGTTACCGGAGGTTCCACTTCCTCCCTTTCCTCTTCGCTGGTATGCTTAATTTCTTCCTCTTCTTGATTTTCTCCTCCTTCAAGTTGCGGGGGTTGCTCATCTCTAGAACTAGGTAATTTTAAGGGTTGGCTACTACTACTCTAGAGGCTTCCCAACAGTCCCCTGCTTCTTCTTAATCTAGAGGAATGTCTACGTTTTAGAGGTCTGTTTGCTGTGCTGGTGATTATTTTTCGTTTCGGGGCAGGTAAGGTTGTTCCCCCGTCTATTGAAAATACCAATTCTTCCCAACTAGTCTGCTGCTGAGCAAGACTGTGGCTAACTATTAATCGAATTAAACAATGGTGTCTTACTACCATTCTTGTATGATAGGATTTCCTTATGCTCCGAGCAGCGTCATGCAGTAAAAAATTTAAATATGCAGGCAAATTTACAACACATTTCTGTTTTAGTACTGCTAATAATTTGAGGTGGCGTGGTATTACCACATCCTTTCTCCGATCGCATGTAATGTAGCTTTGCACTACTCTCGCCAGTTCTGCCCATGGTTCTCCCAGATTTTCCGGCTGGACTCCTTTTCCTTTGACGGTTAGGTTCTGTCCTTCATCCCGAAAGATGGTCATGGCCTCTTGCAATCTCAATTTTTTATGGGTCCATATGGGTCCAACTGCCATTATACCGGATACCTCAGCAATTATTGCATCTGTTACTATTATTCGCCTTCCTCTTACTATGGAATGATGTTCCTACAAGTTCTGCCAAAATTTGATGGCCACAATTTCATGGGGCTACTGCAGTCGTGTAAGGTAGGCAATCCATCTTGCTCTTTCCAAAATTTCTCGTGCAACGTCGGAAACAGTTAGTACTTATGGTTCGCTATGTACTGCTCGCCCTCCCATTTCGTCTAAGCCTTTCACATTCTTAAATTTTCATAGAAATACACAGAAATGGAAATGGAACAACAACCCATGCATATCAGAAAATATCAATACCGTTAAACTTTCCATTTCCAAGATCTGATGAAAAAAAGGAATCGACCTGTATGCAGGCGTATTTCAAAATTCACTCACACCACCTTGAAATATGATACGTCGTCCTTGACCGGAAATGGACGAGAAGCGAACTGGATGACAGTCGTACAGTATAGAAAGGCATGCATATTCATGAAATGATCACAAAAATTATTGAATTACTGAAATCGAGGCATATTATGAAAATCATGAATAAATATGGAAATGACATGAAATGATGTGAAAATAGGGAAAAGAACAGCTGATGTAAATAAAAGTCCTTATGCGGTCATTATTCACTTTGAACCATTATGATTGATTTATAAACAATATTTCATGTGTAAGAGGTTTAAAAAAAAGGGTCTAGGAGCATAATCTCATTTGAAATCAAGATAAAGATATAAGAAAAGGGTTTATAATTACTATTGATTTGTGAAAAATATGACTCCAATACCATCAGCAGAGCTCTATTGCCCACAGGTGTTTATAACCTTGACAAAGTTTCTTTTTCACCCTTGGAACCATAATCCTTTATCTATGCCTAGGAAAGTGTTTTGTAATGTCAGGATGGAGGCCATTGTGCTAGCTTGGTAACCAAATGAATCACTATGCCATTCACCAGGAAGGAGTGAAAGTTGGGCATGCCGACTCGTGATGAGACCTCCTATTCCAAGGAATTTTTATTTTTCTGATGTGCCCATTGGATCATATCCCTGGTGTGGTGGCCATAGTGGGAATGCCACTTCACTGCTTCCTTATGATCATGGTAGGCTGGCTCTTTATGAGACCCCCTATCCTCCATCTGAAAAATCATAGAATTGTTAGTAATCATATAGATATTTTTTCTTTTTTTCTTTTTCTTTTATATAACACTTTCCTATTTATATATAGAGGATGGTTCAA
Organism: Pinus albicaulis; assembly: GCA_034641835.2. NCBI lineage: Eukaryota > Viridiplantae > Streptophyta > Pinopsida > Pinales > Pinaceae > Pinus > Pinus albicaulis. Next base: position 625,705,466 of record CM076570.1, read on the forward strand.
CACTCCTTAAGAGTAGGGATGGTGGAAGAAGTCTGAACATCTCAATAGAGGAAAATATGCCCTTATTATTATTCAATAATAAAAGTCAAAGAGAGTTATGAGATTAGGGAAGAACCAACATGATAAAAATAAGCAATAAAATTAGTTTTAGTGAAGATAAAGACAACAAAGTGATATAGATAGTTGTTTCCTTTCCTTTTTTCTTATCAATACAAAGAAATTTCTTAAAAACTTCAATTTTTCCTTGATTTGTTGATTCCAGTAGCCTCTAATTTTTGTGTCCTTGCATAAATTTGTATGTTTTCCTTAAAAGGATCATGAAGAATTCACAAAAATTCTCAAAATGTTGTTCTATAAGAGAAAAAAGAAAAATAAAAATGCACTCAAAAAGTGTTGTTCCTTAGACAGAATAGCTGTTGTTTCTTAAGAGGAACAACAAAAATAACATCTGCACATAAAACCGCGATTCCTTTAAGATGAATAGCAAATAAAAGAAAAAAGATACATGTGAAGCTGTTGTTCCTTAAGCGAAACAACAGCTAAAACAAGCACAAAATAAAATGTTGATCCTTCGATGGAACAACCTAAAAAAATTCCAAATCGAAACTGTTGTTCCTTAGAAGGAACGACAGAAAGTGAAAAAAATGGCGAAGGAGCTGTTCCTTTTAAAGGGAACAGTAAAAACAATCAGCGAAAATGTTGTTCCTTTTAAAAGGAAAAACAAAAAAATCGGCGAAAATGTTGTTCCTTTAAGAGGAACGGTTGTTGTTCCTTAAGAGGAACAACAGCTATTTCTTGATAGGAACAACAAAAAGATAGACACGCAGAAGTGTTGTTCCTTAAGAGGAACAACAAACAAATATAAGCACGCAAGATTGTTTTTCCTTAAGAGGAACGGTTTCTGTTGCTTAAGAGGAACAACACGAAAAATAAAGTCACACAAGATTGCGGTTCCTTAAGAGGAATGGTTGTTGTTTCCTAAGAGGAACAACAACCGTTCCTTAAGAGGAACAAGACGAAAAAAAAATCTTTACAAAAACAATTCATACAAGAGAAATTAAAGAGAAAAGCTTATGTACAAATTTCAAAAATAAAGGAATTGTTCAGTGAATTAATGCTGAGGAGGAGTTATCTTCCTCAGCCAGAATCCGCATAGTGGAATCTCCTCGTAATTGCTGGTAAAATGATTCACGATTAAGAGGTTTGTGGTAAAGTCGTATTCGATGACCGTTTGCTTTGAAAGAATGTCCAGATCCATCAATGGTAGTTAATGTAATGGTGTCATTTTCATGCACTTTCTGTATCTCATAAGGTCCAAGCCATCGTGTCTAGAGTTTTCCAGGGAAATCCTGAAACTTGGAGTCATATAGGAGTGCCCAATCGCCTTGGTGGAAGATTTTCTTTTTAATAAGGGCATCGTGCCATTTTTCTCTCTGATGTTGAATTAATGCAGTGTGTTGAAGGGCAGAGAGCCTAATTTCATCTAACTTGTTTATTTGTTGTAATCTGCTAACCTGGGCCTCACGTAAATTCAAACCCACCTCCTGCGTTGTTCTTAATGTTTGAATTTAAAATTCTATTGGAAATATGGGTTCCTTTCCAAATATTAACTGATATGTTGAATACCCTGTGGTATTTCTCCACGTTGTTCGGTATGCCCACAAGGCTTCCGCAATCTTGAAGCCCAGTCACGTCTGTGTGATGCAACTATTTTTGTAAGTATTGCCTCTATCACCTTATTCGTGCTTTCTACTTGTCCATTTTCCTGTGGGTGGTATGGGGTTGTAATTTTGTGCTGAATGTGGTGATTTTTTAATGTTCCAGCGATTTTATTACCTACAAATTGCGGTCCTCCATCTGTAATTATGTCCCTCGGGAGGCCATATTGCACAAATATTTGGAAACGGAAATGCATTACAAAGTCCTATGTAGCTCTTGGAAGTGCCTCTGCTTCAACCCATTTAGTAACATACTTTGTTTCAACTAGTATGTATGTTTTCTGATTTGATGGTGGGTTAATAGGACCAAAAAAATCGAGTGCCCAGCACTCAAATGGCTCGATTACTAACTGTGGATTCAAGGGCATTTCATCGGACTATCCAAGGCAGCCCGCCCTTTGGCGACTATCACAGGCTTGTACAAACTTTTTAGCATCTTTAAAAATTGTAGGCCAATAATAGCCTGTTTGTAAAACCTTGTGACCAGTCCTGCAATCTACAAAATGTCCGCCACACGGCCCATCGTGTCATGCTTTCAGAATGTCAAATATTTCATCTTCTCGAACGCATCTTCTGATGTGCATATCTACCCTTGTATGAAATAGGTAGCCCCCTATCCAAGATAATCAGGTACTGTGCTGCATTATCTATTTTCGTTCATTGGGCGTTAGATGCTTGGGTAATTTACCTACTGCTAAATAATTTGCAACATCAGCTTACCATGGGGTTCTAGCAGTAAGAGAAAACAAATGTTCATCTGGCAACTGATCTTCGACTGCTGCTACGTCCGTTGGTTTTGGCATTCGTGAGTGAAAATCAACTACAGGATTCTCTTTTCCAGGTCGATCCTTTATTGTGATGTCAAATTCCTGCAATAGAATCAACCATCTTGTTACTCTACCATTTGTAACAGGTTTATTTGCTAAAAATTTTATGGCAGAGTGATCTGTATATAAAACTGTAGGATACCCAGTTATATAATGTCTAAATTTATTTAAAGCATGTATTACAGCTAAAAATTCTTTTTTCAGTCACAGTATAGTTTAATTCAGCAGGAGATAGATTCTTGCTAATATAATAAATTGCATATGGTTTTTATCTTCTTCCTACCCAAGGACTACTCCGATAGCTGTGTCTGAGGCATCAGATGAAATTTAGAATGGCAAATCCCAATTTGGGCCCCTTAGCACTGGGGCTATTGATAGAAGCTTTTTCAGATCTTCAAAAGCATGGTCACATTTATCTGTCCAAATAAAATCAACATTACCTGTTAGTGCGTATAGAGGTGCAGCTATTTGAGAAAAATGCTCTATGAATCTTCCATAATAACCAGAAAATCCCAAAAAACTATGTACGTCTGTTTGTGTAGTGGGAGTAGATATTAACAAAATTATCTGAATTTTAGCTGGATCTACTTGTATTCTAGCTGATGAGATATAATGACCTAAGATGAGTCCCTCAGTCATCATCATGTGACACTTCTCATGGCTTAAGCAGAGCCTGGTGGCAATACACCTTTGCAGCACCTTTTCCAATGTTTCTAATGCTGGCTCAAAATCATCTCCATAAGGTGTGAAATCATCCATATATACTTCGAGCCCATCATTTATTAAATCTAAAAAGATGTTGAGAATGACCCTTTGAAATGTGGCAGGGGCATTGCATAGACCAAAGGGTAAAAATCTATAAGAAAATGTTCCCCAAGGACAGGTAAAAGTAGTTTTATCTTGGTCTTTCGGGGCGATCTAAATCTGATTGTATCCACTGAAGACATCTAGGAAAGAAAAGAATTTATTTCCCGCTAATGTATCTAATACCTGATCAATGAAAGGAAATAGAAAGTGGTCTTTCTGGGTTGCTTTATTTAATTCTCTGTAGTCTACACATATCCTCCACTTTCCATTCTTCTTTGGCACCACTACTGGTGGAGAGACCCACTTGCTATCAGATATTGGATAAATAAAATTTACATCCAAAAGTTTTTGTAATTCAGCTTTCACAATATCCTTAATATGAGGGTTTAATCTCCGTTGGGGTTGGCGAATGGGTCTAGCATCTTTTTCTGTATAAATTTTGTGCGTACATAACCGAGGATCAATTCCTTTCATGTATGGGTAATCCCATGCAAAGGCTCTATTATATTTTCTCAGTAGTTGGACCATCTTCTCCTCTTGCTCAACAGACAGGTTTTTGTTAATGTTCAGATTTTTTCCTGGCTCAATTTCTATAGTTTTGCTATTGTAAACAGAGGTGGTAGATATTGATTGATCATGAATGTATTTTAGGTGATCTTCTTCTTCTTCATTATCAAATGCTGCCTCAATCATGTGACATTACAAATGGGATCTGGTTTTTGGTTGGTTAAAGAAACTGTTAATGATGTCATCCTTTGTTTGGTCTTTAAATTCGAGGGCATCCTCTATGGTTAATGGTGATCTAATTTTTTCTATGAGGTATGATATAGGTTGTTATTTTTTTTTATTACTGTTAAAATTGGCTGGGCTGGAGGTATAAGGCTAAATTCTTGACATAACTCCGTCTAGTTATAATCATGCTGCCTTGTTGGCAGTCAATGTAAGCATCAACAGTTTCCAACCAAGGTCTACATAAGATTAAAGGGTGTCCATCTAGCCGGTTTTTGGGGTTAATAATCAGAAAGTCGGTAGGGTGTTCCTAGGAGTCTATAGATACCATTACATCATGTAGTGTGCCTTCTGGCTTGATTACCGATCGGTCAGCCAATTCCAATAAGGTTGTGGTTGGATCTAATGATGTAATGCCAATTTTTTGACAAGTGGTGGTTGTTAGGATATTAATTGCAGCTCCTAAATCAACTAAGGAATTTGGAAAGGATTGTTCATTGATTTGCACTGTAACTATAGGATTTCCTGGGTCCTCATACTTTACAGGTGCTTCTCTTCCTGATAGTAAGTCAGATAGTGTACCGACTACTTGGACAGTTGGATTAGTTGTTATTCTCCTCTTTGGATTTCTTATACATAATTCTTTGATGGTATTTGCATAAATTGGAATATCTTGGATAGCTTGGAGGAGTGGTATTTTTATACACAAATTTTTCAGTTCTCCCAGAAGATCAAAATCAGGATTTTCTATTGGGCGAGGTATGATTAGAAATTATGGGAATGGTGGAGAAGAGGTGGTTGCTTGCTCATGAGTTTGTTGTCTAACGACATTCCCTTTTTGTAATGTTTTTTCTAAAGGTAACGAATTTTCAACTTGAAATTTTTTTTCTCCCTCTGATTCTATTATTTTTCCAGACCTTAGTTGAAGGTTGTTGCACTCCCTTAACTCAGTTTCTAGTTCTGGTGCTTCAATTATTTGAACAGATTGAACCAGTCTATTATTAGGGTTCGGGTTGGGTAGGGCTGGGAGTTGCGGTCTTAAGTTGGTCTGGGGATTTTGTTGCAATGTATATGGAGCTGGAAATGTAGGTGGAGGGAGAGGAATCATTCCAGTTGGTTGATTCATAGATATTTTCCAATTCGACTGCCAGGTTTGACTCTACGAGGTGGACAGGGACCATTGTGTTGGATATGTATTATTTTTCCCAAGTGGTGGACAGTAAGGAAAGTTCGGCCAATTGGTTTGATTTGTTTGATTTGGCCATGGTGATGTAGGAAATGGCTACTGTGACCAGCTAGGAAAAGGTGGCCGATTTTTCCACATTCCATTATATTACTGAGCATTATACTGAGGAGACTGAAAAGAAGAGGATAGATCGATGGGAATACCTGTTTGTCGTGGCTGCCATTGACGACGTTGATTGAGTAAGAACACCGGTTCTGTTTCTTCTTCCACTTCTTTGTAGACTGATTTCAATCTCGAGAGTGAGGGGAAACTTTCTGTGAAGTGATCTTTCGTGCAGATGGCACAGACTTTGACTATATCCAGTGGGCACTTTTTATGGCCATGTTTCTTTCTGCATCTAGGGCAGAATATTGCCGAATTTTTTTCTGCTTCTACTTTCTTTTGTTTAGCTTGCATGATGTCAAGCTGTGTCATCAGAGTCCCTAAAATATCAGTTTTGAAATCTTCCAGTAGATTTCCAATTTCTGTGCGGGTTATACCTCCACCGGAGGTCTTGCTATCCCTTGTGATCATGTCATGTTCTACTGATTTTAGTCTTGTGCTGCATCTCGAACTCCTGATACATAAATCAATAATGTCAGCAAAATTTTCCTGATATATGTCACCTTTTCCCATGATGTTTAATGTTTCAACCCATTGTTCCTTCATCCCTTTAATTAATGTAGTTTTTAACATATTATTAGGTAAGGGTAAAGATGCATAAGGTGATTTCTAGAGGTTGTATTGAAAGTGTTCTACATATTCCTCCAATGTTTCATTAGGTTTTGCTGTCATCTGAATTATTTCATGCTTTAATTCCCTGGACCTACAATAATCCTGATATTTCTTTAGAAAAGTAGCTTTCATCTGATCCCAGTCATTTATAACACCTCCACCTAACCCCATAACCCATCATAGAGATACTCCTTTTAATGTGGAGGGGAATAATTTTAGCTTTTGGGGATCGGTGGTATAGTCATACCCCCTGCATAATACATCGAATTCAAACAGAAATGCATCTGGATCTTCTGATGTTAAGCCATGGAATGTAGGAATATGCTGGAGAGGAATGGCCTTCATAGGTGCATTAACTACAATGTCCACAATGGGATATTGCAGTGTGAAAGTTTGGGGTGGTTGCTGGTTCTGGGCCATTTGATCAAATATGTGTCAATATCCTTCTGGGATTTCTAGGTAATTATTCCTAGGCTGACTAGAAGGAGTAGGGATGACCTTAACAACACTTCCTTGGTCTGGATAATGATTTTCCTGTTGAGCCTCAAGATTGTGCTTTCTTTCATTCCACTTTACCTTATTTTCCTTTGTCCATTGCTATTCCAGACCCAATTGATCAATGAATTTAGTTAAAATTACTTTTAGAATGATTAACATGACTGACTTGCTAAGTTTTATGATTTTTGTCATTGTAATGCATTTTGACCGGAACTAGCTGCAGAATGCAGACATTCCGTAGCTAACCGGCGATTCTGCAGCTATCTTCACGTTTGGGTATGTTCCAGGTGGCCTCTCAAGAAAAACCGCATATGGGCATATTCCACGTCATGTCTACATGGTTCGTTGCTCACCATGAAGGAAGAAACGAATTCTGGGTATGGTTTTGGAATGTGGGAACACATTTAGGAAGGCAGACTTCTATTAGGACTGTCTCAGTCCAGATGCCTTTTTCCTCTTTACGCAGCCACTTCAAGAGTCCTAATGTGATTCCGATAAGGAAAGACAATGTTCTTGAAATTGTTGCAAGTCTTGTTATTTACATTTGTTATATAAACACTTGGGAAACCGAGAGCTAGGCTAGATTTTGTTCTAGATTTTGCTTAGATTCTGTGCTACATTTCTGAAGACGCAGAGTGCTCTGTTCAAGTTATTTCACCTTTAATGAAGCAGACAGTGTTGTTTTGAAAGCGTTGATTTGATTTGGAGTTAGATTCCGTCTGGTGGTAGAGGGCCCCTGCCCCCTGTACGGATTTATTTGCGTAATTTAGATAAGTATTCTAGCTGCCTTTACGTTTTTTTGAAGTTGAATTCGTAGTTGTTTTCATTAGCTACTATAGTTATACTCGTTCTAAAAACTCTTCCAAAAGAAGAAGCTCTTCCAAAAGATTATAATGATGAATGGGAAATGGCTATAGTGTTGTAGGAATTAATTGTAATCTCTTTTGTTCACCATCACAGTTATACTTATGCTAAGCACTCTTCCAAAAGAAGAAACTCTTCCAAAAAATCCTTATACTGTCTTAAGCATGATTGTGATCTTGAACGTTTTAGTTGTGTGTTTTCACTAAGTACCATAGTTGTTCTTGCTCTTAAACGCTTGTCCAAAATATCATAATGACGAGTAGGAGATGGCTATGATATCTTAGTTTTTCATTGCTTTCAGTCTTTATGTTTGCATTTGCACTCAATTACATAGTCAGGATTGTTCTAAGAAACTCTTCCAAAATACCAATCACGATGGACAAACAGACTGTGTAATTCCATAGAATAATGCATGATAGCTTAGTTAGGATGCTCCGGAGTTTAATTGCACTTAACTCATGCTCAGTTGTTCTGTTTTAAGTTTGATAATGACTTGTAGCTCAGCACTGTTTTAGATTAGTGACATTTTAAGTTCATTTTTAGCTTAACTCATTACATTTGCACTCGATATTCAGCTGTCATTCATTGCATACTAGATTACTTCAGTTGTTAAATTTAACAAAACAACCTTCATTATTTACAAACCTCTTCTTGTTCTAAAATCCATAATTGATTCATAAACATATGAACAGAAGACCATATCACTTTAAGGCCTGAAGAATTTCTGCAACTTCCTTATCATCTTACAAACAAACATTTCCTCAACAGACTATTTCAAAAATCTATAACCTTTTGAGTGAAGTGTAGTGCTATAAAACTGAGTTGTAGAATAGAGTTAGGAACTAGATTTAGAGTAGAAGATCTTATGATGATAACAATGTTTTACTCCAATTATACTTCAACAAATCTCTAATCAAGGATAAAATGTTGCATCATTATAAGTTAGTTGTTTAAACTGTTTAGTTAGGAAGATTTGCATACTTAGTTGACCATGTCTCAAGCTCTCTCTCAAATGCCTTTGATGAAAAAATTTGACAAGTTTAGTTTGTGTTTTGAATCATTTGCTTAAAATTCATTATCAAGCTTTGCTTTTGCTTAGTCATAGTTTAGATTTGATTCTGTTTTTAATATTGCATTTGCATTTACCATTTGACATCAACCAATTAGGTTTCACTCTGTTTTTAATCATTAGCTTCTTTCCATTAAATTTCTAGTCATTTTCCTTGTGAACATAAAACCACCAAAAGATCAAAAACATCATAAATCATCACAAAAGACCAAAAACATCACAAAACACTACACACAACGCATTAAGAAACAAGCACCTAGGTACATACAGTACACTTCACTTCAGCAGTTTACCAACCCTAGTTGATAATTAAATGAGCTCAATTTAGGAGACTAGATTGAGACCAAACATTTTGGCGCCGTTGCCGAGGAAGTGAAAACTAGGTAACCTTTGTTTCTTCGCATCCAAAAACAATTATATGCGTAGGGAGAGAGATTCAAGGGGAAGATTCATAAGCAGCAGAGGCAGAAGTTTGATTTCTAGAACACCACTTGTTTCATCTAGATCCAGAGCTAGTACACCTTCAACTCATACCCATATTCCATCCTCTCCTGATCCTGGACTTCTAGAAGATCTAAGATCAACTATTCCATTAGAAAAACATTCTACTTCATCCATTGAACCTGCCATAGAAGAAGATCTAAAAATTCCTGTTAGGGACACAAACCTTTCCACTTCCACAGGAGAGTCAACCATGGCAGAAGAAGGAGGAGGAGGAGTTTTTAATGGAGAAAACACACTATTTGGAGGTAGAGGTAGAGGAGAAGGAGGTAGAGGTGCAAATGGATGAAGAGGTAGAATAGGAAGCTATTTTGGGTTCCCTATAATTGATGAAGAAACCAATACAACCATGAAAAACATTTCACCCTCTGTCCTTCCAAACTTCTATGGACTTAAAACTGAAGATCCTGAAACTTTCTTATTCGAATTTGAAGTGTTGTGTAGAACTTATGACTACCTACAAGATGCTCAAAAACTGAAATTATTTCCTTCAACTTTGAAGGGAGCAGCATTGAAGTGGTTTATGAGTCTAATCATTAGTTCTATTAGAACATGGGAAGACATGAAACAAGCATTTCTAGAGAGATACTTGGATTATTGTATGCCGGTTAATCATAAGGAAGAAGTGTTCAAGATGTTACAAAAGAAGATGAAAACTTAGAAGATTTGTTGGAAAGATTTAAATACAACATAAAAAGGGCACAAATGGAAAACCTAGATCAAGACACTTTAAAAGCTCTTTTGTTGAAAACAATTAGGGATGAATGGTTGGATATCCTTAACATGATGGGAAAAGGGGATATATCACAACTCACATTACCTGAAATATATGAGTTATGTATCAACCTTTCAAGAGGGAAATCTAAAACTGTCAAAGGTCCAAGAGATCCTGCTCTTGCAAGGGCAAGTAAGTCTGCTTCTGGGACAGTAAGTAGATCAGAAATAGGACATATGCTTGATGATTTTAAATCTGAAATATTAGGGAGTCTTAGTGAAAAAATAGAAACCCTTAAGATACAAAACAAGCAGAAGGCTGAATCTGATGCCTTGGCAATCTTTTGTCCCAAATGTAGAAAGAAACATGCCTTGAGAGAGTGTCCTTTGGATGTAAAAGTTGTAGAAACCTGTGTCATTTGTTCTGAGAAACATGAGACCAAGAATTGTCCTTCTCTTCCGGGTCTCAAAGCTGTCTTTCAGGAGGAAACTCCTACAGATTCCACAGAGTCTCTCAACTTTTGTATCTAGAAGACCTTGGCAGGGACCTCAAACACAAGGATTCCATGATCAAATGTATAATCAACCTCCACCTTGGAATTCTTGGCAGCAACCTTGGCCCCAATTTCAAAATCAATCTCAATCTTGGGCGCAAGGAACACAAAGTCCCTATGGAAGATACTCTCCATACTATCAGTACCCACCATCCTATCCACCATATCCACATTTTTATCCTCAAAATCCTCAACAAAATTTTCCTCAAAATCTTCAACAAAATTTTCAACAAAATCCTCAACAACATCATCAAAACCAACCACATCAAAATAAACCACTTCCATTACCATTCCCTCAAAAATCCAATCAATTTCCAGCTCAGCCCATACCAAACCCCAATAATAAGAACCCTCAGAATACATACATGATAGAAGGACAACAATTTCCAACTTATTTAATTACTCCTCTAGACCTTAGTGATGTTCAACTTAGGTCTGGAAGGATACTTGAAAAGAGGAAACCTTCTGTGATCATACAAGAACAAGATAATTCTGAGGAAGACTCCCTACGGGTGAATAAAAGTCTTGAGGAAGACACATCCTTTCAAGACCCACACATTGAAAAATTAAAACAAAAAGATCCAATAAATCCAACTCCTGTATTAGAGCAACCATCCACATCTACTTCTATACCTCCCTTTCCGGAAAGATTACAAATTGATAGAAGTGTAGAAAAATAAATCATGGTGCCTAATTATGATTTCTTAGATGAATTGAGAAATGTTTGCATTAAAATTCCATTATTGCAAGCCATCAAAGAAATCCCAATTTTAGCCAAAACAATAAAGGAGTTGAGTATGAAAACAACAAGAAAAAGAATAAGAGAAACAAAGAAAATTCAACTGGTAGGAAAAATAGCAGACATTATGATGGGCAAGATTGTTATTCCAAAGTATCTTGACCCAGGAAATCCAGTTGTTAAAATTCACATCAATGGAATTGAAATCCAAAACACACTCATTGATTTAGGAGCAGCAATCAATATCATAAGTAGACAAATCATGGATAAACTGAAACTTCCTAATCTTCTCTTTACACCCACATTATTACAATTAGCAGACAGATCTGTGATCAAACCAGATGGGGTAATAGAAGACATTCCAGTGTCCCTAGATTCTTGGGAGTACCATGTGGATTTCATGATCCTAACTCCTAAGAATAATCTAGGAGGACATCCTGTTATATTAGGAAGACCTTGGTTGGCTACAGCTGATGCTTTTATTAGTTGTAGATCCGGTGATATGTACATCTCTGATGGTATTTCAACTAAGAAGTTCACTTTATATCCTCCAGCTAGGACAATTACAGATCTATATGACACTCAATGGATAGAGGATGAAGAAGATTTACAACCACTCTTCACAATTTCAGAAATTAGTGAAGATAATCAAATTCTGAATACTCTAGAAAACTTTGAATCCTATCCAGAACATAAACATGAATCATTTCAAGACGGATCAAATATTGAGTTTTTGTCATCTAGGTAGATGTCTCTTCATTCTATGGACAAATTTGGCAGCTCTACAAGTGAAATGTTTCTAGGCAAAACTTTGAACATAAACAAGAACCTAGAAAAATCTCAACAAGAAGAGTTAGTCAAAGTATTACAGAGACATTCTTCTGCATATGCATGGGAATACACTGACATGAAAGGGATAAGCCCCAAGACTTGTACTCATCACATCTATATAGAGGCAAATTGCAAACCAATCAGACAACCTCAAAGACGGATGAATCCAAATCTTAGGGAAATTGTTAAAGAGGAATTGCAAAAATTGTTAATTGTTAATTTCATATATCCTATTTTAGATAGTCAGTGGGTTTCTCCTTTGGTAATTGTGCCAAAGAAAAATGGAAAATGGAGGGTGTGTGTTGACTACCGAGAACTAAATAAAGCTACTCTTAAATACCATTTTCCCTTACCTTTCATAGATCAAGTATTAGATACATTAGCTGGAAAAAAGTAATTTTAATTCCTAGATGGGTTTAGTGGTTACAATCAAATCCAAGTAGCACTTTAGGATCAAGACAAAACCACATTCACCTGTCCCTGGGGTACCTATGCTTACCGATTATTTCCATTTGGATTATGAAATGCACCTGCAACATTCCAAAGGGCAGTATTAGGAATTTTTTCGGATCTAATACATGACTGTGTAGAGGTGTACATGGATGATTTCACAGTTTATGGTAATACATTTGAAGAGGCTTTAGAAAACTTGGAAAAAGTCTTAAAAAGATGTCAAGAAGCAAACCTTTCACTTAGTCATGAAAAATGTTTTATGATGTTTACTGAAGGTATTGTTTTAGGGCACCACATTTCAGGGGATGGGATTAGAGTTGATGAGGCAAAGGTTGAAGTCATTTCTAACCTATCCATTCCAAGTTGTCAAAGAGATGTTAGAAGTTTTTTAGGATTTACAGGGTATTATCGAAGATTTATAGAAAACTTCACCAAAATAGCATCTCCACTCTTCAAATTACTCACCAAAGATTGTGAATTTAAGTGGACTTCTGATTGCCAGTTAGCTTTTGAAACCCTGAAAACCAAAATTTCTGAAGCACCTATATTAAGGGGACCTAACTAGAAGTTACCTTTTCATATCTCGACAGATGCTTCCGATACAGCTCTTGGAGAAGTATTGGGACAGAAAGACTTGATTCCCTATGCCATCTATTATACCAGTAAAAAATTGACTCCTACAGAGTTAAACTATACTGTAACTGAAAAAGAGTTTTTAGCTGTTGTTCATGCCATAAACAAATTTAGACACTATATAACAGGCTATGAAACTTTTGTTCACATTGATCATTCTGCAATTAGATATTTAATGAACAAATCAATCACTAATGGCAGAGTGATAAGATGGTTATTGCTCTTACAAGAATTCAACATTACCATTCTAGATAGGCCTAGAAAACAAAACACAATAGCTGATTTCCTATCTAGACTCCAAAATATCAAAGATGACACTCCGGTTGAAGATCAATTTCCTGATGAATATCTTTTTGCAATCTCTACTCAAACTCCATGGTTTGCTGATATTGCTAATTATTTAGTTTCAGGAAAGTTTCCTTCAATTATGAATGCAAGGGATAAAAGAAAAATCATTAATGATAGTGCAAAATATTCATGGGTTGCTAATGAGTTGTACAAGACAGGTCCAGATTTGATCATTAGAAGGTGTGTTCGTGAAGATGAGATGCCTGAGATTCTCAATGCATGTCATGATGAACCTTGTGGCGGACACTTTGCAGATAAGAGGACAGCCTATAAGATCCTTAATTTAGGATATTATTGGCCATCCTTGTTTAAATATGCTAAAGAGTATGTAAAAAGGTGTGACAGTTGCCAAAGGGTAGGGAAACCTTCTCCTTCAGGTGAGATGCCATTACAACCTCAGGTACACATTGAACCTTTTGAAAAATGGGCTTTGGATTTTGTAGGACCTATTAGTCCTCCATCAAGACAAAAGAAATATATATTAGTTTGCACTGATTATGTTACTAAATGGGTAGAAGATAAGCCATTACTTGTTGCTAATGAATCATCTGTAGTTACTTTTCTTTTTGAGGATATTTTTACTCGTTTTGGTGTCCCAAGGGAAATTGTTACAGATCAAGGAGCTCAATTTACATCAAGGCTAGTGGAGCAAATGATGGAGAGGTACAAAATTAGGCATAGAAAAACTACTCCTTATCATCCACAAGCAAATGGTCAAGTGGAATCTACTAATAAGGTCATTGAAGGAATCCTAACAAAGACTGTTCATTTACATAGAAGAGATTGGGTAGATAGGCTTCCTGAAGCCTTGTGGGCCTATAGAACTACATGGAGAAACACAACAGGCCATACTCCTTATGAGCTTGTTTATGGAAAGCAAGTTTTGTTTCCCATAAAGTTCCAAATTCAAACCTTCAAAATGGCAGTTCAGCTAGGACTTGATTTAACGGAGGCACAAAAGCATAGACTGGAGAAAATTAATGAATTGGATGAGATCAGACAAGATGCAGTTCAGAAAACAAGTCTAGTCCAACAGCAAAGGGCTAGATGGCATGACAAGTACATCAAAGAGAATAAATTCAAAGAAGGTGACTGGGCTCTCTTGTTTGATTCAAAATTCAAGGATTTTCAAGGTAAATTTCAGACACATTGGCTTGGGCCATATGAAATTGTTGAAATTTTTGATAATGGGGCAATAAAAATCAGAACTATAGATGAAGAAGAGGTCACTTTTCTTGTGAATGGTCATAGATTGAAGCTATATCACAAACCACTCTCAAGAGAAGAATTTGTCAATAAGTTCCAAGAAAGCAGTGATGTGAAGTTAATGAAGAAGAATCTCTCTTCTTCATCAACTTGATTAAATTTTCTGAAGCATTTCTCTTTGAAAAAAAGAAGAAGGTATAAACATGAAAACCAATCATTGATTGGCATGTTTATACAGAAAAGATAGGGTGAAAATCAGAGTCTCTCTGACACTCTAACTTTTCCCATTTTTGTTTTTACAAGCAGTTGTTACAAAATCATAAGTTCAGATCCATAGTGCTTATGATCCATCTCATTTCATTTCACTCCATTCACTTATCCATCCATACTCCATTTCATTCATTCATTCATATTCTACTTCATTCCATGTTTCATTCATCTCATTCCATACTCCATCCATCTCATTTTCATACCAAAATTTTAAGTTTGATATCTTGCTGTAAATGAATAAAACATGTCATGGATTGCAGGGAATTCTTATGTTCTTCCACTCCATTTCATAAACTGAATCCATTCCATTTCATCATCCACTTCATACATATCATGTCTCATCATCCATCTTCATTCATACCATGTAACATTTCACTTATATTCCCAAACCACTCCATTCCATGATCAAAATGCTCTACAGGTACATTCTGCAGCTTAACAGACATTCTGCAGCTGATCAGCCTTTCCGCAGCTAGCCAGACATTCCGCAGCTACAAATCCTGAAGGCATTAGTCAGTAGACATTAGAATTGCAACAAAACGATCCAGCATCAAGAAGGATTATGAAGACTCTTCCAAAGAGGAACAAAGAAGACAAAGACTACAAAAAAAAAATCAAATGAAAAGCAGAGGTAACAAGTTTAGATTATAATGGCATTTCATAAAGTTTAGCATAGTTTTAGTTATGAATTGTTCGAAAAGGTTGTTTTAATTATTTTTATTGATCATAACCAATAAAACCTCCACAAACTTTGGATTAAAATCTCTCATTTCAAATTCCATACCCGACATCGTTTAAGCGGTTCAAATGGCCGAAGTGTTTGAATTCTTCACATTACCCAACCAAATCATTCAATGATGATTCTCTTTTCCGTTGTAAAAATCTCCGCCGTCTTTTCAATCATTAATTCGTTTCCTCCACCTCACTCCATTACCTCATTCCGTGACTACTTCCATCACTCCATTCTGTAGCCGGCACTTCATTCCGCAAACAGGGATATCCTTATCACCGAGAGCAGAGCAAAAGGATATATCATTTTGAATCACCGTGGGCAGAGATTGAGCATTATCACTGTAAACGTAGAGGTATAGCAGTGAAGAATTTGAAGTCATTTGTCACCGGGAGACAGAGGTATAGCAGTGAAGAATTTGAAGCCATTTGTTGCCAAGAGACAGAGAGATAGAAGTGTGGGAATTTGAAGCTATTTGCCACCGAGAAACAGAGGTATAGCAGTGTGGGAATTTGAAGCCATTGTCACTGTCAACCAGAGGCATATCAGTCCAAAATTTGAAGCCATTGTCACTGCCAACCAGAGGCATATCAGTCTGAAGTTTGAAGCTGTTTTCATTGTCAACCAAAGGCATATCAGTCCGAAGTTCGAAGCTGTTGTCACTATCAACCAGAGGTATATCATTCCAAAGTTTGTAGCCATTATCATTAAGAACTTGAAACCATTTCAATTCGAAGGTGAAAATTATTATTTCTGTGGGTAGAAGAGTGTTAATCTGAACATTGAAGAAGCAATTATGGGTTTCATTGTAAGAACTGAACCAGTGGGTTCAAAATACCTAGAAGGATACCCTCAATGTAAAGAAATGTTGCAACAGATAGGATGGCTACAATTTTTGGAGAAATTTAATGGCTTCCACAAAGAAGTCACTAAAACATTTGCAAGATTATTTCAAGGAACTGAAGTTGAAGTGGGAGATGTCAAATTCACTGTCACTGAAGTTTTCATTGCAGAAGCTACAGGGTTGCTTAGAAATGGAGAGAGATGGTTCAAAAATAGATAATTCCACAATGAATCCTGGAAGAAAATTCTAAAATCACCAGGTATGGATGTCACTGTGTTTAAGAAAGGAATTCCAAGTTCTGCATTGAAAAATAAATGGAGAAACATACTACTTCTTCTGCAAAAATTTATTACATGTGAGGGTAGATATGGCACATTTTATGTCTACCACATTAGACTTATAATGCATTTTCTGGGGGAAGACTTAAACCTACCTTATTTCTTGCTTCAAATTTTGAAAAATATGGCTTCCTGTGTTCAAAGAAGGGTTCAATTTTTAGAGACAACTCTATATCATCATGGCTTGGTTAAAATTTTGATTGAACACCATTTAGCCAAAACAAATGATACATGCGACAATTTCTTGATAAGAAATCATTTTGAAGAGCCAAAAGAACCCTCACCTGAACCACAGCCTACAAGGAGAAGTAGAAAATGGAGAGCTTCAAAAATTGAAATTGACAAAATAGTCCAAGAAAGTAGTGAGGAAATCATCTCAGAGAAGTTGACTCAAATCAAGAGACAACTTAAGAAAGAGAAGGTAATCAGGAAATCTGCCACAGAGAAAGGAGAGGGATCTTCTCAGCCAAGAAGAAGCCATAGACTAAAGGGGAAACTAAGGAAAACTCAAATTAAACAAACAGGGGTAATTAATATAGAAGATGAGGAAACATCTATTGAAGAAGATGTTGAAGAGGATTTTAATGAAGGAACCCCTGAAATTGACCCTGCTCAGCAAGAAGTTTATGATTATGTTGAAACTTTGGAAAGAAAAGCTTCAGAGAGCAGAGAGAGAACCCCTAGTCCTCCACTGTCCGAAATAGATGTATTAAGAAGGGATAGGTATGAGCTAGAGATACTTAATAGACACATCAAAAATGAGAATGAAATTTTGAAGGAACAAGTCAAGCTCAAAACCGATATGAACTCAACCTTATCCCTACATATAGACAAAGTGGAAAATACCAATGAAAAGTTGAAGAAGAGGAATAAAAATCTAATCAGGGCACTTACCAACTTAAGGTTCAAAATTGTTATCAGAAAAC
This sequence comes from Pinus albicaulis, assembly GCA_034641835.2. Classification (NCBI taxonomy): domain Eukaryota; kingdom Viridiplantae; phylum Streptophyta; class Pinopsida; order Pinales; family Pinaceae; genus Pinus; species Pinus albicaulis. The sequence goes on from CM076570.1 coordinate 625,723,025, forward strand.
CCAGAAGATCTTTAGCTTCCAGACAAAGGAGAAGGAGAGGATTAGATGTTCTTGCAGAAGCCTCTGAGTTCATAGGATAATTTGCATGAGGACATGCAAGAAGTCAGCAGTGGGGGTATGTTGAGCCTCAAGATTGTGCTTTCTTTCATTCCACTTTACCTTATTTTCCTTTGTCCATTGCTATTCCAGACCCAATTGATCAATGAATTTAGTTAAAATTACTCTTAGAATGATTAACATGACTGACTTGCTAAGTTTTATGATTTTTGTCATTGTAATGCATTTTGACCGGAACTAGCTGCAGAATGCAGACATTCCGTAGCTAACCGGCGATTCTGCAGCTGTCTTCATGTTTGGGTATGTTCCAGGTGGCCTCTCAATAAAAACCGCATATGGGCATATTCCACGTCATGTCTACATTGTTCGTTGCTCACCATGAAGGAAGAAACGAATTCTGGGTATGGTTTTGGAACGTGGGAAGACATTTAAGAAGGCAGACTTCTAGTAGGACTGTCTTAGTCCAGATGTCCTTTTCCTTTTTATGCAGCCACTCCAAGATTCCTAATGTGATTTCGATAAGGAAAGACAATAATCCTGGAATTGTTGCAAGTCTTGTTATTTACATTTGTTATATAAACACTTGGGAAACCGAGAGCTAGGCTAGATTTTGTTCTAGATTTTGCTTAGATTCTGTGCTATATTTCTGAAGACGCAGATTGCTCTGTTCAAGTTATTTCACCTTTAATGAAGAAGACAGTGTTGTTTTGAAAGCGTTGATTTGATTTGGAGTTAGATTCCGTCAGGTGGTAGAGGGCCCCTGCCTCTTGCACGGATTTATTTGCGTAATTTAGATAAGTATTCTAGCTGCCTTTACGTTTTTGAAGTTTAATTCGTAGTTGCTTTCATTAGCTACTGTAGTTATACTCATTCTAAAAACTCTTCCAAAAGAAGAAGCTCTTCCAAAAGATTATAATGATGAATGGGAAATGGCTATAGTATTGTAGGATTTAATTGTAATCTCTTTTATTCACCATCATAGTTATACTTATGCTAAGCACTCTTCCAAAAGAAGAAACTTTTCCAAAAAATTCTTATACTGTCTTAAGCATGATTGTGATCTTGAACGTTTTAGTTGTGTGTTTTCACTAAGCACCATAGTTGTTCTTTCTCTTAAATGCTTGTCCAAAATATCATAATGATGAGTGTGAGATGGCTATGATATCTTAGTTTTTCATTGCTTTCAGTCTTTATGTTTGCACTTGCACTCAATTACACAGTCAGGATTGTTCTAAAAACTCTTCCAAAAGAAGGAACTCTTCCAAAATACTGATCATGATGGACAAACAGACTGTATAATTCCATAGGATAATGCATGATAGCCTAGTTAAGATACTCTGGAGTTTCATTTCACTTAATTTATGCTCAGTTGTTCTGTTTTGAGTTTGATAATGACTTGTAGTTCAGCATTGTTTTAGATTAGTGACATTTTAAGTTCAGTTTTAGTTCAACTCATTGCATTTGCACTTCACATTCAAATTTTCATTCACTATACATTAGATTACTTCAGTTGTTAAGATTAACAAAACAACCTTCATTATTTACAAACATCTTCTTGTTCTAAAATCTATAATTGCTTCATAACCACAGGAACAGAAGACAATATCATTTTAAGGCCTGAAGTACTTCTGCAACTTCCTTATCATCTCACAAACAAACATTTCCTCAAAAGACTATTTCAAAAATCTATAACCTTTGAGTGAAGTGTAGTGCTATAAAACTGAGTTGCAGAATAGAGTTAGGAACTAGATTTAGAGTAGAAGATCTTATGATGATAACAATGTTTTACTCCAATTATACTTCAACAAATCTCTAATCAAGGATAAAATGTTGCATCATTATAAGTTAGTTGTTTAAACTATTTAGTTAGGAATATTTGCATACTTAGTTGACCATGTCTCAAGCTCTCTCTCAAATGCCTTTGATGAAAGAATTTGACAAGTTTAGTTTGTGTTTTGAATCATTTTCTTAAAACTCATTATCAAGCTTTGCTTTTGCTTAGTCATAGTTTAGATTTGATTCTGTTTTTAATATTGCATTTGCATTTACCATTTGACATCAACCAATTAGGTTTCACTCTGTTTTTAATCATTAGCTTCCTTCCATTAGCTTTCTAGTCATTTTCTTTGTGAACATAAAACCACCAAAAGATCAAAAACATCATAAATCATCACAAAAGACCAAAAACATCACAAAACACTACACACAACGCATTAAGAAACAAACACCTAGGTACATACAGTACACTTCACTTCAGCAGTTTACAAACCCTGGTTGACAATTAAATGAGCTCAATTTAGGAGACTAGATTGAGACCAAACATGTCCCTTGCTGAACTATTATCTGAGGGGATTTTGGTTCTTCAATTTCTTCAGCTTTGTTTTGGATGATTTTGACAGCACTTCTCTTATCTGGGTTGCTTAGTGTTTGGATTACTTCAAGAGGGGATATTGGTTCTTCTATTTCCCCTATTTCTCCTCCTCATTCGTGGAGATTACTAGAGTTCCCTTCTTGTAAAGAAATTGGGCAATAATTCTCAATTTCTTGAGAATCTTGCTCAGTCTCTTCTGTTTGGCTATGCACCTCAGCAAATGCTACAGATGGTGATTCTATGGCCCGAAGGGAGCAAGTAGGTTTTCTAGAAGCAATTTTTCTAGGGCCTACTAATGGCTGAGATTCAACTTTCTTAATGATATTTTCGATAAAGGTTGTTCGCCCAAGGGTCACTGGTCCCTTAGGTTTTTCAGGTCTGGGAGGAATTTTTTTTTTGTTTAGTTTTTCTAGTCATTCCAAAAAATCCAAGCATTCATTCCTACCTTAAACTTCTATGCAGTTCTTCTATGAAGTGGGAAAGTGAACGAGCATGTTCCTCGCTCGTTACGCAGGTTCTTACCTTCCGTTTTTAATACCCAGTTCTTCCTTAGCAGAGAAAATCAAATATACATCACTCTTTCTAAATAGCTACACATCCCCGGAAACGGCGCCAAAATGTTGATGTATAAAAGGTGTCTCTTTAACTCCTATTTATCCTACATTAATTATCAATCCAGGTACGATTTTTTATCTCAAGAGTGTAATCAGTCTGAGGCGGAAATTTAATCTAAGAGTAATGCTTTCCAATTTGCAGTACAATGTTTCAAATACAAGAGTAAACGGATGTTTTAAGATGGAATCTAATTGCAATGACATGAAACTTAATGCTCTAAAACTCAATTATTCACTCAACAATCATTAGTCAAGGATGCAGTAGTAATAACTCTTTCCTCTATCAACTGATGTAAATGAAATAAAACATAAACAAGATCCTCAATCTGAGAACTTAGACAGTGATAGCCAATGTCCTTTACAGTTATTGATCTTACACTCCACACTAAAGAAACTAATTGGAAATGATAACTGAGTTAAATAATGTTGCTAATGGAAATGGAAGAAACACGCTCTCTGTAATAACATTCCAAAGAAAAACCAAATACTTGCAGGAAAGAAATGATCAGCAAAGCTATTTAATGGAAATGAATAGAAAATTCTAGAATTAATAGCGAAGATTTATATTGGAAAATAATATCAATACAAGTTACAAAGAATAATAATCTTGTTATGGTGGAAACAAAAGAAACGCGATTCAATCACATCTTATGCAATAAACCAATTCCATAAAATATTGAAACAGTAAGATATCAAACATGGAATATGTAAAGCAATGTGACTAGAGAAAATGAACATTAAAGCAAACCATTACACGACTGGAATTGTAAAGTAATGGTACAAATAGCAAGTGGATCCACTAGGGCAGGGCCCTTAGCCGCTAGTGAAGCACCGCCGAGCTACTCCAATATCAAATAATGGAACGAGAACCGAATTATATAGTAATCATATGTAACAAAGTTCACAGGTAATCACACTTTGTTTTAACCAACGTTAGTCGGTGATCAAAGTGAAAATACAAAAGGAAATATGAATAATGATAATACATGCTCTCTGATTTCTACAAGCGCTGTCCTTCTATAACAGCCAGGCGGACAAAACAAGAAATATAGATAGGCTTTTAAGCAGTGATCCCTTAGGATCAAAGGATCTGAGGGATTCTCTCTATCTTCTATCTCCAGTTATCATTTTGTCCTCTTGCACTGAAGCCACACTTTTCCTTTCTTTTCTTTGACTGTGCGCTTCAATTTCAATTTTCTTGTCTGGATATGGCTTCCTGTTGAAGGGATAGAAGTTACTTCTTCTTTGTCTTTTCCTCCCGAATGGTGGCTTCCCATTTATTCTATTTTCTGTATAGAAGAAAGGAGAATATATAGTTAATTTTCAATAATAACTAATCTCCTTAATTCCATTATAATTCTTCGATATATTACCATTTTAGAATACAAAGGAGTTATGATTAAAGGAAAAATATAAAGAAATAAATGGCAAATTCATACCTTTTCCATCGCTCAACAAACGGTGCCAATTCTCCTCTTCAATTGGTCACGATGAGAACCACTGCCGAATGCTTGAGCTAATGATAGACAATGTGAACCTTTACAGGGTGCAGGCCAACCCTTCTTCGCCAGCATCTCCCTTTGGACGAGGAGGATCCCCAGCAAGAGGACCGGGAGGGGGGAGAGGTGGAGGGGTAGGTTAAAGAAGAGGGGACTTAATTTTATATAACTGTGGAGACATTGGACACTATGCACGTGACTGCCCAAACCTCGCATGATAATTCTGCAGGTACTGTACGCAATTTGATCATGTAATTGAATATTGTCATGTGTTAATAGCTAAAATGTAGGAAAATTAGTAGACGCCTACGCAAAACATCCAAATGGTTAAAGCTTAACTATGGGACGATGGTCCAATTGTTAATGTAATTACACACAGTTGTATTGCCACTAGAGGAAATGTGGAAAAGGCCACCGCAGAGTCACTGATCAGAAAGGCATCTGACAAAAAGTAAGGAATCAACCTGCAGAAAGAAAAAGAGATTTTCATTGAAGCTAGGAAGGATTTTATAATATTCCAAATAGGAAAAGCAGGAATATAGTGCAAAATGTTGGAACAATATTGTAGATCATCATTTATAAAGAAAGAGGCCAATATGGATACCTTTCATATGTTGATACAGTAGCAAAATATGTGTAAGAAATGGCCCATAAGATGCATAACAAGAAATACAAGCCTCCAATGAACAAAATCACCCCATAAGAGGTGTTGCAACCATGTATAAAAGCTGAAAGACCCTTACATTGTTATTTTATTAGATATACTACGAAAAATTATTATACATCAGATCTAGATCTGATATGTGCCTCAAAATATAGATCTATATTATATCTTAGCACTATACAAGCTCCTCTAAAGAACCCCTTAAGGGTTTTCAACAAAACACCAAGTACAATTTGTAGATATGAGATCTACGAATGTAGATATATTGAAATAAAAAAATATGGAAAGTGTGGCTAATCTTGTATGATCAATAAAATATCCTCCTCCAATATATCTTCAAAGTGAAAGGTATATCCCCTTCACTAGAAAATCATCTCTCCAAATGGTGTGATAAACCACCCTGCAACTCCTCCTACAAAAATAAAGTAGATCTGGAAGTAAACTGTGCTGTAGGGATCAAAATAAGGTTGTTATGATGCCAAGATCTGAAAATAAACTCACATCCCTTCAATAATGTCCTCCCAATGAAGTGGAAACCCCCTCCACTGAAAATGAGCGATGAAATGGCCTAGATCTAGAGATCTAGTCTCCACTTGTTGAAACTTGCAAAAAAAACTAAACACTCAACAGGATCTATGCTATAGTTGAAAGAAGAAGCTTAGTGGATAATGTAGTGAAAGACTCCTCCAAGAGCTCCTTAATGGAAGAGGGGATTCCCAATCAGGAACACCCTGTGCTAAACAACACTCTATCTTAGCTAAACAGCTAGAGAAAGATATATGTATAAACAAACCATATATTTAGAAATATAATATAAATATAAACCCTAAGCCCCATCCAAAAATATCACTACATTCACACAAAGCATCTCCATCTAAAACTGCGTTGTTCCTCATTGATGGCCACTCCTCCATGACATCATTGTTGATTTGGTCAAGGTTGACCCAGTCAAAGTGATCTAGCCCCTTTCATGCCAAGGGTGCTTCAATTAAGTTGCCAAGATTTGTCTCTTTCACATTTGGTATTGATTTATTCATCATTAAGGAGAATTATGGACCTCATTTTCCTTCTTATTCTTTAAAAAAAGCAATAAAACAAAATTGAATATTCCAATTAGCTCATGAATAATTGGGAATATTACAACCCTCCCTTCCCAACTGTTTCTTGTCCTAAAGCAACTGACAAGGTGAGTGTTGCAACTCTTTCCTTCCTCCATTGATGACACCAACTTGTGATAAGCTTCCCTCATAAGCTAAGTGTTCACCAATCCATCCCTCCATGAATTGCTCCTCCAAAGTTCTAATGAGATGCAAATAATCCATCCCATAAGGAGACAATAGTTCAAATGAAACAAACATAGTTTGCCCAATGTTCTCCCTGAAACATGTAGCATAGTGAACATGGAGAATCTCCATCCCATAGGGCACATACATTCCTCCCATCCTCCCTCCAAACATTCCCTTATAAATTATAAGTACATCATCAATGTATGGGATCAAAATCAAGTACATACAAACAGAAATTTTCATACATGGATGTCCTTCATAGTCCAACATGTGGAACCAGTGCAGTGCATCTCCTGATTGCATTAGATCATGATGTGGTAATTGGTTTTTCCACCACTTACTTGCTTCCCAAGTCATATCACTATGGCTAAAAGTGTGAGATATGTTTGGTGCTTTAGGAGTGCACCCACAATGATACAAAATCTTCCTTTGATCTCCAAGGGAGTGGCCATGTTCAAAAATTGTTTTGGCTCAAAGTTGGCCATGAATTTTATATGGAATAGTGTTCCTTCTTGGAGCTATGGCCTGCATATGTTCATTAAATAAAACATTAAGTACACAAGCATATCTTTCACCAAAATTCCTCCTTAAACAAATGGAGTGGGGCATAGATCTATCTCCCCTCTCTAAAGAAGAAACATGTGGCTGAATTAACTCATTTATAGAGTTATGTTGTTGTCCCAACTCCACATGGTTCATGCATCTTTGAAAATTCTGATATAGTTCCTCTTCAAAACCCTTCCAAGTGTAGCTTCTCATGATGATGTTGTAAAATCTCATGGAATGTGTATGGCTGAAAAATAACTCTTCATAGGTCCTTTGTAGAAACTTCTACATGAGCTTGGAGGCCCTAGACAAGAAGATCCTACCATCATAATAGATGAATCCTTCTTGGACTGAATAGCCCTCTTCTTGTAGTTAGTCATCAAGTATCATGCATGTTTGAAGATCCTTGGAATAATCCAGCAACCGTTGGGATTTCCAATATGGATCAATATCCCATAGTGACAGTGCTGATGATCTATAAAAAGGAATGTCTGTCATATGGCTGCTCTCCTCTTTGACATATCCCATGCCAAAGGTACATGTTGGAAGGTCATTCCTTCCATGCTTCTCCTCCGACAACACAAAATTTTAAATGAGAGTGGGAAATGATGATCTTGGGAGGATGTCTCCCTCCTCCTTGAGCCTACCCAAGACTCCCAGTGCTGTCTCATGGTCTTGTAATGCTCCCATCCCTCCTGGATCTATGTTTGGAGCATAATTTTGTGAGACATCTCTCACAAAATCTGAATTAGGTGGCTTCCCAGGTGGTTTGCCACTAAATAATAGTGTCCCTGCATGCAGCAATCACATAAGCATAATAGATGGGACTGTAAGGTCCTTGCTTCCACTAATAAATCCATCTCTGATTTCTATGTGGAAATTGTATATGAGGGATATGTATGCATGCCTTTTATCATTTGAGTCTTACCACTCTTTTTATCCACCCATTCCATCTGTAAAGCCTCCCAATCAGTGGTGAATTTCCCCAAAGTAATCAACCATTGAACACCGAATATAACATTGGTGTCAGGTATGTCAACCACAAAGAAGTGATCAATCAATGTATATGTCACCATGGTGACTGATAAGGATGGGACATAATGCATGCATTGCATTTTTCTATCTCCTGAGACCAAAATAAAGAATCCCTCAAAAGCATTAGTGGGTATTTCCCTCCTTTGCACTAGTTGGGCATCAACAAAATTGTGGGTAGCCCCATTATCAACCAAAACATAAACCCTTTGATTCAAGATGGAAACTTGAACCCTTAAGGTCAATTACTTAGGTACTCCTCTCAAAGATGTAAGAGCCCCTCCAATAGGAGAAAATGCTCCATTCCCATCTCCTGATGGTGCTGGTTCATCTCCTGCAGTGTTAGCACTGTGACCTCTTCTTCCTCCTCATCATCTGAGAAGACCTCTATGTAATGTGCTTTTCCAGATGCACATCTATGCCCAGGTGCCCAAGCTTCTTGGCAAGTGAAGCAAATTTTCCTTCTCCTTAGATCTCTCCGGACATCATCATCAAGAGGTTTTTTATATTGAATCTCTTTTGAAGGAGCAACTTTTTCTTCTTTTCCCTTTGATGGAAAAGAGGGCTTATGTTGAAATGTTGCCTTTTATTTTGGCAAGGCATCTTGAAGGTCTCTAGCCCTTTCAATGGCATCATGTAGGGTAGTGGGCTTGGTAGACTTAACCAACCCATGAAGAGGTTCATCTAACCCATCAATCAACATGTACACCCTTCTTGCTATAGAAAAATCAGGAGCCATAACATAAAGTCTTAAAAATTCAGAGATGTAGGTTTCTACATTACTTGATTGTTTCAACTTTTCAAGGCTCATGAATGGTGCTTCAGGATCTCTTCTATCAAATATTTCCACCAGCCTTCAAGTGAACTCTGAATAAGTAGTCACATTGGCATGAACCAATGTAGACAAGCCATGGAACCACCAGTCATGTGCTTCACCCTCAATGTGCAGCCTTTCAATCTTAATGGACTCCATCTATGGAACCTTGTTCAACTAAAAGTAGATGTCAAGTTTTTCTACCCAAGATTTGGCAGTACACTTGGATGACCCATCAAAATTGGGTAAAAATAATATGCCCGTAGTGTGATGTCGATCATGATTTTGAATGAATCCACCACTTCTATGATGATGCCTTGGTCCTTCTATGATGATGCCTTGGTCTTATATTTTCCTTTATTTGACAAAAATCCTAAAAAATGAAGTGATCCTTGAACCTCTGAGTTTGAGATTCATACTCCATAAAATAGTCTTCAAGGGATTCTTGCTTCTGAAACCCTTCATTTCCCACAAAAAAAAATATAGGCATGGTAGAGCTTTGGGAAACTTGTGGTTGATGCACTGGTTGATCATTCCAGTGATGAGACATGCTAGAGCCTTCACCATGATGAAACCCTTTAGGGGATTCCTTGAATATATCCATTATCATTTCCTTTATCTCTCTAGAAATGTCTTACATGGCTCTAAGAAGGATCTCAGGGAACTCCTTCTCTTCATCTCCTCCTCCAGATAAAGGATTTTTACCCTTGTCTTCTTTCTCATCTGTATAATAAAAAAAATTGTGTCTTCTTCTTTGCTACCTCTTTTCTCTATCAGTAAGAGGCTCTCCTTCTTTAGATGACATATTGGATTTTAGAATGCATAGGCTGTACCAAGATTATGCTTTGATACCACTGTAATATTCCCAAATGGGAAAAGCAGGAATATAGAGCAAAACGTTTGAAAAATATTGCAGATCATCATTTATAAAGAAAGAGGCCAATATGGATACCTTTCATATGTTGATATAGCAACAAAATATGTGTAATAAATGGCCCATAAGATACATAACAAGTAATACAAGCCTCCAATGAACAAAATCACTCCATAAGAGGTGTTGCAACCATGTATAAAATCTGGAAGACCCTTACATCATTATTTTATTAGCTCTGCTACAGAAAATAATTATACATTTGATCTAGAGCTGATATGTGCCTCAAAAGATAGATCTATATCACATCTGAGCACTATACAAGCTCCTCTAAAGAACGCCTCATGGGTTTTTAGAAAAACACCAAGTACAAGTTATAGATCTGAGATCTAAGACTACATATCTACTAAAAAATACAGATCTAGAAAGTGTGTTTGATCTAATATGATAAATAAAATAGCCTCCTCCAATATATCTTCAAAGTGAAAGGTAGATCCCCTTCACTAGAAAATCATCTCTCCAAATATAAACCACCTTGCAACTCCTCCTACAGAATAATGCAGATATGGAAATAAAATATGATGTATGGATCAAAATAAGGTTGGCCTGATGCCAAGATATGAAAATAATCTCACAACCCTTCAATACTGTCCTCCCAATGAAGTGGAAACATCCTACACTGAAAATGAGCAATGAAATGGCCTAGATCTAGAGATCTAGTCTCCACTTGCTACAGCTTGCAAAAAAAACCAAACCCTCAATAGGATCTGCGCTATAGTTGAAATAATAAGCTTGGCCTTAATCTAGATAGTGGATAATGTAGTGCAAGGCTCCTCAAGAGCTCCTCAATGGAAGAGGTGGGATTCCCGATCAGGAATAACTTGTGCTAAACAACACTCTATATCAGCTAAACAACCAGAGAAAGATATATGTCTAAACAAACCATATATTTAGAAATATATGGTTCACCCAATCAAAGTGATCCAACCCCTTTCACACCAAGGATGCTTCAATTAAGCTGCCAAGATTTGTCTCTTTCACATTTGGCATTGATTTATTCATCATTAAGGAGAATTATGGACCTCCTTTTCCATCTTATTCTTTAAACAAAGCAATAAAACAAAATTGAATATTCCAATTAGCTCATGACTAATTGGGAATATTATAGATTTTTCTGATGCAAGAGCGTCCACGTCAAGGGCTACCATGGAACAAAAGGCCAATGATGATGTTAAACCATTCCTACAAGCCTACATTAAGATACTACGCAATCAGAAGGTAGTAGATAATCTTCAGGCCCTGATAGACAACGACGCGAAAAAATATGTGCCTCAAAAAGAGACCAAGGTTGTGAACACGATTTATAAGCACAAGAAGAGAAATAGTCGGGAGATGTGCATGATTGTGCAGATTTGAGATATAAGATGGATAAATTCATCTTGAATCTGGGGTTTCATGAAAATTTCTTACTTAAGTAGACCTGACAGAAGATGCAAGAACCAAAGTTGGTCTTAGGGTCTTATAAATATAGGATTCATAATTTTGATTTGACTCTGTTAATATTCTTGAAATATTGCACATACCTTTGCTTTCTGCAAATGTATTCCCAAATGAAAAAATGAAATAAGAATGTATGTCCTAAAAGAACAATCAAGGGACAAAAAGAAACAAAGATCAAAAGAATATTAAATATGAACCCCATCAAAAATAGATCATGAAAGTGTTGCAAGTTTAAATGTCACTACTTTAGTTTAATTTTTTCTAATAATATTGTGTGCATCTTGTCCTAAATGCCACAAATCCATGAGGGTCAAACAACTTAAACTTTTCCTCTCATGCTTTAAATTTCATGTTGTTAGATAGAGAATAAAGATCTGTCAAACAGTTTAAACTTGAAAAATCAGTAGATAAGATAGAGAATAAATGAGGAGCTCAATAGTTTAATCTGAGCCCTCGGATGAAATAAGGTTAGAATTAGATAGTTTTAATTTTTTGAAAGAAAATTGATTTAGGGTTGCAAGCTTAAATTCACACATGAAAATGAAGTAAAAAATGTTAGAAATAATGATGGGTAGGTAGAAAGCAATTGTCCAAGACATGTAATAAAACATCATCGGGCAAAAAAAAAATTACTAATTTACCTCCCCCACAATGATTTAGTATTCTAAACATTCAGTTTAAGAGGCTCAGAGCATTTCTCCGACTTCTGTTGTGACTGGACCCAAGGCTCGATAACTGATTGGTTAAAAATATTGAATTCCTACACAAAAACCATATTCATCAACATTTACCCTTCATCCATAATCATGATCCCTTTTCCTAAGTAAAAACCCATTTTTACTTAGTAAAAGTAAAAACCCTAAAGACTTAATTTCATTTCCATTCAAAATCACTCAAAAACCCATAAAATGCATTTTATTCTAAGTTTAAGTGTGAAAAACACAAAAGGGACAAAATATGCTTATTTGTCTATCTTCACACTTAGTTTTAAATCATGTATTTTTCATTCATTTCCTACATTATGCCTTTTTTCATATTAATTTCTAAACTTATATATTAAATCCCTAAGTTATACCCCTCCCATATAGTATTAAATCCTTTTTATTATAAATAACCCCAAAAAACCCACTATTTAATGTTTAAACCAATGTTATTTTACCCCACGTGATGAAATAAAGCTCGCTCTTATTCCTATTGGTTTAAAACTTATCTATAAAATAATACCTGCTCCCCTATGGTTCTTAAACACTTGTCAAAGGTTTATATACGATATAATATTAATACCCTCACCAACGTTATTAGTTGAAACATTTGTTAAATGTTTTAATTAAAGACACATATATGACATTACCCCTCCGCTACCATATAATAAAAAGTTTTAACTTTAATAAATGTTTATTTATAAAGTTAAAAAACCATTCCGCCGCATATCAAAACCCCGGACCCACTCTGAATCACGATGAAACTTCCAAAACAAATCACGATCGTTCGCAATCGAACTCCCAAATCCAACAAATGAAATCCAATAGCGCAAATAAAGTTGCGCGATGTTAAATTTTTCATTCCTATGAGAAATAGGTTGTTTTCCCTTTTCCTCCCTCCTCCACGTGGCTTATGTTTATTGGATCGCGTCCAATTCATTTGAAACTACTTACTGCCTAAGACAAGCGTGATAACCACTCATGGTTTATTTCCTATGAAACCCGAAAACCGCCCACGACTTGACTTGACCACCATTTATTGCAGGCCTAATTCAAACCTAATTTTCCCAGTAAACCCTAAAATCGCAACATTTTATCCCTTTTTCTGCACTATCAACTGTATTTTCTATTTCGACTCAGAAAAAGAAACCATTTCACGATTTCTATGCCCAGAACCTATTAAAAGCCTGCAATTACCATTGAAGATTTCCAACAAGCCCTTAATTGCTTCAAAGACCCGAAAAGTACCAGAAAATTGACGCCCAAGAACCTATTTTAAAAGACCTATACCTGTGCAAACAGGTATTTTCCTATAAAAGAACAAGCCTCTTGTCATTCTAAAAAGAATTTGCTGAAGGAATTGAAATACGATAAAATCTTATTTACTTCAAGAAATCTTCTAGTTGCCCCAAAAAGAGCTAAAACCCTGTCAAAAATTTGATAAAACCCTATTTAATACTGTGGTTAGTTTTAAAATGAGAACATCGAGTTTATTTAGCTTTTGCAGACTTAAAAGAATCCTAAATTTCCCAGAGATCCTCTACAGGTAAACCCGACCCTCTATTCCCAATTTGAACCATTTTCAGTCCATATTTCTTCCAAAGACTTTTCAGTTCAATAAAACCCTTTCTCACCTCCCCACAGAACTGCGTTTTCATTTAACAATTTTTTTTATTGTTGTAGGGTATTATAAAAATGAGAATTTGGATAAAACAATCTAAATAATAGTTAAAGATTAGTTTTAGTCCAAGAATTCAAAAGGAAATGATTTCGAATTGTTTTCCTAAAAACAAAAATATTTCATATAGTAGTAGAGAATAATGAAGAAATTTACATATGTGGTTAGAACAAAGGATGAAAACATTTCCATCAGTAATTCTCGCGGACATATTTTTCTCACTCTTACTATAAAAGGTAAAAGTGAAAAGGTAACAAAGTAGTCAAGGTAAAACAATGAAAGTAAATACAGAGGTAGTAATAGTTAAACAGAGATGAAAATACTTTTACCAATAATAATGGAGTTTATCCAAAGTGAAATTAAAAACAGTTAAAAGAACAGTAAGGTTAAAATATTAAAACAGAGAAAGAAGGGGCATTTTTGTAGAAATTTCCTGTTTAATTCATTGTTTTGCAGAAACTATTGTGATGAAGCCAAGATGAATTTTGCAAAAGTTAAGGAGGTTTATGTTCCTAAGATGTCAAACTACACAAATTTCTCTCACTTTTCTACCAACAGTTATGGGTTTGGAAATATTAAACAATATGTGAAAGCACCTTTTATAGAAAATTCCTATTAAGTTATCATTTTCTAGAGACGATTGTGGCCAATCAGAAATACATATTATGAAACAAAAGGAGGTTTTTGTTCCCAAGAGAGCCATCTACAAAAATCTATCTCACTTTTTGTACAGGTATTATAGAATCAGAGATACATGCACATATTTATAGCCTATTTTTCAAACTGTGCAAAGATATGTTTTACACATCTTTTGGCAAAGCCTATTGTGACCAGCTGGAGCAGAATTTTAGGGAATGGAGAGATTTTTATCTCAAAAACGTATTTATCTATAATAGCATTTTTCACTATTTACATATCTATTTTGGATTGGGACATACAAAGGTATCATTGGACCCAAAATTTGCTGAATTTCTGGAGCAGAATGCACAAACAAAGGAGACAATTACTAACTTGGAAGCCTCATCATCAACTAAGAGTTGATATCAGATTTGAATTATCTTAATTGTCACCATCAATCCATAAGTATAGTGCCAAATAGATTTATTAGTTTTGAGTGTCCTTTTATTAAGTTTTATTTATGTAATACAATTTGAGATATTTGTAAACCAATCTTGATATTTTTTCAAGATATTCTAGTTTAGAATTTGTATAAATACTTCATCCTTTGAAGTATTACTATGGAATAAATTGTTGAAGATTTATATAGTCATTTTTGTTGAACTTGAAGGCTTTTCTGTTGCAAATTTTGAGTAGCAGACTGCATTAGATCAGCTAGCATCATATTTCAGGATTCATGTGATGAGCTATTGAAGTAAAGTATTTTGTACTTGTCATTGCTTATCTTCTTTGTTTAATGCATCCATTATGTGTTCAAAATTTGAATGAATAAATAGGATTATTACTTCAATATTTGTTAAAAGCACCCTGTCTTTACTTTTTATCATTTCTATGTTTTCTAATGTTTTCCAGAGTAGGTAATCCTTAATTGCTCCCTCTTTCATTTGACCTCGGCCTATTACTTCCTTTTTCCAGATCAAAGAACCCTTCATTGCTCTTTATTCGGACCATACCACTTCACCAAAAAACTTTCCAATATCTTCAAAGGGTTATCTATTTTTCCCTGAAAAAATTTGAATTTTTGACCTTAATCCTAGTTCTGTCTGCTTGAGTTTTGACTCCTTAGCCCAATGGACAATCAGATTTCCCACTATGCATCTAATTAAGTGATTTTTCCCACCAAACCAAACCAAATGAAAACCAAATTGCACAATCATAACTAGCCTAATATTTTATAAATCAAACAAAGCTAAATTTTATAGAGAGAGCCCTCTCTGAACCCTAGGAAGGCTAAATCCTAGAGTTTAAAAGTTGGTGTGTGGTTACCTCAGTTAGTTCTTTATTTAACCTTGAGAAATTACTGAGTGATAACATATTGGCGACCATATTGGGGAAGACTAAAATTTTCTTCAGAAAATATTTTACAGGTTCAGACCTGATCTATGATGGTGGACAATGATCAGACACACAAAGGTTAAAATCATCCACCTGGCGACTCCAAATCAATTTCACAATCAAGGCTCCACTAGAGGAATGAAACTGAAAGAAAAATATGGAAATATCAGGCTTTCAACTTGGATCTTAACCCAATACATTATGTTCTTTCTCATTAAGAAATTTTTTCAATGTATATTGTATTTTAGAGAAGATCTTAGATTATTTTTTGATTATTTTCCTTCAAAAATTGTAAATACTAATTCTCCTAATCTCTTTGACAAACTCTCTTCTGAATCTAATGATGATCACTTTTCAATTAAGAAGCCTCAAATAATCAAGATTGATCTTACAATCCCTGTACATATTCATGTACCTTGTAAAGTTCCTGATAGATATAAGCCCCTTATTTTACCTTCTATACTCCATGATTTCCCTAATAACTATTACAAATTTCTTCTGAGGTTTGATGGAGAAAATAATAACATCATTGCCCAAAAACATATTTAAGGTTTTGAAAATTATATGGATTTATTTGAGATTGATGAAGATGAGGTTAAAATTAGAATTTTTTCTCTTTCTCTACAGAGTAAAGTAAAAATTTGGTTCAAGAATCTACCTATTGCAAGCATCTCAAATTTCCAGCAGTTTGTCAAAATTTTACTTGATATATGGATAATCAAAGTCAATATTTTTGTGATCATAGAAGAATATAATTAGTTAAAAGGACATCCAAATGAAACAATACAACACTTTTCTGACAGATTTATTCAAGTTTATTATTCAATGCCATAAAATATTAGACCTCCTCATGATTCAACTCTCTTGCATTATCCAAGTGCCTTTGATCCAGAAATAGAATTTCAGTTAAGAAAAAGAGATCCAGAAACAATTGTACAGATGGAAAAACATTGCAATTGATATAGAAGTTAATTTGCAAATAAGAAGTGAAAAATTGAAAGCAGAAGAAGAAGAGAAGAAAAACATTGCAGAGGTAAAACTCAACCTTTTGGTAAGAAAAATAGATGAAATCATACAGAAGATCACTATGAAAGATGATTTTTTTGTTCAAAATCACCATGAAGGAATAGAAGAGGTTGATAGCCATGAACAAATTCCTGCTAATTCCGATTATCATAGATCAGAAAATGGATTTACAGATCAATATGTGGAAGAGGAATCTATCGATTTAATGTGTATGTTTGATGACATTCCTTCATTTAATGATGTGCCCAACTATGATCAGCATGATGACAATTATGTTCTCGAAATTCAAGCTAACTTTATAGATAAATCATAAGATAGTTTGCAGGATGAAGAAATTTAGTTTCAACATATTGAAGATAGTAATCAGCTATTGCAAATCAACTATGAGAGTGAAGAAGAAAGAGCAGAATCTTTACCTCTTTGATGGCAGAAAATTCCTGGTCTATATTATTGGTGATGTTTTTCTTACTGTAATTGTTGTTTTTCCTCATGTTTTCATACTTTCCACTTTCTCTGATAAAGAATAGCAGATATAGAATAGGATTTAATACAAAGTACCCTATTTCTCATTGATAAGATTTATCTCTATGTTTTCTTCTAATTTTGCATTTGAGTATAATTCAATAGAGTATAACCAGTCAAGGAATGTTGGTGAGCCCATGTTTCCTGAGTACAACTTGAGATATTGTCTTTGAAAATTCTTGAAAAGTTTGCTAAGTAAAGTTGAACTAGAGGGTATATGGTTAGCCCTGTCCTCTAGTTTATCTCTAACAGTTGCTTTGAAAAGTTCCCTTAAGAGTATGCTGAAAGCAGGATAGGTTCAAAGTCCTTACCTAATCTTAGGCTACTTTTTATGTTTATCTTAAATTTTTTTCCTTGAGAGTATGTCGAAAGAAGGATAGGTTCAAAGTCCTTACCTGATCTTAGGATACTTTTTATGTTTATCTTAGTTTTTCCTTGAGAATATGTTGAAATCAGGATAGGTTCAAAGTCCTTACTTGATCTTAGGCTGCCCTTTGTTTTCTCACATGTTTTCTCCTTTCACCACACTTATTAATTTTCCATACCACAAAATAAACTTAAAGAGATCTTTTGATATAGATGACTTGCCCTATGGAAACCCTTGAATAGTTGTTGTGCAAGTAAACCCTTTTATGACTCCATAGCCCAATGGATTGACACTTTTTCTTAGCCTATCTTCCCATGTTGAGATATCCTTCAATTTATTCCCTCCTTCACACTTCACATGACCTTCTCAGTTAATGAATCCCAACCAAAAACAAACAAACCCCTTATGCTTCATAACTAGCCTAACATCATATCACAACCTAAGCATATAGAAATATATTTTGAAAACACTTATATAGAGAGATCCCTCTCTGAAACCATGAAGTCTAGGTCCTAGGATTCCCAAGTGGTTCTGATGTTGCCTTTTTATTTGGTATGCCAATCTGCCAAATCACAAGACTCCAACATGTTGGGTTTCCTATGTTTTGGCCAGATTGGCAAGACCAAAAGATAAGACAACATCAAAAGCACTTTTAGACCTCAATATCTAGCCCTCCTGGGTCCAGAGAGGGATCTCTCTACAAAGGCAAAGGTATATGTCTTTGAAGCTGTGATTTAATGTTTTAGGCTAGTTATAAGGCACAAGGTTTGTTTGGTTTTGTTTGTTTGTTTGTTTGGTTGTTGGGAATCATGAAAGGAAGGGTTCAATACAAGACAAAGGGTGAGAAAAGAGGATTTTAGGCAAAGGAGAGATAATTCAGGGAACACTCGAGACCATTAGGCAATGGATTCATGAAAGGGTTTACTTGCTATTCAGTATTCAAGGCTTTCATTTGGGCTAGTCATCTAAAGCATAGGATCTTAAAGATGACAATGTGGTATGGAATGATAAAGAAAGAAGGTGAATGAAAAGGAAACCTCCAAGGTGACTAGTTAGGAATCAGATCTAGGGACAGGACGTGCCATTAAATGCCTATGATCCAACCTCTAAAATCCTAACTCTTCAGACAACAAGAAACACTTAAGATTTAAACACAAAGGTGAAACCTGAGATCAGAGAAAGGCTTTGAACTTTCAATGCTTCGGAATTCAGCTTAAGGGAACTTAGAAAGGTTCAATTGATTGAAAACGACCTTAGTGAGACAGAATCAACATTCTAAACTCCTAGTATCCCAATTCTTTCAATTAAAACCCAACAAGAACATATAAGAACATATTCATAAATTCATACATCAGTTAGCAGTGAATAACATCTACTACACTAGTTAAATTATCTTGAATAGGTTCTCAGATAACACAAGAAGTAGAAAACATTAAAGATAAGAAGAGAAGGGGCATTAGGGTACCAAGCAAGGTTATATCCTAAGCCATATTTATGATTCTTACCATAGAAATGAAATGTGATGAATTACAGCGGGAAAACAGAGACAAAGGCAGAAAACATCACCGTTGCTTTAAATCATGATCCAAAGAAATGTGCTTGTCATATTAAAGAGAAACACCAGTCATGTACAACATTTTCCAACAGCTTGATATTCAGCCTGAAAACATCTTCCTCAGCCTATCTTACAACTTTACACAGAGAACTATATCTCAAGAGAAACAGCTTACAATTCACAGATATCCGATCAACAACAACAACAAATTTTTCTCATGAGTTTTATGTCTGAAAGAGAGGTAGATGAGGTTGATGAAACACTAAATGAAACATTTTAATAGAGTAGAAGAAGAGGGCTCAAGGCCCATTCTGTCTTAATATCTATGCATTTATTTTTGGTACTCTTTGGATGAAAGAGTGGTCTTCGACAGGCTAATATTTACTCCAGGTATGTTCTTTGATGTACTTTCAGATGTATTACTATGCAGTACTATGGTGAATAGAAAAGGCAGATAAATTACTTTGAGGTCTGCCATACTGCATATCAAATTCTCTGGTAGCATCAGGACTTCTTTCAGGGTGGAAATCTTCTCAGGAACACGATGTAGAATAAAAACAGTATGGGTACTTTTTCCTTTCTCGGGAGGGAAACTTCTGCTGATGTGAGACACTGATAATATTGTTTTCTGTGCGTTAGGCCTCATTAGGCCTTCTGTGTTAATCACAAGGTCTTCAACGTGGTACATTTTCCCTTTAAACATTAAATCAAAGCTTAAAATATTCAATTACAGGCTTTAAAACTCTTTAATATTTTACTGATACTCTTTGCCGCTTCCTGACTGTCTATGTCTATGAATTTGTAGGGCTTATGGTGATGGAGGTTTAAAAAGAGTTAATACCCTTGATTTGGATAAAATATGCATTTAAAACCCTTCAAGAGTCATCCCTGCAAATTCTGGCTCTAATAAAACTTCATCGGCGCTACTGTGTCACTAACAATGACTGTGTAGGACAGAACGGTTTTCATCGTCTATATTCCCTGCAAAAACACACAAAATTGTTAAGAAATCCATGTGGTGGGAGGATGGATGCAGTGGAAGGTTGTGAGAATGGCAGCGCAACATGGTGGAAATGGTGGATGCAATGAAAAATGGCTGAAAAATGTAGTGAAATGACGAAAATCTGATCTGATGGAGGTTTGGTGGAGAAATGGATGTGGACCGTTCGATCAGATCTGGAGGTGATGATTGACGGTGAAGATTAGCTAATGGAATGACTTGAGAAGGTTAGACGGAGGAATATGAATTTAATGTTATAACATAAAGTTGTGATGTTTGGCGGAATAATATAACCCTTTAATGTAAAACATTAAAAGTTTAATGTGGGCGGAAGAAATGATTTTCAATGTAAATCATAAGTTTCGGACCTTTGGATGGAATACAAAGAAAATGCATGAAAAACATATGAAATAGGCTTAAATGGTGTGACCCGGTCATGGGCGGAGGGCGATTTAATATGGACCGTCAGATCTCAGGAGGAGATCGACGGTTGAGATGATGCGATGAAGTTCTATGGTCGCGCGATGAACAAATATGAATGGAATGCGAGATGAAATGAGGGTTGTTGATCTGTACAGATCAACGGTCGAGATCTGTCGATGGATATTCGGGCATAGAAGTGGGGAATTGGTTTTAGGATAAAAACCACTATTTTTGTTCGACAAAAGGCAGGTGAGGCGGTTTTCACTTTCGGACGCGATATAGGTCTCTGGCTAACACGTGGCGTTTTGAAACCGCCCATGTCGTGTGATTTCAAACTGCTAAAATTCGGATGAGGAAACAACACGATATTGCTGCTGGCCATTGGATCTGGGATCATGAGATCCAATGGTGATGGATGCAGCGCGATATGGGAACGTGCGTGGACAGTAGAGTGGAGGCCAATCAAAGGTGGTTTGATTCTGAACCATCCGATCAGTGCGATGGATGGCTGAGATCTGCAGAGGAGAAACAAAGGCGGAGGAGTTGGTTAGTGGTCACGAGTAATCCTAGCCGTTGAATCAAAAGGAATTAATGGTCAGGATCTAATCGGAACTGGCGGAGGCAGGGACCAAATCTCTGATGGGCTCATGAAGTGATTGCATCTGGACTGTTGGATTGGCTGCAGATCAATTAATGTGGTTGGATCGGAGGGTGGTCAATCGGGGACACAGGGCGGAATGATATCAAATCTTATCCATTGGTTCTTGTGGATTCAATGGCCAGGATCCAATCGGGAATCAACCAATCGGGGAAGACAGAGGGAGGTGCATTAAGAACTTGCGATCGGCGACTGGCACTCGATTGTTGGATTAGAATGTGAATCAATGGCAGAGATTTACATCAGGGGGCTTACAAAGGAATTTTATGGGTGCGTGATAGGTTTTTCGTGGACCATCAGATATTTATAGATCTATGGTTGATATTGCACTGGAGTCCAACAGACTAAAACCCCATCGCATCGGGGATTTTCACTTTAACAAAGAAGACGCGCTCTCGGACGTCTTCTGATTCCAATAAGAACCATATGCTTTAGTTCTTGGTCTTAGCGCTCGGGTGCATGGAGGGGAAGTGGTTAGGGGCTGGACGAAAAAGGGCTAAGCCTATTATATGTAAAAAAGTGGGTTTTTAGGCATAAAAATGGTGTTATTAAGGCTTAAAAGAGGTTTTCGGTAGAGGGAAAAAGGGATTTTTAAGTCGAACCAAGGGTGTTTGTAAGGTTAAAAGGGGAGATGGAATGATTTAGTAGGCTTGGGAAGGGATTTTGGGGGTTAAAGGGGAAATTTGAGAAGGGGAAAAAAGGGGTTAAAATGGGAAATTTGTAGGGATACAAAGAGGCAAATGGAGGCTTTTCTGAGCAAAGTTTTTTCACAGACAGTGAGGCTTTTTGGATGGAAATAGCAGTGAATATTTTTTCTAAGGCAAAGGGCACACAGAGGCTTCAAGAATGATATGTTTTTAGAGGAAATGTATTTCTTGAAGGCTCAAAAAATATTTAGCCACCTGTTTGCTTGACAAAAATTTCATAGGTGGCTAATAATGGCTCCACATGGGGATGGCTTCTTCTTGAAGGTGTCAAGAATTCATAAAATAATATTTGGAGTAGGCCAAATGCCCGATCCTTGAACCATATTTCTTCTTTTATTCAGCTGTTACAAACATGATGGATATTAATCAGCAAGAAACATTCCCCAAACAGTCTACCTACCCATCTTGCAGTCCTAATATTTTTTCTTCAAGGTGCATTTGAATTTGCAGACCTTCTTCATCAATTTTTATTATTATTATTGAAAGTAGAAAACAAAATAATCTAATTCTACCCTTATTCTCTACCTAATCTAATATCTACTAGGATTAAACTGTCTAGCAGATTTCTTTCTCTACATTCCACAACATAAATTTAAAGATAGTCAAACCAGGATAGGACAGTCTAGTTTTCTATGGATCCATGGCATAAAGACAGCTGCACATGGACTAAAATTGCATAAACTTGAAAACAAAAACTTGAAGGCTTGAAATTTTGAAACTTTGAAGCATCCTTCTTTTCTTTGTGACTCAAGTTTTGAGCTTGTTAGAGTCACTTTTCCTCTTCATTTCAGCTCTGGTTTTGGGCTTGTTAGAGCTGATTCTTCTTTCTTCTTTGCTGGTTCAGATTTTGGGCATTTTAGGACCAACTTCTTTGCTCCTCTTTGGCTCAGGTTTTGATCATGTTAGAGCCAATATTTTTCACTTCAGAGGTTCAATTTTTGAGCATGTCTGAACCTCTCTTTCTCTCTTTTTTGAAACATTTTCTCTTTTTCTCTGAAAACAAAACACTGCAATGGTATTTACAATGGAAATGGAAACTGAAAATGGAAATCAGAAGTAGTAATGCTTGAGCATCCTGCCATTGACAGGACCCCAAAACAGATCTGTACCATCTAGCTCTTGCAGAAAAAAGGAATTTGGACCAACATTGGCTTGGATGATGTAAGGACCTTGCCAAAAACTGTCAAATTTTCCATGCTTTCCTCTGTCTTCTCTCCTAGAGCCCCACTTTATAACTTTATCTCCAATTTTGAAGTCATAAGCTTTTGTTCTTTTTTCAAACGACTTATTTATATTTTCCTGCACTTTCAGAGCCCTGTTATAGACTTCTTCTCTTGTTTGTTGGAGATGAATTGTTTGATTTATCCTCCTCGCCATGTTGTCCTCTTCTGTCTGAATCTCTTGGACTAGTTTAATCACTGGTACCCCTAAGCTGGTAGGAAACACTGCCTCTGTGCCATAAACAAGATGATATGGTGACATTCCAATGGACTTCTTTATTGTGAGTCTGTCTGCCCACAAAGCATGCACTAACTTGTTATGTCACGACTTTTTATTCTCTTCAAGCAACTTTTTGATAATGGTCACCAAGCTCTTGTTTGATGATTCATCTAACCCATTACCTTGTGGGTAATAAGAAGTTGAATGACCGAGTGCTATCTGATACCTGTGAAAAAAATCAATCATTTTCTTGGATTCAAAAGCAGCATCATTATTAGTGATTATATTTCTTGGGTAGCCAAATCTAGAGAGGATGTGGTCTTCTAGGAACTTAATGATGAAAAAATCTATGGCATTCCTAAAAGGTATGGCCTCAATCCACTTTGTGAAATAGTCTGTGGCTATAAGGATCCACTTATGTTGTGTAGAAGAAGTAGGGTGTATTTCTCTTATGAAATCTAGGCCCCATTGTTGAAAGGGAGCCTCAACAGTAATGGGTTGTAAAGGTAAGGGGAGGAGCTTTCTTTTGCCCTCAAAGATCTGGCATTTATGGCAGGCTATTATCATTTTGTGGATGTCATTGAAAATTGTAGGCCAGTAATAGCCAGCTCTGAGTATTTTTTTAGCAGTGGCTTTCCAGTTTAAATGGCCTCCACACTCTCTTGCATGGAAATCCTGTTTAATCCTCTCTGCTTCAGTTTCAGGCAAACATTTAAGCAATAGACCATTTTCATTTTTCCGGTATAAACATTCATTTAGTATGCAATAGTTTCTAGCTTTTAACTTTAGGAATCTAGCCTTAGTCTTTGATAATTCAGGAGGGGCATTGAGGTTTGTGAGTACATACAGGATATCAGAATACCAAGGATAATTTTGAAGTTGTTCTTCAACAGTAGGATCAGGAAATCCCTCATGTTCATCCAATGCATCTACCATGTTTATGTCAAGGGCTTGCAAGTTAGATTCAGCCATTAGTTGAGCTAAGCCCTGACCTTTGATCAATTTTGTGGGTTTTATTTCCAGGTCATAGTCTAATATTACAACAATCCATTTTCCCCTCTTTCAATCTGGATCTTGGGACAAAATTTATTTTACCACTATGTTAGGCACGTAGGAAATGATGTGAGAATGCAATATATACACCCTAAATTCCTTCAAGGCCTTTACCAAGGCATACGCATGTTTTTCCATTATTTTATATTTAAAGGGTGCATCCCTCAGAGCTTTGCTGAAGAAAGCAATAGGCTGTTCCATTCCCTCTAGATTTTTCTGCAGCAAAACTGCAGCCACTGTATGCTCGAAGGCAAAGGAAAATATCAGGAAATATTTTGAGAAATCTGGGCTAATTAGGATAGGTGCCCGGGTGAGTGCAAGTTTAACTAATTCAAAATATTTTTTAGCCTCTACAATCCACTTAACCCCTACACCTTTTTTCAGCATGTTTGTCATATCCCTGAGGTGCTCAGCTAAGTTGGGAATAAACCTCCTTAGGAAGTTAATTTTTCCAATAAAGGACTGCAACTCTTTTATGTTTCTAGGGTGAGTAATCTGCAGTATTCCCTCAACTCTTTTCAGATCTATTTTAATTCCCTTATCTGATATAATATGGCCAAGAAGCTTACCTTCTTGCAGCCCAAATACAGTCTTCTTGGGATTTAAAGATAGATCGAACCTTCTACACTTTTCAAAAAATCTTCTCAGATGTTTTAGGTGCTCCTCATCAGTCTTGGAATAGATTGTTATTTCATCAAGATAGATGACAATGAAGTGCCCTATTTCCTCCGAAAAGGGTATGTCCATCGCTCGTTGGAAGGTCGCACTAGCGTTCATCAGTCCAAAGGGAATTTTTACGTACATAAAAGTGCCCCATGGAGTGGTGAAAGCTGTCTTGAGTTGGTCTTCTGGGAGTACTAAAACTTGGTTATAGCCTAAAAAACCGTCTAACAGGGAGATCCTTTTTGAGCCAACTATCCTCTGTAGAATGTGTTCCATCTTTGGTAAGGGGTAATTATCTTTAAGTGAAGCTCTGTTAAGGTTTCTGAAATCGATGCACAGTCTGATCTCATATGTTTTCTTCCGCACAGCTACAAAGTTCGAAACCCAATTGGAAAACCTTAGAGGCACTATAATTCCTACCTCGTACATCTTTTTGATTTCCTTTTCGACTAGAGGCAGTTGTTTCAGGTTAATTCTGCGAAGTTTCTATCTGAAGGGTTTTTGGTTTTCTTTCAAAGGGATTTTGTGCTGTATAATGTTTGTGTCGTAGGCCTTTAAGTCCTCGTAGCTCCAAGCAAACACATCGATGAATTCTTTAAATAAGGCAATATATTTCTTTTTCATGTCTGCGGGCAAGGACTTAGCCAACTTTATCATCTTAGGCTTATCTTCAGTGCCTATGTTGCATTCCTCGACATCTGAGTCTGAGTGTTATATAGTGGGTTTCTTCGCTACATCGTCAAAATCAAAAAGGTCTTCTAAAGGTGCTAGTCCTCAGGGTATATTATTATCTTTTGACTGCAGCACCTCTATTTCCTCTTTTTCTGCGTTCTTATACTCTTCGATTTGATTTCCGAGTTGTTCAGTTAAAGTGTTTATTTCTACATTATGGGGTGATTTTTCTTCATCAGGGGGCTCTTCACTAAGGCATCTTTCTTCGGATTTAGAGTCTGAATCAGAGAATTCAAACTCATTCCTGCCAATCAAGAAATCCTCTATCTGCTTGTTGCCCTCAAAGACCTGCCAATATTTTTCATTATTAGGCACTGCAGGTCTGTATTTTTTCTGAATGATGATTTTTTTTTCACTGGGAGACTTATGATATGAACTAGCTATGAAGGCTAATCCATTCTCAATTATGTTCTGACTCCTAGGAACAAACACCAGTTCATATTCTACAAAGGTTTTCAATAAATCCATAGCATCGTTCCTATATGCTCTCAATCTAGGGTGTTTAGCTGTATACTCACCATTCACTTGTTTTATGATTAACTCAGAGTCTCTGTGTACAGCTATCCTTCAAGCTCCTAGTTTTTTGAGTAGATTCAAGCTTATGATAAGAGCCTCATACTCTGTGATATTGTTTGTACATTTGAAGTTCAGATTGAAGGCATGACTCTCAGCATAGTCACTCTCGGTGTTATGTAATCACACTCCCACTCCTGCATTCTTTATAGTTCAAGACCCGTCGAAATTCATTCTCCATAAGGGATCGTTTTCATGTTTATCATCATTTTCTTCCCTAACGTTGGTTTCATTGTTATGTTGTAATATGGGGTCTGCATCGTGGTGTGGAGTGTTTTGTTCTTCATGATGTGTATGGAGTTCAGAGAATTGACTAATTGGATGTTTGTAGTCTTGTTCTTGTTTACTCTGAGTTTCTAATTTAGTGCATTGTCCATAGGTTTCTTCTTCGTTTTCTTCTATGTCTAGAGTGGCCATTATGATGAAATCTATGGGCTCGACTCTATTATTTGAATCTCTGTCCTCTATCTCTGGCTCATCTATGGATTCATCATTGCAAAGGATAAAGGAGTCCATATCCGTGTGTACTAAGTACAGAGGTGAATTTTTCAGGTTTTTCAGGGCTGCTGACCATGAACTTCATTTATGCCTCTCTATACAGTCTCCTAAGCCGGCTAAAGATAGGGATCGTGGCATATGACCCATCCATCTGCATTGTACCTTGCAGCTTGGCTCCCCATGACCTGGACAACAACATGCCATACTTAGGTGGCACATCTGCCACTATAACATCCATAACCATACATTTTGTTGGAATCTGGGTCAGTTTCACATAGATATCTTTGATTAGGCCAAGGAATTTTACTCTGCTAGAGTCAAATGAATACAAATCTTTATAAGGATGAGTTATCTCTAGGCCTAACCTCTCCATAACTACCTTAGGCATTAGGTTGTGTGATGCCCTAGAGTCATGCATTGCATTGTGAAGGATCTTGTCATGGATATTGAGGCTGATATAAAAATGAGGTACTGCCCCTTCTTGAAACTTCTCTTCTATCTTTGGACCAAACAGAAGGGTTGGTTGATCATCACTTATATTGACAATGTCACTGTTTTCACCTAGATTTAAAGATTTCAAAATTTGGCCTTTATATACATCCTGAGTGGTCAGCTCAGAGAGTGGGACAAAGATTTTAATTTTAGCAATCTCACTCTCCAAATTGAAGGGAGATTGGCTCTTCGTAAGACTCAACTCTTTTTTGTTAGCTACTATTTTAGTGGCATATTCAGTGTGCTGATTCTCACTATGTACAATGTTTTCAATTGTTTTATTAGGAACACTAGCTGTAGTGCTAGTGCTGCTGGTTGTTTGACTTTGTTTATCAGTTTTTTGGCTGTCCTTCCCTTTGTTATTCCCAAAAATTTCAGCTGCTGATTTTTTACTTTCAACAGTCACCTTAGGAGTTTTCTTAGGCCTCTTTTTAATGGTAATCTCAGAAGCTTTTGGTTTGGAATTGTCTAAGCTCTTTTTGCTTCTAATTTCATACTGTTCTCTAACCTGCATGATGGAATTTTCAAATCCTAACCTATAATCCTCAGATTCTAACCTTTCCTCATCCCAATATGAGTGTGAGGTCTGATTGTCTTCTATGGAATAGTTGTGGATTGAGTTTCCTATTTCCACCATGTTTATTGTGTTTCCCTCAAACTCTTCTATTATCCCCTCATCTTCATCAAGGAAGTTCTCTTGAAATAGGGGTATGACTTGCTGATCAGAGTCTCTCTGTCTGTTAGGAGGGTTGTTTCTCCTAAAGTTCTGGTTTTGGTTATGGTTTTGGTTTCTGTTCTGGTTGTTGACTTGGACAGTCAAATTTTCCACCATTTTTCCTAGCCTCTCCATGGTTTTGGCTAGACTGTCATATTTTGGATCAGATGTGGAAGCTGATGTGTCATCCCTATATGTTACCTTTTTCTCAGACCTCATTTTGGCTCTCTTTTCAATCAGGTTAGCCTCTACACTCACTTCTCCTGTTTGCATATCTTCCAATGTGTTGTAATCTCTCTCCCTAAGCTGGTAGGCCATGTCAGCATCAAAGCCTTCAGGATATTTCACTAAAGCCATACCTTGGGGATGTTTCATGTGTGGAGGAAGAGCATTGTAAACACTTTTAAACCTTGTAGAATAGTCATGGACACTCTCTCCTACATTTATTTTAAGATTCTTGTATTCTGCTAGTATTTGGAGAGGGTTGGTCGTGACTTCCCATTTGTTTATGAAGGATTGATATAAAGAGGGAAGATCCTAGATACTATTGGGGGTAGGCCTTTAAACCACTTCTTCACATCACCTCCTAAACTCTAGGAAAATATTCTCATCTTGACTGTCTCATCATCTATCTCCATATATTCAAAGGAATCCTCCATCCTATTTACATGGTGCTGAGCTGTGGTAGACTCTTTTGTAGTGAAATGTGGGATTTTTTATTGATAATCATTGGGTAGAGGCACTAGAGGCTGTGGTAACACTAGAGGTGCATACCAGGCTTCCATGATGATGTTCTAAGGAGGTAATGGATTGGCTTGAGCAGTAGGTATGTGGATGACAGGAATACTAGGACCAACAATACTCTGTTGAGCTGATTTAGGGTGGCAGAGCCCCAAGTTTTGAATGAAATTAATATCTGGAGGTGCAGATCGAGGGGTCTCTCTATGCCTAATGTGTTGACCACTATGAGATGGTGATCTAGGAATCTCAAGGTCTGACTGGTCTAGAGCACTGAATGACCTAGTTCTAGGTAAACTGCTTGGTAAGTCTAGGTCAAGATGAGTGTCTGATAGAGCTGTAAAGTCTTCTGGTGCAGAGTTAGCTCTATGGATGTGTTTGGAAATATTTGGCCTTCTAGGGGTGGGATATTTCCTAAGAATGCTCTCAGGGTTGTCAACTATTTCAGGTGGGTTTGGGTTAGGATAAGCTCTTGTATGAATGGTTCTTAAAGCCAGTATGTTGTCTTCAAACAAAGAAGCTTAGTCCTACTTGTTACTTCTAATATGGCTGATGTTGTGATAAAGGTTGGTCTCCCAGTGGAGTCTTGTGAAAACCAAGATAATCAGCAGGCCTACTAATCACCGGTGGAGTCTTTAATCATTAAGGAACTATGGAGTCTCCAGGTGGAAGGTTTAGAATGTTTCAAGAAGGTTACTGTCCACCACAGTGATTAACCACCAAACTAAGGCTACTATGGTCTTCTTTGAGTCTTAGAAATGTTTAAAGGTGTGTTTTACTCAAAGGTTCCCTAATGGAGTCGCCATTATGTTGGGGTTCCTATGTTTTGGCCAGATTGGCAAGACCAAAAGATAAGACAACATCAAAACTGCTTTTAGACCTCAGGATCTAGCCCCCCTAGGTCCAGAGAGGGATATCTCTACAAAGGAAAAGGTATATGTCTTTGAAGCTTTGATTTAATGTTTGAGGCTAGTTATAAGGCACAAGGTTTGTTTGGTTTTGTTTTTTTGTTTGTTTGGTTGTTGGGAATCATGAAAGGAAGGGTTCAATACAAGACAAAGGGTGAGAAAAGAGGATTTTAGGCAAAGGAGAGATAATTCAGGGAACACTCGAGACCATTGGGCAATGAAGTCATGAAAGGGTTTTCTTGCTATTTAGTATTCAAGGCTTTCAATTGGGCTAGTCATCTAAAGCATAGGAACTTAAAGATGATAGTGTGGTATGGAATGATAAAGAAAGAAGGTGAATGACAAGGAAACCTCCAAGGTGACCAGTTAGGAATCAGATCTAGGGAGAGGATATGCCATTAAACGCCTATGATCCAACCTCTAAAAGGATAACTCTTCAGACAATAAGAAACACTTAAGATTTAAACACAAAGGTGAAACCTAAGATCAGAGAAAGGCTTTGAACTTCCAATGCTTCGACATTCAGCTTAAAGGAACTTAGAAAGGTTAAATTGATTGAAAAAGACCTTAGTGAGATAGAATCAACATTCTAAACTCCCATTATCCCAATTCTTTCAATTAAAACCCAACAAGAACATCTAAGAACATATTCATAAATTCATACATCAGTTAGCAGTGAATAAAATCTACTACACTAGTTAAATTATCTTGAATAAGTTCTCAGATAACATAAGTAGTAGAAAACATTAAAGATAAGAAGAGCAGGGGCATTAGGGTACCAACCAAGGTTATATCCTAAGCCAGATTTCTGATTCTTACCATAGAAATGAAATGTGATGAATTACAAAGGGAAAAGAGAGACAAAGGCAAGAAACATCGCCGCTGCTTTAAATCAGGATCCAAATAAATGTGCTTGTCATATTAAAGAGCAACACCAGTCATGTAAAACATTGTCCAACAACTTGATATTCAGTCTGAAAACATCTTCCTCAGCCTATGTTACAACTTTACACAGAGAACTATATCTCAAGAGAAACAACTTACAATTCACAGATATCTGATCAACAACAACAACAACTTTTTCTCATGAGTTTT
Organism: Pinus albicaulis; assembly: GCA_034641835.2. Lineage (NCBI taxonomy): Eukaryota > Viridiplantae > Streptophyta > Pinopsida > Pinales > Pinaceae > Pinus > Pinus albicaulis. Next base: position 625,753,836 of record CM076570.1, read on the forward strand.
ATGTCTGGAAGAGAGGCAGATGAGGTAGATGAAACACTAAATGAAAAATTAAAATAGATTAGAAGAATATGGCTCAAGGCCCATTCTGTCTTAATATCTATGCATTGATTTTTGGTTCTCTTTGGATGAAAGAGTGGTCTTCGAAAGGCTTATATTTACTCCAGGTATGTTATTTGATGTACTTTCAGCTGTAGTACTCTGCAGTACTATGGTGAATAGAAAAGGCAGATAAATGAATTTGAGGTCTTCCATACTGCATAACAAATGCTTTGGTAGCATTAGGACTTCTGTCAGGGTGGAAATATTCTCAGGAACACGATGTAGAATAAAAACAGTATGGGTACTTTGTCCTTTCTCAGGAGGGAAACTTCTACTGATGTGAAACACTAATAATATTTTTTTCTATGCGTTAGGCCTCATTAGGCCTTCTGTGTTATTCATAAGGTCTTAAACGTGGTACATTTTCCATTTAAACATTGAATCAAAGCTTAAAATCTTCAATTACAGGCTTTAAAAATATTTAATCTTTTACTGATACTCTTTGCCGCTTCCTGACTGTCTCTGTCTGTGAATTTGTAGGGCTTATGGTGCTAGAGGTTTAAATGGAGTTAATACCCCTGATTTGGATAAAATATGCATTTAAAACCCTTCAGCAATCATCCCTGCAAATTTTGGCTCCGATAAAACTTCATCGGCACTACTGTGTCACTAACAATGACTGTGTAGGACAGAACGGTTTTCACCGTCTATATTCCCTGCAAAAACACACAAAATTGTTAAGAAATCCATGCGGTGGGAGGATGGATGTAGTGGAAGGCTATGAGAATGGCAACGCAGCATGGTGGAAATGGTGGATGCAATGAAAAATGGCTGAAAAAGGCAGTGAAATGACGAAAATATGATCTGATGGAGGTTTGGTGGAGAAATGGATGTGGACCGTTCGATCAAATCTGGAGGTGATGATCGATGGTGAAGATTAGCTAATGGAATGACTTTATAAGGTTAGATGGAGGAATATGACTTTATTGTTATAACATAAAGTTGTGATGTTAGGCGGAATAATATAACACTTTAATGTAAAACATTAAAATTTTAATGTGGGCGAAAGAAATGATTTTCAATGTAAATCATAAGTTTTGGACCTTTGGACGGAATACAAAGAAAATGCATGAAAAAAATATGAAATGGGCTTGAATGGTGGGACGCGGTCATGGGCGGAGGGCGATTTAATATGGACCGTCAAATCTCAGGAGGAGATCAACGGTTGAGATGACGCGATGAAGTTCTATGGTCGCACGATGAACAAATATGAATGGAATGCGAGATGAAATGAGGGTCGTTGATTTGTACAGATCAACAGTCGGGATCTGTAGATGGATCTTCGAGCTTAGAAGTGGAGAAGTGGTTTTAGGATAAAAACCATTTTTTCGTGAGACAAAAGGCGGGTGAGGTGGTTTTCACTTTCAGACGCAATATAGGTCTCCGGCTGACACATGGCATTTTGAAACCGCCCATGTTGTGTGATTTCAAACTGCTAAAATTTGAACGAGGAAACAACGCGATATTGTTGCTGGCCATTGGATCTGGGATCATGAGATCCAACGGTGATGGATGAAGCGCAATATGGGAACGTCCATGGATAGTATAGTGGGGGCCAATCAAAGGTGGTTTGATTATGAATCGTCCGATCAGTGCGATGGACGACTGAGATCTGCAGAGGAGAAAAAAAGGTGGAGGAGTTGGTTAGTGGTCGGGAGTAATCTTGGCCATTGGATCAAAAGGAATGAATGGTCAGGATCTAATCGGAACTGGAGGAGGCAGGGACCAAATTTCCGATGGGCTCATGAAGCGATTGCATTTGGACCCTTGGATTGGCTGCAGATCAACGGCTGTGGTTGGATCGAAGGGTGGCCAATCGGGGAAATAGGGTGGAATGAGATCAAATCCTGGCCATTGGTTCTTGTGGATTCAGCGGCCAGGATCCAATTGGGAATCGGCCAATCGGGGAAGACAGAGGGATGCTCATTAAGAACTTCCGATCGGCAATTGGCGCTCGACCATTGGATTAGAATGTGAATCAACGGCGGAGATTGCCATTGGGGGGATTACAAAGGAATTTTATGGGGGTGTGGTAGGTTTTTTGCGGACCGTCAGATATATATATATCTACGGTTGATATTGCTCCCGAGTGTAACAGACTAAAACACCATTGCATCGGGGATTTTCACTTTAACAAAGAAGACGCGCTCCCGGACGTCTTCCGATTCCGATAAGCGGCATATGCTTTAGCGCTTGGTCTTAGCGCTCGAGTGCATGGAGGGGAAGTGGTTAGGGGCTGGCTGAAAAGGGGCTAAGCCTATTATATGTAAAAAAGTGGGTTTTTAGGCCTAAAAATGGTGTTTTGAAGGCTTAAAAGAGGTTTTCGGTAGAGGGAAAAAGGGATTTTTAAGCCGAAACAAGGGTGTTTGTAAGGTTAAAAGGGGAGATGGAATTATTTAGTAGGATTGGGAAGGGATTTTTGGGGTTAAAGGGGAAATTTGGGAAGGGGAAAAAAGGGGTTAAAATGGGAAATTTGCAGGGATACAAAGTGGAAAATGGAGGTTTTTCCGAGCAAAGTTTTTTCACAGACAGTGAGGCTTTTTGGATGGAAACAACAGTGAAGAATTTTTCTAAGGCAAAGGGCACACAGAGGCTTCAAGAATGATATTTTTTTAGAGGAAATTTATTTCTTGAAGGCTCAGCAAAATATTTAGCCACCTGTTTGCTTGACAAAAATTTCATAGGTGGCTAACACAACATAATGGCGACTCCACTGGGGAATCTAAATTAATTACATCTTATACATCCTTAAGAGCTCAGAATACCCACAAATCTCCTTAGATTAGTATTCACTTGCTGATGGTGGACAACAACCCATCTTAAAATTTTTGAAATCCTCCACCCATCGACTCCACAACTCCCAAAAGACCAAATCACTCCACTGGTAGAAGACCTTGAACTGGTTGAATAGACACAATGACCTATTTTCTGATTTACAAACATGATTCCAAGGATACAATGAAGATATGCCCCAATGAGTAGAGATCATTTTCTAGTCAACGTAGTGTTCCTAAATTGATGTCATAAATTGTCAACCAGGGCTAGTAAACTGCTGAAGTGAAGTGCACTATATGTGCCTAGGTAACTTCTTCCTACTTCATTGTGTTTAGTGTTTTCTAGTGTTTTTTGTTTTGTGTTTTTGTGCTAAGAGGAAAGGAACTAAATTGTTTGAAAATAGAATTTATTGGTCACACTAAAACAGAGTAAAATCTAGACTATGTATGGCACCTAAGAACGGAGAATGCTAATTCACAGATTGCACAACTTGACAAGAAAAAAAATAACTCATAACATGAACTCAATCCAATTCATTTCATTAGAGGTACGTTGGAACAACTTGAGAAAAGGATAAGTTGATGCAATGAGGTTCTTCTAAGCAAACAACAACTTACAATATCATAGAGAAAATCTCATCCATGGTTAGAAATTTGTTGGAACACGTTAAGAAACGATTATCTGCAACATAGTAAGGAACCCTACTCTAAATTAACTTATGACACTAAAATTAATCCATTCTGCAACTCAAAATGTCACTATTAAGCCTCATTCAAGGGTTAGAAATATTTTGGAATAGTTTTGGAAAAAGGCAGTTTGTAAAATTATGAGAAATTGCAGAACAATCAAGACTTCAAAATGACATTACCAATTATAGTTCCTATGACAATGATTTATTGGCAGAGATTAAGAACAAGGGCAGTTTGTAAATAATTAAGGCCTTTAAGTCTAATTTAACAGAACTAGAATACAACTAGCTAATAAAACTTAAAATACATTAAACAGAATCAAACTAATATGAAATTACCCTCTGAAATACTACAGCTGAACTAAAATGAAATTAATCTCTGAAATACTACAGCTCTATCTCATTCATTGTTAGTGGTATTTTGGAACAATTCATAAGAACAAGACTGACTGTATTATTCGATGTAAGTTAGCATAAAACGTAAAGTTCAAAAAACTGCCTAAATTAGGAACGAAACAGAGCTAAAGTTACTTATCTAAAAAATATGCACAGAGCCTCTCGGGCAGTAGGGGCCCTCTACCACCAGATTAGCACACAAATCTCCTCAATATTTCTTCAGATCATGCATTAAATTTTTTATTCTTTCATTAAAGGAAAACGCTTCAAAAACAGAGTATTACAGTCTTGGACAACTTAATAACAAAACATCAACTAACTAATTGTCTCTCGGTTCCCCGAGTTATTATTATAAGAGAAATACATAAATTCCCTTGAGAAGAAATAGGGATAAGTGTATTTTTCAATTAAAATAAAATTATAACTCCTGTGGAGGCCTTGCACTTTGCTGAAGACATCTGTAGAGTCCTTGTCCTGGTAGAATTCTACCTCTTAGTTTTGGTTTCCTCCATGTGCATAACCACTTGCAGATTTTTGTTCAGACTTCGTAGAGGGAAATGAATGATGTAGATGAGGTCTGGAATTCAACCATATGCGTTTTTCCTTTAAGTGACACCTATAACCTATGTGAACATAAGGATAGCTACGAAATTTGCGACTAGCTACAGAATGGCTGCATTCTATAGCTAAGTCTAGTAAAAAATTACTACAACAAAAAAACCATAAAAGTATAGAAATTTAGTCATTATATGCATTCTTAAAGTGACTTTAATCAATCCTATTGATATTTTAAGCCTATAATTGATAAAGGGCAAAGGAAATGAAGTGCAATTTGGTGAAAGAAAAGGACATCTTTGGGGCTCAACAATCATATCCCTGGGTTCCCACATAATATGCCCCAGGTGTTTTGGGATGATAACCTTCCTATTTTTCAAGGTGAAAATTTTGATGACCCATTGTTACATCTCATAAAATTTCATATACATGTATGGAAGATAAAGACTAAATGGCATGAAGATTGCCTTATGAAAATTTTCATGTTAACATTAGAAGGAGAGGCAAGGGATTGGTATGAATGGTTAGAACCTAAGAGCTTGTTTTCTTTAAAAGGCATGTACCAATTATTTTATGAAAAATATAAAGAAAACTCTCCATCCTTGTCATGGGTTGAAAACTGTTCTGACCAATCTGAGAACATCATACAATACCTATTAGATATTGATGAGGATTTGGTTAATATGAATCCTGAAGATCTGTTAAATGCCATTCAAGAATTTCATATGCATCCTAACTATCATAAAAAAATAAATGAATTAGTTGAGGAAGAGATTAATCAAGGAATAAAAGACATTCCTCAAGATATCCCTGCAAGCATAAATAATGATTCATCATCCCTTTTAGCTGAGGCTCAAGAAGACATCCACCCTTAAATTCAATCTTCACAAGAGATAGAGAACTATTGTATTTCTGCTCAAAGAAACATAGAAACATCTCCTCCTTTAACATAAGAAGAAATAGATCAGATTATCAATAAACAGCCAGCCTCTGAAACTTTTTATAAAACGAACACTCTTTCCCATTCACCTAATGAACTTTGCGGTAAAAATTTAGAAATTTCCCTTGTAGATCATAATAAAGAAAGACCTGCTAATAATATAGTATGTTTGATTGGTGAAATTACTTACATTAATGATTTTCCTAATTTTGATCTATCTGATGATGATGTTTTCCAAACAGAAATTGATCTTGCAGGACCATCATTAGTAGATTTGTGGGAGGAAGATCAGTTCCACCAACTCCTTGAAAGTAATGAGCCAAAGAAAGCTATTTATTATACTAATGAAGAAAGCTTTAAAAATGTATAAGAGGGAAAAGAATCTCTGAATCTTTTCTCTGCTTCATTACAACTAATCAATAACAATTTTCATGTGATTGGGAATCAGTAGTCTTTCAGCACAAAGGTTGAGGAGGAAAACAGTGAAGAACTTCTTGAGCCGGTTGAAATTAAATAACCTTCTCCTGAAAGGGTTGAGGTAATAAAAATACCCCTGCTCAAGAATATAATGACCTCTTCACTGAGCTCAGTCCACTGAATCAAAATACCCCAGGACTACAAGAGGACAACACTGCCAAATATGATGAGCCCTCTAGTTCATATCACAATGAAGATGAGGAATATTTTCTCTCTCAAAGGAATCTTTTTCTTGATCCAGTGGAAGAAAAAATAACCTTGGTTGAAAATTACCAGTCAAATATTCATAACCAGGCATTATTTCAAGACCCCTTTGCTCATTTTTTGAAGACATTCAAAGAAGGGATAGAGATTGTTAGGAGTAGTGTATCACCAAATGAAACAAAATTCTGTAGCACTGTTGCTAAAGAACAAGTGAGATGGGAGTGGCCCTATCTATCTGGCATGCTCAAAGAGATGAGAAAAGACCAATCATGGAACCATTTGATTGACTGGGTGTATTGGAAAAGATAATTTGTCAGCTAAAAATGTAAATATTTTAGAGTTAGATTAAGGTAGGTAGGAATGTCAATAAAGCTCAGCCTGTGAGCATTTAGTTAGTTTTTTTTTTTTGCTTTGAAAGAAAAATTGAAAAAATACAAAAACAATAGAAAAAGAGAAAAGAGGGTAGATATAAAAGAAGAAACGTACAACCCCATACCAAAAACGAAAGAGAGTCTGAAAGTGTGCAAGCTTAAATCCCACTACCAAAAGAGAGCACTGCCATTTTAGTCATACAGCCTAATCATGACTAGATATATTTCAATTTACTGTTGATAGGTTAGTGAATTAGATTAGCCAAAAAATTTAATCTTGGCTTATCAGTAGACTAGATTAGGATAGAAAAGCAGAGGTTCAAACAAGCTTAAATCCTGAACCTGTAAGTTTGATGAAGAATGACTCAAATCAGATCAAAACTTGAGCCAAAGAGAAGAAAAAGAATTGGTTCTAATATGCTGAAAACTTGAACCAGGTAAAGAAGAAGAAGATAGCTCTAAAAAGATCAAAGCCAGAGCTGGAAGAAAAAATGAAGGATGTTCTTAATTTTCAGATCTTAAGCCTTCACAATTTTGTTTTAAATTTCTTTAAATTTTAGTCTATGTGCAGCTTGTTTTTATGCCATAGTCTTACAGCAAATCAGATAGCTTAATCCTGGTTTGGCTGTGTTTTCAATTTCTGTTTTAGAATATAGAGAATGAAATATGTCAGACAGTTTAATCTTGGCAGATAGTAGATTAGGTAGAGAATTTTTGAGTTCAACTATTTAATCTGAACTCATGGAAGAAATAAGGGTAGATTTATATTAGTTTCCTGCTTGCAATAAAAGAATAAAATGTTGATGTTTAAAGGGTTTGCAAGTCTAAATGCACCCTGCTAAAGAAAAATTTTTAGGAAGTAGGTTGTGTAGGTAGTTGTTTGGGGAATGAATTATTTTGTTTGATGTAATATTTATCATCTTTTTAAAGAAACATGATCCAACAAGAAATAGGTTGTCAAAATGCAAAGCATAGGTCTACATTCCAGAGATTTATCTCTGAGGTTCTTGACACCTCCAAGGAGCTGCCATCATCAAGTGGAGCCACTGTTAGCCATCTATAAATTTTTCATATACTATGATGGCTAAAACAGGTATTTTAATCTTCAAGAAACAAATTTGGAGCAAATATGTGAGTTCTTGAAGCCTTGATTTTGTCTCTTGACCGAAAATCCATCTCACTGATATCTTCATAAAAAATCCTTCAAAAACCCTGTTGTTATCATGAAGAAAACTGTTTTTGGACCCCCTCTTCCACCCTCTTTCATTCATATTTTCCTATTAAATTATCCTTCACTTCCTCAAAATCCCATTTTAGACCTTATAAATCCCCTTTATTTGGTTTAAAATCACCTTTTTATCCTATTGCAACCTCAAAAAGCCTCAAAAACTCACTCTTTAGGCCTATTTTCTGACCTTTTATTAAAAGAAGGCCTTAAGCCCCTTTCGCTTAAGCCCAAGCCCTTTTTCCACCATAAGACCGCGCTCTGCGACTGAGCACTAAAGCCCATCAATGGTCACACTTCGGCAATTCCAAGTTCCCACTTCTGTTTTCTTTTTTCGCCGATGGCCGATCTTATGATGAGATCAAGACCGTCCATTCCCCAAGATCTGACGGCCATCGCACTCCACGCTCCATTGCATCACTCCACTGCATCACTCCATCGCATCGCATTGCATTTCCCTTTCACCTTCCCTTCTCCACCGATGATCATCTCCTACCGATGGAATCTCTGTCGTTGATCTTTCCCAGATCTAATGGTGTTCGCTTCGTCGCACTTCGGCGTTTCCCGCTTCCATCTCCCCTGAACCTTTTTTCCATCGATATGCGAAGCCCCGATCGCATATCCACCATTGATCTCGATCTCGATCCGACAGACCTCCATCCATCACACTTTCTCCTCCCATCAGCCATCGGCACATCGCAATTCCAATTTCCTCCTTCTCAGACCCTCTTCTTTGCCGATTTCAGATCCCCCGATTTGATCACAGCCGTCCATCTCCCCTCATATAATGGACCACATTACTCCTGCATTTCAACCCCGCCCTTTCATTATCCCCCATCAATAGATCTCGACCGTTGATCCTCATGATCCAACGACTCCCATTAATCCTCTCCTTATAACTCCGCCTAATAGCTTTCCGCTACGGGCCAAGATCGCTGGCATCATCCACTGGGTCCCACCGCTCTTCCTCTACCCTTGATCTAAATCTCCCCAGATCGGACACCTTGCACTCTTTCGCATCGCCATCCTCCCTCTTGTCTGTCCCCTACCAACTCATTTCCACGATTTAATCTTAGCCATCAATCTCCTAGATCCGACGGTCTAGAACTTTTTTCGCGCCTGGTCCACCCAAAATGATTCAACGCTCCATATCAACGCAAAATACTCGGTTTTTGGATGATACGTGTCATATTCTCGACTGTATTGCGTTCATCTAGCCCAAAACTGCTTACCACTCTCCCTCCGCGTGAATACCATTAGCGGTATTCCCAAAACCTCTTATCATCAATTCTGCACCCATATTTCCTTTTAAACCCCGGTTTCTTCACCCTTCCGCCATGGAACCTCCCATGATGCATTTTCCTCCTTCTGCACTACTCTGTCACTCTCCTCCTAACCCTCTGAATCAGTTATATCCCATTCGCAGGTTTTTTATAATATTTTGATGGTTTGTTGCAGGTTTAATGGCGGATAATCTATAAAAGTTGTCCCATAGTCCGGTAAAGGGACATGGCCGAGGATGACAATCATCTTCGGCGAATTCAATACAAAAAGGGACATAGAGGGATTTAATCTCCATGTTTAGCTAGTGCATCATGAACACTGGTCATTCAGTAAACCCCTCCAGTGCAAGTACCTATCAGCAATCAAATGAAGACCAAACAGTGAAGATATCGAAGATTAAAGAAAAGGGATTGAAGCACAAAGTATGAAGATTTAAATTTAATTCACATTTAAAAGGTAAAGACATAGTATAAGACCGGAGATGATCTAAAAAGGCATAATCAGCCTTAAAACACAATTAAAGTGCATATCAGTGTTTAAAGTGTTTAAGACAGATCAGCAGAAATATGGCTTCGAATGACAAATCATCGAAGCCTTTACTCCCCCAGAGGACTAAAAATGCCACCTACAGGCCTATTTTTCTCAAATATACACACAAAGTTATTACAGCTAGAGATATTTTGCAAATGCAGCTAAGAAGTTATTGCGAGCCTACCTAAAAAATCCCAAAAGTCAAGAAAAAGAAACTAGAGTGGTTCACAAGTTAATATAACATTCAATGAGCAGAATGGAGCATCTGATGCACATCTACTCTGTCTTAAATTATCATTAAGACCACTTCTTTCGCTCCACCTCCTCATTCACCTATAATTGCTCATTGAAGACTCATTGTAAAGGGTTGAAAATTGTTAATTGTCGAACTGTTATTGAGTGGAAGTTGTTGAGTAGTTCCAATATAGTAGGCTAGGAAGAGAAGTATTGGATTGTAGATAGCCATTGGACTCGAGTATGTAACTGGTCTTGGACACCAAATAAATAAGTAGATTCATAGGATCCTGGTCTATATTATTGGTGATGTTTTTCTTACTGTAATTATTTTTTTTCCTCATGTTTTCATATTGTCCACTTTCTCTGATAAAGAACAGCAAATATAGAATAGGATTTACTGAAAAGTACCCTATTTCTCACTGATAAGCTTTATCTCTATGTTTTCTTCTAATTGTGTGTGTGAGGATAATTCAATAGAGTATAACCAATCAAGGAACATTGGTGAGCCCATGTTTCCTAAGTACAACTTGAGATATTGTCTTTGAAAGTTCTTGAAAAATTTGCTAATTAAAGTCTAACTAGAGATTATATGGTTAGCCCTATCCTCTAGTTTATCTCTAATAGTTTCTTTGAAAATTTCCCTTAAGAGTATGCTGAAAGTAGGGTAGGTTCAAAGTCCTTAACTAATCTTAGGCTACTTTTTATGTTTATCTTAAATGTTTTTCCTTGAGAGTATGTCGAAATCAGGATAGGTTCAAAGTCCTTTCTTGATCTTAGGCTACCCTTTGTTTTCATACATGTTTTCTCCTTTCACCACACTTCTTAATGTTCCATACCACAAAATCAACTTAAAGAGATCTTTTGATATATATTACTTGCCCTATGGAAACCCTTGAATATTTTTTGTGCAAGTAAACCCTTTTATGACTCCATAGCCCAATGGATTGACACTTTTTCTTAACCTATCTTCCCATGCTGAGATATCCTTCAATTTATTCCCTCCTTCACACTTCACATGACCTTCTCAGTTAATGATTCCAAACCAAAGAAAAAAACAAACCCCTTGTGCTTCATAACTAGCCTAACATCATATCATAACCTAAGAATATAGAAATATCTTTTGAAAACACTTATATAGAGAGATCCCTCTCTGAATCCAGGAAGGCTAGTTCCTATGATTCCCAAGTGGTTCTGATGTTTCCTTGTCATTTGGTATGCCAATCTGCCAAATCACAAGAATCCACTGGGGAATTTGAGTTAATTACATCTTATACATCCTTCAGAGCCCAGAAGACCCAAAACCCTCCTTAGATTGGTATTCAATTGCTGATGGTGGACAACAACCCATCTTAAAAAATTTTAAATCCTCCACTTGGCGACTCCACAACTCCCAAAAGACCAAATCACTCCACTGGTAGAAGACCCTGAACTGGTTGAATAGACACAATGACCTCTTTTCTGATTTACAAACATGATTCCAAGGATACAACGAAGATATGCCCCAATGAGTGGATATCATATCCCTGGCTTCCCACATAAGATGCCCCAGGTGTTTTGGGATGATAACCTTCCTGTTTTTCCAGGTGAAAAGTTTGATGACCCATTGTTACATCTCATCAAATTTCATATACATGTATGGAAGATAAATACTAAATGGCATGAATACTTCCTTATGAAAATGTTCATGTTAACATTAGGAGGAGAGGCAAGAGATTGGTATGAATGGTTAGAACCTAAGAACTTTTTTTCTTTAAAATACATGCACCAATTATTTTATGAAAAATATAAAGAAAACTCTCCATCCTTGTCATGGGTTTAAAACTGTTGTGACCAATCTCAGAACATCATACAATACCTGTTAGATATTGATGAGGATTTGGTTAATATGCATCCTGAAAATCTGTGAAACGCCATTCAATAATTTCATATGCATCCTAACTATCATAAAAACCTAGATGAATCAGTTGAGGAAGAGATTAATCAGGGAATAAAATACATTCCTCAAGATATCCCTGCAAGCATAAATAATGATTCATCATCCCTTTTAGCTGAGGCTCAAGAAGACATCCAGCCTCAAATTAAGTCTTCACAAGAGATAGAGAACTGTTGTACTTCTGCTCAAAGAAACATAGAGACATCTCCTCCTTTGACAGAAGAAGAAATTGATCATATTATCTATAAATAGCCATCCTCTGAAACTTTTTATAAAACAAACACTCTTGCCCATTCACCTAATGAACTTTTTTGTAAAAAATTAGAAATTTTCCTTGTAGATCAGGATAAATAAAGACCTGCTGATAATCCAGTAAGTTTGATTGGTGACATTACTTACATTAATGATTTTCCTAATTTTGATATGTATAATGATGATTTTATCTAAATAGAAATTGATCTTTCGGGACCATCATTAGTAGATTTTTGGGAGAAAGATCAGTTCCACCAACTCCAAGAAAGTAATGAGCCAAAGCAGGATATTTATGATACTGATGAAGAAAGTTTAAAAAATGTAGAAGAGGGGGAAGAATCTCTGAATCTTTGATCTTATTCATTACAACTCATCAGTAATAGTTTTCATGTGATTGGGAATCAACAGTATTTCAGCTCAAAGGTTCAGGAGGAAAACAATGAAGAACTTCTTCAGCCAGTTGAAATTAAAGAACCTTCTCCTGAAAGGGTTGAGGTAATAAAAGAGACCCCTGCTCAAGAATATAATGACCTCTTCATTGAGCTCAGGCCACTGAATCAAAATACCCCGGGACTACAAGAGGACAACACTGCCAAATATGATGAGTCCTCCAGTTCAGATCACAATGAAGATGACGAAGATTTTCTTTCTCAAAGGAATCTTTTTCTTGATCCAGTGGAAGAAAAAATAACCCTGGTTGAAACTTACTTGTCAAATATTCCCAACCAGGTATTATTTCAAGAACTCTTCACTCATTTTTTAAAGACATTTGAAGAAGGGATAGAGATTGTTAGGAGCAATGTATCACCAAATGCAACAAAATTTTGTAGCACTACTGCTAAAGAACAAGTGAGATGGGAGTGGCCCTGTCTGTCCGTCATACTCAAAGAGATGAGGAAAGACCAATCATGGAACTATCTAATTGACTGGGTGTATTGGAAAAGAGAATTTGCCAGCTAACCATGTAAATATTTCAGAGTTAGATTATGGTAGGTAGGAATGTCAATAAAGCTCATCCTGTGAGCATTTAGTTATTTTTTTGTTTTTTCTTTGAAAGAAAAATTGAAAAAATACAAAAATAATAGAAAAAGAGAAAAGATGGCAGATATAATAGAAGAAAGGTACAACCCCATACCAAAAAAGAAAGAGAGTCTGAAAGTGTGTAAGATTAAATGTCACTACCAAAAGAGAGCACTTCCATTTTAGTCATACAGATTGGTCACGACTAGATAGATTTCAATTTAGTACTGATAGGTTAGTGAATCAGATTAGCTAAACAATTTAATCTTGGCTTATCAGTAGACTAGATTATGATAGAAAAATAGAGGTTCAAACAAGTTAAAATCCTGAACCTGTAAGTTTGATGAAGAATGGCTCAAATTAGATCAAAACCTGAGCCAAAGAGAAGAAAAAGAATTGTTTCTAATATGTTGAAAACTTGATCCATGTAAAGAAGAAGAAGATAGCTCTAAAAATATCAAAGCTAGAGCTGAAAGAAAAAATGAAGGATGTTCTTAATTTTCAGATCTTAAGCCTTCACAATTTTGTTTTAAATTTCTGTAAATTTTAGTCTATGTGTAGCTTGTTCTTATGCCATAGTCTTACAGCAAATCAGACAGCTTAATCCTGGTTTGGTTGTGTTTTAAATTTCTATTTTAGAATATCGAGAATGAAATTTGTCAGATAGTTTAATCCTGGCAGATAGTAGATTAGGTAGAGAAGTTTTGAGTTCAACTGTTTAATCTGAACTCATGGAAGAAATAAGGGTAGATTTATATTAGTTTCTTACTTTAAATAAAAGAATAAAATGTTGATGTTTAAAGGGTTTGCAATTATATGTGCACCTTGCTGAAGAAAAATTGTTAGGAAGTAGGTTGTGTAGGTAGTTGTTTGGGGAATGAATTATTCTATTTGATGTAATACTAATCATCTTTTTAAAACAACATGATCAAATAAGAAAGAGGTTGTCAAAATGCAAAGCACAGGTCTACATTCCAGAGATTTATCTCTGAGGTTCTTGACACCTTCAAGGAGCTGCCATCCCCAAGTGGAGCCACTGTTAGCCATCTATAAATTTTTCATATACTATGATGGCTAAAAAGGTTTGTTAGTCTTCAAGAAACAAATTTGGAGAAAATATATGAGTTCTTGAAACCTTTATTGTGTCTCTTGACCAAGAATCCATCGCACTGATATCTTCATAAAAAATCCTTCAAAAACCCTGTTGTTATCATGAATAAAACTGTTTTTGGACCCCCTCTTCCACCCTCTTTCATTCATATTTTCCTATTAAATTGTCCTTCACTTCCTCAAAATCCCCTTTTAAACCTTATAAATCCCCTTTATTTGGTTTAAAATCACCTTTTTATCCTATCGGAACCTTAAAAAGGCTCAAAAACTCACTCTTTAGGCCTATTTTCCGACCTTTTATTAAAAGAAGGCCTTAAGCCCCTTTTCCTTAAGCCTGAGCTCTTTTTCTGCCATAAGACCACACTCCACGACTGAGCACTAAAGCCCATCGGCGGTCGTACTTCGGAAATTCCAAGTTCCCGCTTCTGTTTTCTTTTTCGTTGATGGCCGATCTTCCGATGAGATCAGGACCGTCCATTCCCCAAGATCTGATGGCCATCGTAGTCTGCGCTCCATCGCATCACTCTACCGCATCACTCCATCGCATTACATTGCATTTCCATTTTGCCTTACCTTCTCCGCTGATGATCATCCCCCGCTGATGGAATCTTCGCCGTTGATATTTCCCAGATCTAACGGTCTTCGCTCCGTCGCACTTCGACATTTCCCGCTTCCATCTCCCCTAAACATTTTTTCGACCGATATGAAAAGCCTCGATCACATCTCCACCATTGATTTCGATCCCGATCCAACGGTCCTCCATCCATCACACTTGCTCCTCCCATCGTCCATCGGCACATCGCAATTCTAATTTCCTCCTTCCCGGACTCTCTTCTCCGCCAATTGTCGATCCCCCAATTTGATCACAGCCATCCATCTCCCCTCATCTAACGGCCCACATTACTCCTGCATTTCAACCCCACCCTTTCATTCTCCCCCATCAACAGATCTTGACCATTGATCCTCACGATCCAACGACTCCCATTAATCCTCTCCTTATAACTCCACCTAATAGCTTTCCGCTACGTGCCAAGATCGCTGGCGTCATCTGTTGGGTCCCACCACTCTTCCTTTTCCGTTGATCTAACTTTCCCCAAATCAAATGTCTTATGCTCTTTCACATTGCCATCATCCCTCTCATCTATCCCCTACCAAGTAATTTCCGCAATTTAATCCTAGCCATCTATCTCCCAGATTGGATGGTCTAGAACTATTTTCGCACCCAGTCCACCCAAAATGATTCAAAGCTCCATATCAACACGAAATAGGCTGTTTTTCGATGATACGTGTCATCTTATCAACTGTATCGCATTCATATAGCCCCAAACCGCTTACCACTCTCTCTCTGCGCGAATACCATTGGCGGTATACCCAAAACCGCTTATCATCAATTCTGCGCCCATATTTCCTTTTAAACCCCAGTTTCTTCACCCTTCCGCCATGGAACCTCCCATGATGCATTTTTCTCCTTCCACACTGCTCTGTCGCCCTTCGCCCAACCCTTTGAAGTAGTTATAGCCCATTCGCAGGTTTTTTATAATATTTTGATGGTTTGTTGCAGGTTTAATGGTGGATAAGCTATAAAAGTTGTCCCACAGTCCAGTAAAGGGACATGGCCGAGGATGACGATCCTATATGGACGAAGTCAATATGAAAAGGGACATAGAGGGAGTTAATCTATAAGTTTAGCCAGTGATTAATGAACACTGTTCATTCAGTAAACCCCTCCAGCGCAAGTACCTGTCAGCAATCAAATGAAGACTAAACAGTGAATATATCAAAGATTAAAGAAAAGGGATTAAAGCACAAAGTATGAAGATTTAAAGTTAATTCACAGTTAAAGATAAAGACACAGTATAAGACCGGAGATGATCTGAAAAGGCATAATCAACCTTAGAAACAATTAAATTTCATATCAGTTTTTAAATTATTTAAGACAGATCAGTAGAAATATGGCTTCGAATGACAAATCACCGAAGCCTTTACTCCCCCAGAGGACTAAAAATGCCACCTACAGGCCTATTTTTCTCAAAGATACACGCAAATTTATTACAGTCAGAGATATTTTGCAAATTCAGCTTAGAAGTTATTGCCATCCTACCTAAAAAAGCCCAAAAGTCAAGAAAAAGCAACTAGAGTGGTTCACAAGTTAATATAGCATTCATTGAGCAGAACGGAGCATCTGATGCACATCTACTCTGTCTTAAATGATCATTAAGACCACTTCTTTCACTCCACCTCCTCATTCACCTATAATTTCTCATTGAAGACTCATTTTAAAGGGTTGAAAAATTGTTTATTGTCAAAATTTTATTGAGTGGAAGTTGTTTTAATGTTTCAAATCATGAACTGCTCATGAATCCGGCAAATGAGAATCCTTTTTTGAAAACATTACCAATCAAAAATTGGATCTATTACAGAGATTGAATGTAGGTGAATTTAATGGATATTTCACCTCTAAAAATAGGGTGAGATCCAGAGGCTAACTGGCCCTATACATATTTTGTTTATAGAACTTTGTCGAAGGGTAATATCCCTAAGAGGGATTTCTCAGCAATACATGCCTGGAAAATGAATTTTTCATGAATTTATGCTATAGAAGATCATACCACCCCTTTTATTCCTTATATTAGAGTATATAAAACTGAAATCCAAGAGGAGGCTTCAAGAAAATCACTCTAGGTGGGTTAAACAGATCTCCCACACCTAGTTGCCTTGAAAACTGCCAAAATAAGGGACTGCAGCAACCTCAAAACTATATAACGGTCCTACCTTGAAGAATAAGCTTTGAAACCAATGTAACAGACATAAATACAGATCTGTAACTACGGCAGCAAGAAAAAATTTCACTCCCTTCATCCAATAGTGGGGAAAAAATAGGATTTATGTTCTAAAATGGATGTAATAGGAAATATGCGTAAGAATAAGGGAAAAGGCTATGGGATATGTTAATTATGGTTATATGGAACCTCCATGCAAAAATTAAGAAAAAACAAATGTGTTTTTCTATGTTAAATAGTTCCTCCTTCCCGACTAGTCAAGAAAAACCCTGATTCCCCATGACCCCAAGTATGCAGATTGGACTGAAGCTTCAGCAACGTGATTTTCTGAAGGGTTTAGTTAGTTTATTCAGGTATATCAGTACAATAAGCTAAGAATATGATTCAATGGTTTTACATGAGAAAATACATATCTATACATGAAGAAATGCCTCAAAACCCAGCATTATAGCATAAGAAACTGCAGGATGAACCAGAAAACGAAATATATAGGAATATGCAGTAGTATTACATTATATTAAAGATATATAACAGATAATAGTACCAAAAATTGGATCAGAATGAGATCTATATGCAAAAATATCTTTTAAGTACATTCCCCTTGGGGATCCCAGCTAAAAGTGAAGAACGTTGAATAGATCTAAGATCTACACCATGGATCTGCGGTAAAATTTAGAAATTTCTGAAGAACATGTTACACAGCAGATCAGATCTG
The DNA here is from genome assembly GCA_034641835.2 of Pinus albicaulis. Lineage (NCBI taxonomy): Eukaryota > Viridiplantae > Streptophyta > Pinopsida > Pinales > Pinaceae > Pinus > Pinus albicaulis. The sequence goes on from CM076570.1 coordinate 625,771,428, forward strand.
AAATAAACAAATATTGGTTGGCCAATCTATGGATCACCACAGTGAAGGGAAAGGATCCCTTTTCACCAGAGATCTCTCCTCCAATCTGAAGCCAAACCCCCACTGCAACTTCTCCTGTAAAAAGGACGTAGTATCCTCAAGGAACTGCATGGATGATGGTAATATAAACTTTTTTCTGATGCTAAGACATGGATCTGGAGCTCTAATACTCTATTACACTCCTTCCAGTGATTTAGATGACTCCTCCAATGAAAAGATGCAATAGAACGCTTCAGATATAAGTAGATCTGATTCCACTTGCTACAAATATCTAAACAGTAAAACATCTAAACAGGAATCACGTTGTCAAGAGAGATGGAGCTTGGCCAAAATGTCGGATAATGGACCACTGCAGCACAATCTCCTCCAAGAGCTGCTCAAGGAAGGAGGGAGGATTCCTAAACAGGAAATCCTCTCTTTCTCTGGCTAAACAACATAGAGAAATGGGGTTGCTTCAGCAACTTTTGAAATGAAAATTCCTCAACAACCCCTCCTTGAGTCTTCTCCTTCTTTATGTAAGATTAGGGTTTGAAAAACCCTAAACCATCTTCATTCATTTATCCCTTTTGACATGGAGGACCTCCTCATGGGACTACGTTGATCATCTAGGAGGTTCATTGTACCTGGTATGCATTATGATTTGACCCACTCAAACAGCCTGAACCTATTTCACATACAAGTGGATTTTATTGAGCAAGCCCTGATTTAATCTCCGTTCACATTGGACATTGATTTATTCACATGTTTAGGAGTTTTTATTTGTCCTCCTTTACATTTTATTCATAAAATATAAAAATAAAATGACGTTGAATATTCCTACTAGCTTGGGCTAGTTAGGAATATTACATTCCTCCCCTTTCGAAATGTTGCTTGTCCTCAAGCAACTACAAGGTAGAACCAAGCTTCTCCTTCCCTCTTCTTGTGTCCTCATCAATGGACCCCACCATGGCTGAAAATTATAAGCAATGAATCTGTCATCCAATGATTTCCTCCAAGTGTAAGATAGCAAGTGTACATCATGAGAAAATCGAAGGTGCGAGTTGTGATCTTCTTGTTTCTCAATGGTTTCATTAAGGTAGGAGTGATGAAGAGCATGGGAAAAATTTCTCCCAATGAGTGTCTCCCACACCCATGCTATCATCCATAAGAATCTAGTTACCTTCAAGTAAGGCAACTTGTAGACATCCTCTTCCACCTCAAGCTCCACCAAAGAAGGTGGGCTGAAAATATGCAAGTGTTAAGCACCATAGCCTACCCCACGTTGTTCACCTCTCCACTTATGGGAAGTATAGAGTGAAGGCTGATCTTGGGCTACAACAAGGTGGCCCTCAAGTGGCAAGATGAGGTTTAGATCTCCAAGGATATTCCCTCCTACATTGTGAATCAAGCTGGCCCAATGCTCCTCATATGTGATGGACAGGAGGTCATCATAATCATATGGCACCCTATCAATCACATGGCTCACCTCAAGAAAGAAGAAATGTTGAACTATGGTGGCCACATCATCTCCCATGCTCCCATTAGAGCATGTCCTGCAAAAAATATGGGGATATTCTCCCCCAAAGGACACATTCAACCCATGTGCCTCTCTCCTAATCATGCTTCTGACAATAATGTGATCAATAACAACCCTGCTCGCTAGTCGCCTCATGATGTCGATATGTAGTAAGTGAGTGGGAAAATATCCTCATATACCTTGATCACATTTATTGCATAAACGCAATAGAGAATTTTTTAAGATGTGGTTTCTCAACCCTTGGAGTATGAATCTTTGCACATTCTCATCATGTATTTGGGCAGTGAAGTTGAGTCTATAGTGAGCATGTCTCATGATGCAAATCTCCCCAAGTCCACCAAGGGAGTGGTTATCAACATTGCTCATGGCCTCAAGTAGACCATGTAACCTCAAAGTAAGAATGCTCCTCCTTGGAGCAACATCCTGCACATATGTGGTTAAGGGATGCATGTATACATGAGATAAATCAAAATAATCAACACTCTTACCACAAGTTTTTCTCATGCAATGGGAGAAGCTCATAGATGAGCCTCCTTCCATTCTCAAAGAGAAGAGAGAAGACTGTAATAACTCTTCCCAAGATTCATGTGCATGCATAGCTTCCATGCCAAATGTAGATGTGGGAAGGCTGCTATCCTTCCCCTGCTTTTCCTGCCACAGTGCAAAAACTGAAATGAGAGTGGGTGTGGATGATGTTGAGAGACTGCTTCTCTCCCCCTTGAGCCTACCCAAGACTCTCAGCACTACATCAAGACCCTACAAGGTCTCCACTCCTCTGAAATCAATGGGAAATGCCTCAAAATGTGAACCATTCACCTTATCTTGCTGATCAAGTGGCCTCCTTGGTGCAATGTCTCCAGGAAATGACACATCATAAAGTGGTGACTGAACACATGGATGGAGAAAACCCTCCATGCTTCCACTGCGCAGTCCAATCACCCTCTTAGGTGCATCAAACTTTTTCAATGGATAGAAATGAGATTGGCTCTCCTTCCTATCTCCTCCTTGTGTCTCCAAGGTTTCACACCCTCTCAACAATGGCACAGGTGGATCATGAGATGTGACTTGATCTCCATAGATGAGATCCTGGGGATTTCCTTGCCATGCCACAAGAATCCCTCTAGTTGGAGCAATGGCTCCCTTCTCCTCTACTTGAGGTGCTAGATCAGATCTAGATCCAACAGCGTTGTTACCCTTTATATCTGCAACAAAATTAGGCAACCTCCCAATGGAATGACTCACCTTGGCCTTGCAATGCTCTGAAAAATAGAACTGGTTTTTGAGTTTCAGGGCTTGAGACTCATCTTCTTTCAAGAAACCACTAAGAGTTTCCCTCTTATTCATTTCTTCTTGTTTTTCTATGTGTCTCGTGGTATATCTGAGCTCATTACTGTGCTATATATCACAGCGTGTGGCTGCATGTTCACACCCACCGTGTGAATATCTAGAGTTTGATTGAGATTCAAACCCTTTTGGAGATTCTTCAGACATCTCCCTTCTTGCTTGCTCAAGATCTTCATCAGATCTTTGAATAGATTTAGGAAGTAGATTTGTGGGCCTATCTTCCTTCTTCCTCCCACCTCTTATTCTATCTTCTTGATTAGAATAGGAAGTGCAGGGTACTTCCTCTTCTACTTGCTCATCCTCCTTGGGGAGTTTCTTCATGGATATGAAAAATCATGAAACAAAGCTCATATTCTCCAGCTTATGTTCTCTATTATTCTCTTCTATATGGATCTAAAAATATGATCTCATAGGCTGAGCCAAATATCATGCTCTGATACCACCGTAATGTTCCAAATCAGGAACTGCTCATGAATCCGGCAAATGAGAATCCTTTTTCGAAAACATTACCAATCAACAACTGGATCTATTCCAGAGATTGACTGTAGGGGAATTTATTGGATATGTCACCTCTAAAAATAGGGTGAGATCCAGAGGCTATCTGGCCCTGTACAGACTCTATCTATAGAACTTTGTCGAAGGGTAATATCCCCAAGAGGGATTTCTCAGCAATACATGCCTGGAAAATTCATTTTTCAGGAATGTATTCTATAGAAGCTTAGAAAAGCCCTTTTATTATTTATATCAGAGTATATAAGACCTAAATCCAAGAGGAGGCTTCAAACAAATCACTCGAGGTGGGTTAAACAAATCTCCCACATCTAGTTGCCTTGAAAACTGCCAAAATAAGGGACTGCAGCAACCTGAAAATTGTATAACGGTCCTACCTTGAAGAATAAGCTTTGAAATAAATGTAACATAAATAAATACAGATCTGGAACTACAACAACAAGAAAAAAATTTCAATCCCTTCATCCAATAGTGGGGAAAATTGAATATTTATGCACTAAAATGGATGTAATAGGAAATATCCATAAGAATAAGGGAAAAGACTCTGGGATATGTTAAAGAGGGTTATGTGGAACCTCCATGAAAAATTTGAGCAAAAAAAAAATGTGTTTTTCTATGTTAAACAGTTCCTCCTTCCCGGCTAGTCAAGAAAAACCCTGATTCCCCATGACCCCAAGTATGCAGATTGGAATGAAGCTTCAGCAGCATGATTTTATGAAGGGTTTAGTTATTTATGTATGGATATCAGTATAGCAGGCTTATAATATTATTCAATGGTTTTACATGAGAAAATACAGATCTATACATGAAGAAATGCCTCAAAACCTAGCATTATAGCATAAGAAACTGCAGGATGAACCAGAAAATGAAATCTACATGAATATGCAGTATTATTAAATTATATTACAGATATATAATAGATCATAGTACCAAACATCATATCAAAATGATATATATATATATATGGAAAAATAGCTTTTAAGTACATTCCCCTTGGGGATCTCAGCTGAAAGTGAAGAACGCTGAATCAATCTGAGATCTACACCATGGATCTACGGTAAAATTTAGAAATTTTTGAAGAACATGTTACACAACATATCAGATCTGAAATAAACATAGATTGGTTTGCCAATCTATGGATCACCACAGTGAAGGGAAAGGATCCCTTTTCACCGGAGATCTCTCCTCCAATCTGAAGCCAAACCCCCACTGCAACTTCTCCTACAAAAAGGACACAATTTCCTCAAGGAACTGCGCAAATGATGGTAAGATACACTTTGGCCTGATGCCAATATATGGATCTGGAGCTCTAATAAGATATTACACTCCTTCCAGTGATTTAGATGACTCCTCCAATGAAAAGATGCAATATAGCTCTTCAGATCTAAGTAGATTTGATTCAAATTGCTGCAAATATATGAACAGTAAAACCCCTAAATAGGAATCACGCTGTCAAGAGAGATGGAGCTTGGCCAAAATGCCAGATAATGGACCATTGCAGCACAATCTCCTCCAAGAGCTGCTCAAGGAAGGAGGGAGGATTCCTAAACAGGAAATCCTCAATTTCTCTAGCTAAATAGCGCAGAATCATGGGGTTGCTTCAGCAACTTCTGAAATGAAAATTCCTCAAAAACCCCTCCTTGAGTCTTCTCCTTCTTTATGTAATATTAGGGTTTGCAAAACCGTAAACCATATTAATTCATTTAGCCCTTTTCACATGGAGGACATCCTCATGGGACTGCGCTGAACATCTAGGAGGTTCATTGTACCTGGTCTGCATTATGATTTAACCCATTCAAACAGCTTGAACCTATTTCATATACAAGTGGATTTTATTTAGAAAGCCCTAATTTAATCTCTGTTCACATTGGGCATTGATTTATTCACATGTTTAGGAGTTTTTATTTGTCATCCTTTACATTTTATTCATAAAATATAAAAATAAAATGACATTGAATATTCCTACTAGCTTGGGCTAGTTAGGAATATTACAGTCCTCCCCCTTCAAAATGTTTCCTGTCCTCAAGAAACTACAAGGTAGAACCAAACTTCTCCTTCCCTCTTCTTGTGGCCTCATCAATGGACCCCACCATGGCTGAAAATGATAAGCAATGAATTTTTCATCCAATGATTTCCTCCAAGTGTAAGATAGCAAGTGTACATCATGAGAAAATGGAAGGTGCAAGTGGTGATCTTCTTGTTCCTCAATTCCCTCATTAAGATAGGAGTGATGAAGAGCATGGGAAAAATTTCTCCCAATGAGTGTCTCCCACACCCATGCTATCATCCATAAGAATCTAGTTACCTTCAAGTAAGGAAACTTCTGGACATCCTCTTCCACCTCAAGCTCCAAAAAAGAAGGTGGGCTGAAAATATGCAAATGGTAAGCACCATAGCCTACCCCACGCTGTTCACCTCTCCACTTATGGAAAGTGTAGAGTGAAGGCTGATTTTGGGCTGCAACAAGGTGGCCCTCAAGAGGCAAGATGAGGTTTAGATCTCCAAGGATCTTCCCTCCTACATTGTGAATCAAGCTGGCCCAATGCTCCTCATATGTGATGGATAGGAGGTCATCATCATCATATGGCACCCTATCAATCACATGGCTCACCTCAAGAAAGAAAAAATGTTGAACTATCGTGGCCACATCATCTCCCATGCTCCCATTAGAGCATATCGTACAAAAAATATGGGGATCTTATGCCCCAAAGGACACATTCAACCCATGTGCCTCTCTCCCAATCATGCTCCTGACAATAATGTGATCAATAACAACATAAAGAGCCATAATGAAAGTCATGATGGCTGCCATATGTAGTAAGTGAGTGGGGCAATGATCCCTCATATGCAACCAACGCAGTTTGAGCATAAACTGCAATAGAGAATGACAAAAGATGTGGTTTCTCAACCACCGGTTTACTGCTCTCCTCATGTATTTGGAGAAAATTAGTGATGTATGATGCATGGTGAGCATGTCCTCCAAAATACAAATCTCCCCCAAGTCCACCAAGGGAGTGGTTATCAACATTGCTCATGGCCTCAAGTAGACCATGCAGCCTCAAAGTAAGAATGCTCCTCCTTGGAGCAACATCCTGCACATATGTGGTTAAGGGATGCATGTATACATGAGATAAATCAAAATAATCAACACCCTTACCACAAGTTTTTCTCATGCAATGGGAGCAGCTCATAGATGAGTCTCCTTCCATTCTCAGAGAGAAGAGAGATGATTGTAATAACTCTTCCCAAGAGTCATGTGCATGCATAGCTCCCATGCCAAATGTAGATGTGGGAAGGTTGCTATCCTTCCCCTGCTTTTCCTACCACAGCGCAAAAACTGAAATGAGAGTGGGTGTGGATGATGTTGAGAGACTGCTTCTCTCCCCCTTGAGCCCACCTAAGACTCTCAACGTTGCATCAAGACCCTCCAAGGTCTCCACTCATCTAAAATCAATGGGAAATTCCTCAACATGTGAAGCATTCACCTTCTCTTGTTGATCAAGTGGCCTCCTTGGTGCAATGTCTCCAGGAAATGACACATCATAAAGTGGTGACTGAACACATGAATGTAGAAAACCATCCATGCTTCCATTGCACTGTCCAATCACCCTCTTAGGTGCATCAACCTTCTGCAATGGATAGAAATGAGATTGGCTCTCCTTCCTATCTCCTCCTTGTGTCTCCAAGGTTTCACACCCTCTCAACAATGGCACAGGTGGATCATGAGATGTGCCTTGATCTCCATAGATGAGATCCTCGGTATTTCCTTGCCATGCCACAAGAATCCCTCTAGTTGGAGAAATAGCTCCCTTATCCTTTTCTTGAGGTGCTAGATCATATCTAGATCCAACAACACTGTTACCCTTTATCTCTCCAAAAAAATTAGGCAACCCCCCAATGGAATGACTCACCTTGGCCTTGCAATGATCGGAAAAATAGAATTGGTTTCTGAGTTTTAGGGCCTGAGACTCATCTTCTTTCAGAAACCACTAAGATTTTCCCTCTTAGTCACTTCATATTGTTGTTCTATGTGTCTCGTGGTAGATCTGAGCTCATGACTGTGTTGTATATCACAATGTGTGGCTGCATGTTCATACCCACTGTGTGAAGATCTAGAGTTTGATTGAGATTCAAACCCTTTTGGAGATTTTTAGGACATCTCCCTTCTTGCTTGCTCAAGATCTTCATGAATGCTCTGAATATATTTAGGAAGAAGATTTGTGAGCCTATCTTCCTTCTTCCTCCTGCCTCTTCTTCTGTCTTCTTGATTAGAATAGGAAGTGCAGGGTACTTCCTCTTCTACTTGTTCATCCTCCTTGGGGAGTTTCTTCATGGATCTAAAAAATGATGAAACAAAGCTCATCTTCTCCAGATTCTGTTCTCTGTTCTTCTCTTCTCACTGGCCTTGGACATCTAATAAATAAGCAGATTCATAGGATCCTGGTCTATATTATTGGTGATGTTTTTTTTACTGTAATTGTTGTTTTTCCTCATGTTTTCATACTGCCCACTTTCTCTGATAAAGAACAGTAAATATAGAATAGGATTTACTGCAAAGTTCCCTATTTCTCACTGATAAGCTTTATATCTATGTTTTCTTCTAATTGTGCATTTGAGGATAATTCAATAGAGTATAAACAGTCAAGGAACATTGGTGAGCCCATGTTTCCTGAGTACAACTTGAGATATTGTCTTTGAAATTTCTTGAAAAGTTTGCTAAGTAATGTTGAACTAGAGAGTATATGGTTAGCCCTGTCCTCTAGTTTATCTCTAATAGTTTCTTTCAAAAGTTCCCTTAAGAGTATGCTGAAAGCAGGATAGGTTCAAAGTCCTTACCTAATATTAGGCTACTTATCTTAAATGTTTTTCCTTGAGAGTATGTCGAAAGCAGGATAGGTTCAAAGTCCTTACCTGATCTTAGGCTTCCCTTTGTTTTCTTACATGTTTGCTCCTTTCACCACACTTCTTAATGTTCCATACCAAAAATTCAACTTAAAGATATATTTTGATATATATGACTTGCCCTATGGAAACCCTTGAATAGTTGTTGTGCAAGTAAACCCTTTTATGACTCCATAGCCCAATGGATTGAAATTTTTTCTTAACCTATCTTCCCATGCTGAGATATCCTTCAATTTATTCCCTCCTTCACACTTCACATGACCTTCTTAGTTAATGATTCCCAACCAAAAACATAAAAACCCCTTGTGATTCATAACTAGCCTAACATCATATCATAACCTAATCATATAGAAATATCTTTTGAAAACACTTATATAGAGAGATCCCTCTATGAATCCAGGAAGGCTAGGTCCTAGGATTCCCAAGTGGTTCTGATGTTGCCTTGTCATTTGGTATGCCAATCTTCCAAATCACAGGACTCCAACATAATGGCCACTCCACTGGGGAATCTGAGTTAATTACATATTATACATCCTTAAGAGCTCAGAATACCGACAAACCTCCTTAGATTGGTATTCAATTTTTGATGGTGGACAGCAACCCATCTTAAAAAATTTGAAATCCTCCACCTGGCAACTCCACAACTCCCAAAACACCAAATCAGTCCACTAGTAGAAGACCCTGAACTGGTTGAATAGACACAGTGACCTCTTTTCTAATTTACAAACATGATTCCAAGGATACAACGAAGATATGCCCCAATGAGTGGATATCATATCCCTGGGTTCCCACATAAGATGCCCTAGGTGTTTTGGGATTATAACCTTCCTGTTTTTCAAGGTGAAAAGTTTGATGACCCATTGTTACATGTCATCAAATTTCATATACATGTATGGAAGATAAAGAATGAATGGCATGAATATTGCCTTATGAAAATTTTCATGTTAACATTGGCAAGGTTTGCAGCAAGGGATTGGTATGAATGGTTAGAACCTAAGAGCTTGTTTTATTTAAAATACATGCACTAAGTATTTTATGAAAAATATAAAGAAAAATCTCCATCCTTGTCATGGGTTGAAAACTATTGTGACCAATATTAGAACATCATACAATACCTGTTAGATATTAATGAGAATTTGGTTAATATGCATCCCGAAGATCTGTGAAATGCCATTCAAGAATTTCATATGCATCCTAGCTATCATAAAAACCTAAATGAATCAGTTGAGGAAGAGATTAATAAAAGAATAAAAGACATTCCTCAAGATATCCCTGCGAGCATAAATAATGATTCATCATCCCTTTTAGCTGAGGCTCAAGAAGACATCCAGCCTCAAATTCAATCTTCACAAGAGATAGAGAACTGTTGTACTTCTTCTCAAATAAACATAGAAACATATCCTCCTTTGACATAAGAAGAAATCGATCATATTATCAATAAATAGCCAGCCTCTGAAACTTTTTATAAAACAAACACTCTTGCCCATTCACCTAATGAGCTTTGTTGTAAAAATTTAGAAAGTTCCCTTGTAGATCAGGATAAACAAAGACATGCTGATAATCCAGTATGTTTGATTGGTGACATTACTTACATTAATGATTTTCCTAATTTTGATCTGTCTGATGATGATGTTATCCAAACAGAAATTGATCTTGCAGGACCATCATTAGTAGATTTGTGGGAGGAAGATCAATTCCACCAACTCCGAGAAAGTAATGAGCCAAAGCAGGCTATTTATGATAGTGATGAAGAAAACTTTAAAAATGCAGAAGAGGGCGAAGAATCTCTGAATCTTTGCTCTGCTTCATTACAACTCATTAGTAACAATTTTCATATGATTGGGAATCAACAGTATTTCAGCTCAAAGGTTAAGGAGTAAAACAATGAAGAACTTCTTGAGCCGATTGAAATTAAAGAACCTTCTCCTGAAAGGGTTGAGGTAATAAAAGAGACCCCTTCTCAAGAATATAATGACCTCTTCACCGAGCTCAGTTCGCTAAATCAAAATACCCTGGGACTACAAGAGGACAGAACTGTCAAATATGATGAGTCCTCCAGTTCAGATCACAATGAATATGAGGAAGATTTTCTTTCTCAAAGGAATCTTTTTCTTGATCCAGTGGAAGAAAAATAACCCTGGTTGAAACTTACCTGTCAAATATTCCCAACCGGGTATTATTTCAAGACCCCTTCACTCATTTTTTGAAGACATTTGAAGAAGGGATAGATATTGTTAGGAGCAGTGTATCACCAAATGCAACAAAATTTTGTAGCACTACTGCTAAAGAAAAAGTGAGATGGGAGTGGCCTTGTCTATCCAGCATGCTCAAAGAGATGAGCAAAGACCAGTCATGGAAAAATCTGATTGACTGGGTGTATTGGAAAAGAGAATTTGTTAGCTAAACATGTAAATATCTCAGAGTTAGATTAGGGTAGGTAGGAATGTCAATAAAGCTCAGCTTGTGAGCATTTAGTTATTTTTTTGTTTTTTCTTTGAAAGAAAAATTGAAAAAGTACAAAAATAATAGAAAAAGAGAAAAGAGGGTAGATATAAAAGAAGAAAGGTACAAACCCATACCAAAAAAGAAAGAGAGTCTGAAATTGTGCAAGCTTAAATGCCACTACCAAAAGAGAGCACTATTATTTTAGTCATACAGCCTTATCATGACTAGATAGATTTCAATTTACTGTTGATAGGTCAGTGAATCAGATTAGCCAAACAATTTAATCTTGGCTTATTAGTAGACTAGATTATGATAGAAAGAAAGAGGTTCAAACAAGTTTAAATCCTGAACCTGTAAGTTTGATGAAGAATGGCTCAAATCAGATCAAAACTTGAGCCAAAGAGAAGAAAAATAACTGGTTCTAATATGCTGAAAACTTGATCCAGGTAAAGAAGAAAAAGACAACTCTAAAAAGATCAAAGCTAGAGCTGAAAGAAAAAATGAAGAATGTTCTTAATTTTCAGATCTTAAGCCTTCACAATTTTGTTTTAAATGTCTATAAATTTTAGTCTATGTGTAGCTTGTTTTTATGCCATAGTCTTACAAAAAATCAGACAGCTTAATCCTAGTTTGGTTGTGTTTTCAATTTCTGTTTTAGAATATAGAGGATGAAATCTATCAGATAGTTTAATCCTGGTAGATAGTAGATTAGGTAGAGAATTTTTTAGTTCAACCGTTTAATCTGAACTCATGGAAGAAATAAGGGTAGATTTAGATTAGTTTCCTACTTTCAATAAAATAATAAATGTTGATGTTTAAAGGGTTTGCAAGTCTAAGTGCACCTTGCCGAAGAAAAAATGTTAGGAAGTAGGTTGTGTAGGTAGTTGTTTAGGGAATGAATTATTTTGTTTGATATAATACTGATCATCTTTTTAAAGTAGCATGATCAAACAAGAAAGAGGTTGTCAAAATGCAAAGCACAGGTCTACATTCCAGAGATTTATCTCTGAGGTTCTTGACATCTCCAAGGAGCTGCCATCCCCAACTGGAGCCACTGTTAGCCATCTATAAATGTTTCATATACTATGATGGCTAAAACGGGTCTGTTAGTCTTCAAGAAACAAATTGTGAGCAAATCTGTGAGTTCTTGAAGCCTTTATTGTGTCTCTTGACCAAGAATCCATCTCACTGATATCTTCATAAAAAATCCTTCAAAAACCTTGATGTTATCATGAAGAAAACTGTTTTTGGACCCCCTCTTCCACCCTCTTTCATTCATATTTTCCTATTAAATTATCCTTCACTTCCTCAAAATCCCCTTTTAAACCGTATAAATCCCATTTATTTGGTTTAAAATAACCTTTTTATCCTATCGGAACCTCAAAAAGGCTCAAAAACTCACTCTTTAGGCCTATTTTCCGACCTTTTATTAAAAGAATGCCTTAAGCCCCTTTTGCTTAAGCCCAAGCCCTTTTTCCTCCATAAGACCGCTCTCCGCGACCGAGCACTAAAGTCCATCGGCAGTCACACTTCGGCAATTCCAAGTTCCCACTTCTGTTTTATTTTTTTGCCGATGGCCGATCTTCCGATGAGATCGGGATCATCCATTCCCCAAGATCTGACGGCCATCGCATTCCGTGCTCCATCGCATCGCTCCACCACATCACTCCATTTCATCGCATTTCATTTCCATTTCGCCTTCCCTTCTCTGCCGATGATCATCCCCTGCCGATGGAATCTCCGCCATTGATCTTTCCCAGATCTAATGCTCTTCGCTCCGTCGCACTTCGGCATTTCCCGCTTCCATCTCCCCTGAAATTTTTTTCCGCCGATATGCAAAGCCTCGATCACATCTCCACCATTGATCTTGATCCTGATTCGATGGTCCTCCATCCATCGCACTTGCTCCTCCCATCGGCCATCGGCACATCGCAATTCCAATTTCCTCCTTCCCGGACCCTCTTCTCTGCCAATTGTCGATCCCCTGATTCGATCACAGCCGTCCATCTCCCCTCATCTAACGGCCCACATTACTCCTACATTTCAGCCCTGCCCTTTCATTCTCCCCCATCAATAGATCTCGACCATTGATCCTCATGATCCAATGGCTCCCATTAATCCTCTCCTTATAACTCCGCCTAATAGCTTTCCGCTACGCGCCAAGATAGCCAGCGTCATCCACTAGATCCCACAACTCTTCCTCTATTGTTGATCTAACTCTCCCCAAATCAGACGGCTTGCGCTCTTTTGTATCACCATCTTCCCTCCTGTCTGTCCCCTACCAAGTGATTTCTGTAATTTAATCCAAGCCGTCGATCTCCCAGATCGGACGGTCTAGAACTGTTTTCGCACCCAGTCCACCCAAAATGATTCAATGCTCCATATCAACGTGAAATATGTGGTTTTTGGATGATACGTGTCATCTTCTCGACTGTATCGCATTCATCTAGCCCTAAACCGCTTACTACTCTCCCTCCACGTGAATACCATTGGCGGTATTCTGAAAACTTCTTATCATCAATTTTGTACCCATATTTCCTTTTAAACCTCAGTTTCTTCACCCTTCTACCATGGAACCTCCCATGATGCATTTTACTCCTTCCACACTACTCTGTCGCCCTCCGACGAACCCTCTAAAGCAGTTATAGCCCATTCACAGGTTTTTTATAATATTTTGATGGTTTGTTGCAGGTTTAATGGCAGATAAGCTATAAAAGCTGTCCCACAGTCGAGTAAAGGGACATGGTCGAGGATGATGATCCTCTGCGGCTGGATTCAATATAGAAAGGGACATAGAGGGAGTTAATCTCCAAGTTTAGCCAGTGTGTCATGAACACTTTTCATTCATTAAACCCCTCTAGTGCAAGTACCTGTCAGCAATCAAATGAAGACCAAACAGTGAAGATATCGAAGATTAAAGAAAAATGATTAAAGCACAAAGTATGAATATTTAAAGTTAATTCATAGTTAAAATATAAAGACACAATATAAGACTGGAGATGATCTAAAAAGGCATAATTAGCCTTAAAACACAATTAAAGTTCATATCAGTGTTTAAAGTATTTAAGATAGATCAGTAGAAAGATGGCTTCGAATGACAAATCACCGAAGCCTTTACTCCCCCAAAGGACTAAAAATGCCACCTACAGGCCTATTTTTCTCAAAGATACATGCAAAGTTATTACAGTCAGAGATATTTTTCAAATGCAGCTCAAAATTTATTTCCCACCTACCTAAAAAAGCCCAAAAGTCAAGCAAAAGCAACCAGAGTGGTTCACAAGTTAATATAGCATTCCTTGAGTAGAATGGAGCATCTGATGCACATCTAATCTATCTTAAATGATAATTAAGACCACTTCTTTCACTCCACCTCCTCATTCACCTATAAGTTCTCATTGAAGACTCATTGTAAAGGGTTGAAAATTTGTTAATTGTCAAACTGTTATTGAGTGGAAGTTGCTGAGTAGTTGTAATATAGTAGGCTAGGAAGAGAAGTATTGGACTGTAGATAGCCATTGTACTCGAGTATGCAACTAGTCTTGGATATCAAATAAATAATTAGATTCACAGGATCCTGGTCTATATTATTGGTGATGTTTTTCTTACTATAATTGTTGTTTTTCCTCATGTTTTCATACTATCCACTTTCTCTGATAAAGAAAAACAAATATAGAATAGTATTTACTGCAGATTACCCTATTTCTCACTGATAAGCTTTATCTCTATGTTTTCTTCTAATTGTGCGTTTGAGGATAATTAAATAGAGTATAACCAGTCAAGAAACGTTGGTGAGCCCATGTTTCCTGAGTACAACTTGAGATATTGTCTTTGAAAGTTCTTGAAAAGTTTGCTAAGTAAAGTTGAACTAGAGAGTCTATGGTTAGCCCTGTCCTCTAGTTTATCTCCAACAGTTGCTTTGAAAAGTTCCCTTAAGAGTATGCTGAAAGCAGGATAGGTTCAAAGTCCTTCCCTGATCTTAGGCTACTTTTTATGTTTATCTTAAATGTTTTTCCTTGAGAGTATGTCGAAAGCAGGATAGGTTCAAAGTCCTTACCTGATCTTAGGCTGCCCTTTGTTTTCTTACATGCTTACTCCTTTCACCACACTTCTTAATGTTCCATACCACAAAATCAACTTAAAGAGATATTTTGATATAGATGACTTGCCCTATGGAAACCCTTGAATAGTTGTTGTGCAAGTAAACCCTTTTATGACTGCATAGCCCAATGGATTGACACTTTTTCTTAACCTATCTTCCCATGCTAAGATATCCTTCAATTTATTCCCTCCTTCACACTTCACATGACCTTCTTAGTTAATGATTCCCAACCAAAAACAAACAAGCCCCTTGTGCTTCATAACTAGCCTAACATCATATCATAACCTAAGCATAAAGAAATATCTTTTGAAAACACTTATATAGAGATATCCCTCTCTGAATCCAGGAAGGCTAGGTCCTAGGATTCCCAAGTGGTTCTGATGTTGCCTTGTCATTTGGTATGCCAATATGCCAGATCACAGGACTCCAACAGAGAAGATAGAGAATAAATGAGAGCTCAACAATTTAATCTGAGCCCTCGGATGAAATAAGGTTAGAATTAGATAGTTTTTATGTTTTGAAAGAAAATTTATTTAGGGTTGCAAGCTTAATTGCACCCATGAAAATAAAGTAAAAAATGTTTGAAATAATGATGGGTAGGTAGAAAGAAATTGTGCAAGACATGCAACAAAACATCATCGAGCAAAAAAAAAATTACTAATTTCCCATCCCCCACAATGATTCAGTATTCTAAACATTTAGTTTAAGAGGCTCAGAGCATTTCTCTAACTTCTATTGTGATCAAACCCAAGGCTCGATAACTAATTGGTTAAAAATATTGAATTCCTACACAAAACCCATATTCATCAACATTTACCAATCATCCATAATCATGATCCTTTTTCCTAAGTAAAAACCCATTTTTAATTAGTAAAAGTAAAAATCCTAAATAATTAATTTCATTTCCATTCAAAATCACTCAAAAAACCATAAAATGCATTTTATCCTAAGTTCAAGTGTGAAAAACTCAAAAGGGACAAAATATGCTTATTTGTCTATCTTTACACTGAGTTTTAAATCATGTATTTTTCATTCATTTCCTATATTACCCCTTTTTTCATATTAATTTCTAAACTTATATATTAAATCCCTAAGTTATACCCCTCCCATATAGTATTACATCCTTTTTATTTTAGATAACCCCAAAAAACCCACTATATAATGTTTAAACCAATGTTATTTTACCCCACGTGATGAAATAAAACTCGCTCTTATTCCCATTGGTTTAAAACTTATCTATAAACTAATCCCCTCTCCCCTTTGGTTCTTAAACACTTTTCAAAGGTTTATATACCATATAATATTGATACCCTCACCAACTTTATCAGTTGAAACATTTGTTAAATGTTTTAATTAAAAACACATATATGGCATTACCCCTCCGCTACCATATAATAAAAAGTTTTAACTTTAATAAATGTTTATTTATAAAGTTAAAAAACCATTCTACTACATATCAAAACCCCGAACCCACTCCGAATCCTGATGCAACTTCCAAAACAGATCACGGTCGTTCACAATCAAACTCCCAAATCCAACGAACGAAATCTAATATTGCAAATAAAGTTGCGTGATGTTAACTTTTTCATTCCTATGCGAAATAGGTTGTTTTTCCTTTTTCTCCCTCCTCCACATGGCTTATGTTTATTGGATCACGTCCAATTCATTTGAAACTGCTTACTGCCTAAGACAAGCACGATAATCACTCATGGCTTGACTTAACCTCCAATTATTGCAGGCCTAATTCAAACTTAATTTTCCAAATAAACCCTAAAATCGAACCATTTTATCCCTTTTTCTGCACTATCAACTGTGTCTGCTATTTCGACTTAGAAAAAGAAGCCATAACATGATTTATATGCCAAGAACCTGTTAAAAGCCTGAAATTACCATTGAATATTTCCAAGGAGGCCTGAATTGCTTCAAAGACCTGAAAAGTACCAGAAACTTGTTAAACGCCCAAGAACCTATTTTAAAAGACCTATACCTACGCAAATAGTTATTTTCCTATAAAAAAAACAAGCCTGTTGTCATTCTGAAAAGAATTTTCTGAAGGAATTGAAATACAGTAAAAGCTTATTTACTTCAATAAAGCTTCTAGTTAACCCAAAAAGAGCTAAAACCCTGTCAAAATTTTGATAAAACCCTGTTTTAATACTACATTCAGTTTTAAAAGGATAAAACCGAGTTTATTTAGATTTTTCAAACTTAAAATAACCCTAAATTTCCCAAAGATCCTCTGTAGGTAAACCTGACCCTCTGTGCCCAATTTGAACCATTTTCAGTCTAGATTTCTTCCAAAGACTTTTCAGTTCAATAAAACCCTTGCTCACCTCCCCGTAGACCTACGTTTTCATTTAACAATTTTTTTTTATTGTTGCAGGTTATTAGAAAAGGGAGAATTTGGATAAAACAATCTAAATACTAGTTAAAGATTAGTTTTACTCCAAGAATTCACAAGGAAATGATTTCGAATTATTTTCCTAAAAACAAAAATATTTCATACAGTAGCAGAGAAGAATGAAGAAATTTACACAAGTGGTCAGAACAGAGGATGAAAACATTTCCATCAGTAATTCTCCAGGACATATTTTACTCATTCTTACTATAAAAGGTAAAAGTGAAAAGGTAACAGAGCATTCAAGCTAAAACAGTAAAAGTAAATACAGAGGTAGTAATGGTTAAACAAAGATGAAAATACTTTCACCAAAAACAATGAAGTGTATCCAAAGTGAAAGTAAAAACAGTTAAAATAACAGTAAGATTAAACAGAGATGAAAATAATTTCACCAACAACAATGAATTGTATCCAAAGTGAAAGTAAAAACAGTTAAAATAACAGTAAGATTAAAAGATGAAAACAGAGCAAGAAGGGACATTTTTGCAGAAATTTACTATTTAAGTCATTGTTTTGCAAAAACTATTGTGACCAATCCAAGATGAATTTTTCAAAATTGAAGGAGGTTTATGTTCCTAAGATTTCCAACTACAATCACCTCTCTCATTTTTCTAAAATCCATTATGGGTTTGGAAATATTAAACAATATTTGAAATCCCTTTTTAAAAAAAATTCCTGTTAGGTCATCATTTCGGAGAGAATATTGTGGCGAATCAGAAATACATATTACAAAACCAAAGGAGGTTTTTGTTCCTAAGAGACACATCTACAAAAATGTATCTCACGTTTTGCATAGGTACTATATAATGAGAGATACATGCACATATTTATAGCCTATTGTTCAGACTATGCAAAGCTCTGTTTTACACATCTTTTTGCAGAGCCTATTGTGACCAGCTGAAGCATAATTTTAGGGAACGAAGAGAGGTTTATTTCAAAAAATTATTTAGACACAATAACCTCTTTCAAGTTTTACATATCTATTTCAGATGGAGACATAAAAAGGTATCATTTGACCCCAAATTTGCAAAATTTCTGGAGTAGAATGCACAAAGAAAGGAGACACTTACTGACTTGGAAGCCTCATCATCAACTAAGAGTTGATATCAAATTCGAATTATATTCTTTGTCACCATCAATACATAAGTATAGTGCCAAATAGATTCATTAGTTTTGAGTGTCCTTTTATTAAGTTCTATTTATGTAATACATTTTGAGATATTTGTAAACCAATCTTGATATTTTTTCAATATATTCTAGTTTAGAATTTGTATAAATACTTCATCCTTTGAAGTATTACTATGGAATAAATTGTTGAAGATTTCTATAGTAATTTTTGTTGGACTTGAAGGCTTTTGTGTTGCACATTTCGAGTAGCATACTGGATCAGATCAACTAGCATCATATTTCAGGATTCATGTGATGAGCTATTGAAGTAAAGTATTTTCTACTTGTCATTGTTTATCTTCTTTATTTCATGCATCCATTATGTGTTCTAAATTTGAATGAATAAACAGGAGTATTAATTCAGGATTTGTTAAATTCACTTTGTCTTTATTGTTTATCATTTCTATGTTTTTTGCTGATTTCTAGAGTAGGGAACCCATAATTTCTCCCTCTTTTATTTGACCTTTGCCTACTACTTCCTTTTTCCGGATCAAATAACCCTTAATTTCTCTTTATCCCGATCATAACACTTCACCAAACATCTTTCCAAGATATTCAAAGGGTTATCTATCTTTCCCTGAAAACATTTGACTTTTTGACCTTGATCCTAGTTCTGTCTGCTTGACTTTTGACTCCTTAGCCCAATGGACAATCAGATTTCCCACTATCCATCTCATTAAGTGATTTTTCGCACCAAAGCAAACCAAATAAAAACCAAATTGCACAATCATAACTAGACTAATATTTTATAAATCAAACAAAGCTAAATTTTATAAAGAGAGCCCTCTCTGAATCCTAGGAAGGCTAGATCCTAGAGTTTAAAAGTTGGTCTGTGGTTACCTCGGTAAGTTCTTTCTTTAACCTTGAGAAATTACTGAGTGATAAGAGTTGTAATGGTCCACCATTCAGCTATGCATGGCTAATCAGAAAAATATCATTCCACTTGAAAGGCTTCCACAAGTCATGGTAGACATTGCTGGAGTAAAGGTATGTGCAGATTTCGACGTCATACAACTGTGGATGATGAAAAACCATACCCTACGCTGTTAATATTGGATTGGGCCATAGATATGGGATGAATCATTAACCTGAAGCATATAAGAATGATCTTTGATAACGATGGTATGTGGGTGATAGTCCCACTGGACCTAGAAAAAGGGGAACGATATACAAAACTAGTATGCAAAGGGGATGATGTCGACCATATTTGCAAGATTACTGCGCGTGAAAAATATTGGATCAACCCTACAACTGATGGCATGGTTAATTTGGAGAATGATAGCTCATGCTTCTCAGATTCCGATGGAAATATGGAGAACTCGAAGAACCAGTTTCACGATGGATCTGTGCCGCACTGCCTCAAGATCACGAAGAACTTCCAGTGCATCTCCTTAGAGGTAAGAGAACTACCCTATTTTTATGGTTCTGGTAGTGTCAAAGAATTTCTGGAAGCATTGGAAAAGGCCATCCTAGAGGAACGAAGGTTCTAGGCACTTGATTTGTCTATGTGCACGACTCCAACGCGTTGGTGGGTGACGCACAAGGGATCTTTCCAAGACTAGGAGGAATGTAGAAAAATGATGAAAATGCACTTTGAACCTCTAGCTACCCCACCAACTGAGCTTTTCTATGATTAGGGAGACCCGTGCAAGCACCTGGCCATGTGTATGGAGGTATGGGATGAAAATACCTAGAAAAAGTGGGTTCATCGGTTTATTCACTCGTTGGGGCCAGTACCCACCACCTGCTATCTAGAAGCTGAGCTACACCGAGGCACTCGCCACTAGCTTATGATGAATGAGGATTTCATGGCAACCTTTGGCTTGGTTAGGGGCTCAGATAAATTGGATGAAGCCCTGCAGGACATAGATGCCCTTGTATTTGACAAGTCCCTACCCCAAAAGGAATGTGTTGTGCTGGCCTAGGATGCGCAGATGCAAGACATCGTCAACTATAGGAACTTTTCAATAGAGGATATTGAATATGACTCAAGAAATTTTAAAATCCATGAATTTGAAGGGGAGTGCGCATTTGCAGGTCCCACATTAGGGTGGTGGATGTCGCTAAACCTATGAAATTGAAGGAAGTCAACATTGGGACATAAGAGCAGCTCAAGTTATCCAAAATTAGGGATTACTAGGATGATGATACAGTAGGAAATATTGCGAACCTGCTGACAGAGTATTAGGATTTTTTTCCTATGAAGTTCTCTGAGCTCAAGGGAATTGTAGGGGACATAGGTGTTATGAAGATCACATTGAAACCAGATGCATGCCATTTCAAGAAATTCCCATATCGATTGAATCCAAAATATAAGCAGAAAGTAAAGGAAGAATTAGAAAAGATGGTGGCTGCGGGCGTCATTGAGCCT
Organism: Pinus albicaulis; assembly: GCA_034641835.2. Classification (NCBI taxonomy): domain Eukaryota; kingdom Viridiplantae; phylum Streptophyta; class Pinopsida; order Pinales; family Pinaceae; genus Pinus; species Pinus albicaulis. Next base: position 625,792,219 of record CM076570.1, read on the forward strand.
GTCGAATAGTCTGATTGGGTAAGCCCAATGGTGTTTCAGGAGAAAAATACCAAAGGAGAGATAAGGATTTGTGTAGATATGCACAAGATGAATGATGCCTTTGTGCATGGCCCCTTCCCTACTCTGTTTTCTGATGAAATCCTAGATAATGTAGGAGGACAAGAAGCTTACTAATTTAATAATGGATTTTCAGGGTATCATCAGATCAAAATTCCGCCTAAAGATTGAAAAAAAAATACCTTCACCACTGAATGGGGGTCTTTACAATATACTATCATGCCATTCAGATTGAAAAATGCACCTGTGATCTTCTCACGTGTGGTTGTGGCTATGTTCAAGGAATTCATGCATAAATTCTTGGAGGTATATTTTGATGATTGGACAATGTTTGGATTAGTAAAGAAACATGTGTCAAACCTACGCATGATGTTGACACTTATAGGAAGCACCATATTTCTCTCAATCTAAAGAAATGCATATTCTGCGTGCGTTTTGGAATTTTGTTGTGGAATATAGTATGTCAACATGGATTGATGGTAGACCTAGCCAAGATCGCAGTTATCATCAACCTAGAAGTTCCTACTAATGAGAAATAGTTGCAGTCCATCCTAGGGCACACTGGTTATTACAGAAATTTTATCAAAGGCATGCTTTGATCACTACGCCAATGGAGAATTTGCTAAATAAAATGGTCACTGCACCTATCTTGATATTACCAGACTGGTTTAAGGTTTTTCCTGTGCATGTGGATGCATCTGGTATCACACTTGGGGAATTTTTAGTGCAACCAGGAGAAGGAGACATTGATCACCTTGTTTCGTTTGCCAGTAGGAAGCTCTCCAGTGTAGAGCATAACTACTCAACTACATAAATGGAAGGATTGGCCAAGGTGTACCCTCTGCAAAAATACAGGCACTATCTGCTAGGAAAAAAATTTAAAATGTTCATTGACCATTTTGATTTGAAATACCTGGTCAATAAGCCCATGTTGGGGGGGAAGATCTGCAAATGGTTGCTTCTTTTTCAGGAGTATGAATTTGAAATTATTGTGAAGCCTAGAAGACTAAATTCCAAACCTGATAATTTGTCATGAATCAAAAATGGGGAAGAACCAACCAGCCTAGAGGAGGGGTTACCCGATGCGCAACTATTTGCTATAAAAGTGGTTGATTAGCACTTTTTTGATATTATTCATCTCTTGACTACAGGAACCACACCTGTGGAATATTTAGTCCAAAAAAGGGAGTTATTTGCATGCACATATGATTTTACCTTGATTTTAGGTCAATTATATAAACTGGGAGTAGATGAAGTATTGAGAAGATATGTGTTGGAACATTAAAGACACGATATCTTAGCTGAGGCTCATGGAGGAGTGGCAAGAGGTCACTATTCTGGGAAAGCCACTGCGTAGAAAGTGTTGTGTGATTGGTTATGGTGGCCCATGCTACACAGTGATGCACATGCGTACTGTCGAGACTATGATGCATGTTAGAGGACAGGGAAGCCCTTGCGCAAAGATGAAATGCCCCTGAAACCACAAATGGCCTTGCAGGAATTTGTTAAATAGGTTATATATTTTTTTAGACAAATCAACACTCCAGGGAAGAAGACTGAAGCACGCTATATCATTACTACAACGGATTATGTAACTAGATGGGAAAAGGTGAAGGTAGTTAAAGATTGCACTGCAGATACTGTTGCACACTTCATCTTTGAACACATTTTGACCAAATTTGGATGCTCGAAGATTTTGATGAGTGATAAAGGCACACACTTCGTTAACGAAAAAATTGAAGTTATAACAGAGGTCAGATCCATCACCAGAAGAGTACCCCTTATCACCCACAAGAAAATGGTGCAGTAGAAACTTTCAACAAGATCTTGGAGAACGTGCTCACAAATATCTTTAATGCCAATTAGGATGATTGGGACGTGTGTATCCCTTCTGTGTTATGGGCTTATAGGAAAACATGCAAAAAGTTGATGGGGGAAAACACCCTTTAGGATTGTCTATGGGTAGGAAGCCATCATGCCAATGGAATGAATTATCCCCAGCCTACGCATCGTAGATTTCACTAATATGGCCCAACCTGAAATTATGGAGGGATGGTTGGTACAACTTGTTGCCTTAGTAGAAGATTGATTCATTGCTAACTTCCATCAGCAAGTGCAGAAGGCGTGCAAAAAATTCTGGCATGACAGGCACATCAGGAAGAAGGTGTTCAAGGAGGAAGACTTGGTCTTGTTATACGATAGTTAGTTTGTGTGCCACCTAAGGAAGTTCATAAAGCATTGGTTGGGGCCATATATTGTGAAGAAGATCACTGATGCAGTGTGGTTTGCTTGGTCACATTGCACGGTGAGAATCTTCCTAGGTATTTCAATGGAATTTGTTTGAAGCCAAATAGAGACAATCCAGTGTCGAACAAACGACTATATGGCTGGAGCATCAAATAAAAGGGTCTGCCCGTAGAAGAGAGGGAAGGTGTGGACATGTGCAACATAAGTGCGGGGGTGATGTGCAGGAGAGGAAACTAGTCGTTGGAACAGTAAAAATGGGTAAAAAAGTGATTTTACCATTGGATGAAGCGGATTTTTGACTTTAATGAGGCAATATTGGAGGATTTTTTACCTTTTTCTTGAAGGTAAGTGGAAATTAATGACAATACAACTGTTTTTACCTTGGATGGCTTATAAAAGAACAGGCGCGGGTCACAATTGGTTCCTTTGCTATCAGAATATTTTGTGCCCTGTGATTATTCGTGATCCCTGCTATATCACTGTATGTAAGTCTTGTATGTCTGGCTGAGAATCTTCGTCTGAAATCAGTAATCCATATTTTATATTCTGACCAAGAATGACAACCACCAACCCTACAGAAGATCACTCTGCGCCCGTCACTACATCAACTGAGATGGGATCAGATGACATTTGAGAGGTTATCCCTGAGGTAGAAGAATTCATGTCCACGCCGGCTGAGGGAAAAGGGAAAATGTCAAAGTGGGCTTCCTCGAAGCTGCACACCTTCCCTCGGAATGTAACTTCCTTGCGTGCGGCCACTAAGGATCGATCCCCCATCAGTGATCCATCAAAGTGACCAATGAGTGCCACAAAGGAGGCTATGTTTATTGAACCCATCTCTTGGCAGATTCCTTATGTCAAGTCATGCAAGCCCTCTGCGCACATGCCAAAGAACGTAGATACAGTTAGGGAGTACCTACAGATTCCATTGATACCTGAGGACATTCCCCTTGGTGGTGAGATTTTTGGAAAACTCCCGCAGATTAAGTTTTATTACCATGACTTGGCCAATGAAGAAACATTCCCCGAGCTCGCACTAGAGAATTATTTGGAACGAGTGATCTATGAAGAGGTGCCAAAGATCGAGCCAATTCCTTGGGCACATGGGCTAAACAATGCTGAAATCCTAAATCTGCTAAGGATTCCGCATTTTGGAAGGTACCCAAACCCCACCATCTATGTGTGCTGGTGTAATATTCCCAAATGGGAAAAGCAGGAATATAGTGAAAATGTTGGAATAGCAGTGTTAAACATCATATGAAAGAAATAGGTGAATATGGAGACCTTCTGATCATTATAACATCAGCAAAATATTCATAATAAATGGGTCATAAAATTTACAACAAGATATAACAAGCCTCCAATGGACAAAACCCTCAAAATAGGTGCTGCTACTATATATCAAATAGATGGAAGACTGTTACAACACTATTTAAAAGGCACTGCTAAAAAAAATGAATATAAAAAATAATATGGGCTGATATATGCCTCAAAATATATATCTAATATAGATCTAAGAACTATACAACCTCCAATGAAGAACCCCAGAAGGGTTTTCATAAATACACCATGTACAAGATAGGAATCAAAGCCCTAGGGCTAAAGATTCACTGCAACATATAGATCTACAAAATGTGGCTGATATGATATAAGAAATAGTGCAACCTCCTCCAATGGATCTCCTAGATGAAAGGTTGATCCCTTCACTAGAAAACCTCCTCCCCAAATGGTGTGTTGAAATCACCCTACAACTCCTCCCTCAAAATAACACAGATTTGGAATGAAATTGCACTATAGGGGAAAATATATATATGGCCTAATGCTAAGATCTGAAAATAAGCTCAAGGGCCTTCCTTACTTTCCTCCTAATGGAAGGGAACCCTTCTCCACTCGAAATAAGTATTGAAGTGACCCAAATGTAGTCTCCACTACTGCAACCTGCAAAACATCTCAACCCTCAACAATATCTGTGTTGTAGATGTAAGATGAGGCTTTGACCAAATGCCTGATAGTGGGAGTGAAGTACAAGACTCTTCCAAGAGATACTCAATGAAAAAGGTGGGATTCTTGATTAGGAACACCCAGTGTTAAACAACACTTGCAATCTTATCTAAACAACCAAAGAAAGCTATATGTCTAAACAGACCATATATTCAGAAATATCATATACATTAACATCTTGAATATGGCTTCCATCCTCTTCTTTTTATAAGATATGAACTTCCAAACCCTAAGCCCCATTCATTTATGACCCTACTTCCATGCAAGGTATCTCCATCTAAAACTGCACTTTCCCTCATTGATTGCCACTCCTCCATGACATCGCTGTTGATTTGGTCAAAGTTGACCAAGTCAAGATGTTCCAACCCGTTTTCACACCTAAGGGTGCTCAATTAAGCTGCCAATATGTTTTCCTTTTACATTGGAATTGATTTATTCATTATTAAGGAGACTTATGGACCTCCATTTTCCTCTTATTCATTAAACATAAATCAAAAGAAAATTTTAATATTCCAACTAGCTCATCGCTAATTGGGAATATTGCAGTCCTCCCTTCCCAAATGTTGCTTGTCCTCAAGAAACTGACAAGGTGAGTGCTGCAAATCTTATCCTCCATCATTGGTGACACCATCATGTGATGAGACTCCCTCATAAGCTAAGTGTCTGACAATCCATCCCTCCATGAAATGCTCCTCCAAATTTCTCATGAGATGCAAATGATTCATCCCACAAGGAAGAAATATATCCAATGAAACAAACATGGTTTTCCCAATGTTCTCCTTGGAACATGTAGCATAATGAACATGGATAATTTCTCTCCCATAGGGCACATAAAATCCTTCCATCCTCCCTCCAGCCATTCCCGTAAAAAGAATAAGAACATCATTACTTTATGGGATCAAAACCAAGTATATGCAAACAGAAATATGCAAAAATGGAGGTGAGTCATAGTCCCACATGTGGAACCAGCACAGTATACCTCCTGACTGCATCAGATAATGGTAAGGTAAGTGGTTTCCCCACCACTTTCTTGCTGCCCAAGTCTTCTAACAATGGCTGAAAAGTTGAGAAATGTTTGGTGACTTTGGAGTGCACCCATAGTGATACAACATCTCCCTATAACCTCCAAGGGAGTAGCCATGTTCAGAAATTTTTATGGCCCAAAGTTGGCCATGAATTTTATATCTAATAATTCTCCTTCTTCGAGAAACAGACTACATATACATGGTAAAGGAATTCAAATATTCATCAAATAAACATTATGTACATAAGCATGTTCCTCACCAAAATTTCTACTCATACAAATGGAGTGGTCCATAGATAGATCCCCTCTCATTCCAAAAGAGGAAAGAGGTGGCTGTGATAACTCCTTCATTGAGTTATGTATCTATCCCATCTCCACATGGTCCATGCATCATTTCAAATGATGATATAGTTCCTCTTCAAACCCTTCCCAAGTGTAGCTCTCCATGATAGTGTTGCAGGCTCTCATGGAATAAGTATGGTTGAAGAGAAAGACTTCATGTGCTCTTTGTAGAAAATTCTCCTTGAGCTTGAAGGCTCTAGATAATAATATCATACCATGATAATAAATGACTTAATATTGGACTAAATAGCCCTCTTCATGTATCTAGTCATCAAGTATCATGCAGGTAAAAACATCCTTGGAATAATCCACCAACAGCTGGGATTTCCAATATGGATCAATCTTCCATAGTGACAGCGCTGATGATCTATCACAAAGAACATCTGTTATATGGCTGCCCCTCTCCTTGACATCTCCCATGCCAAAATTAAATGTTGGAAGACTTCTATCCTTCCCATGCTTCACCTCCCACAACGCAGAATCTTAAATGAGAGTGGGTAATGATGATGTTGGGAGAATGTCTCCCTCCTCCTTGAGTCTACCCAAGACTCTCATCATTGTATTGTGGCCTCCTAATTCTCCCATTCCTCATGGATCTATGAATGGTGCATCATGATGTGAGACATGTCTCACCAAATATGGATCAAGTGGCCTCCTAGGTGGTTTTCCACAAAATAATAATGTCCCATGAGCCAAAGTCATGTGCATAATAGATGGGACTGTTAGGTCCTTTCTTCCACTGTGCAAATCCATCTCTGATTTCTGTGTGGAAGTTGTGTATGAGGGATATGTGTGCATTCCCTTAATCATATGAGTTTTACCACTCTTTCTATCTACCCATTCCATCTACAAAGTCTCCCAATCTGTGGTGACTTTCCCCAAAGTAAGCAACCATTTCACACCCAATATCACATTGGTGTCAGGTATGTCAACCACAAAGAAATGATCAGTCAATGTATATGTCCCCATGGTGACAGATAAGGATGGAACATAATGCATGCACTGCATAGTTCTATCTCCTAGGACCAAAATAGAAAATCCCTCAAAATCATCAGTGGGTATTACCCTCCTATGCACTACTTGGGCATCAATAAAATTGTGGGTAGCCCCACTGTTAATCAAAATAGAAACCCTATGATCTAAGATGGAACCTAAAACCCTCAAGGTCAGGTAATTAGGAAATCCTCTCAATGATTCAAGAGCCCCTCCAATTGGAGAAAATGCCCCATTCCCATCTACTAATGGTGTTGGTTCATCTCTTGTTGTGTCAGCACTGTGACCTCTTCTTGGTTCTTCCTCTTCTTCCTCCTCATCATTTGAGAATACCTCTATGTAGTGTGCCTTTCCTATTGCACATTTATGTTTGGGTGCCCATGATTCTTGACATGTGAAGTAAAGCTTCCTCCTCCTCAAATCTCTTCGGACATCATCATCAAGAGGCTTTTTACTTTGGCTTTCCTTTGAAAGAGGAGCCTTCTCACCTTTTCCCTTTGATGGAAAAGAGGTCTTGTGCTGAAATGTTGCCTTTGCTTTTGGCAAGGCATCTTGTAAATCTCTAGCCCTTTCAATGGCATCTTGAAGGGGAGTGGGCTTGGTGGATTTAACCTACCCATGAAGAGGTTCATCTAACCAATTAATGAACATATAGACCCTTCTTGCTTAAGATAAATTAGGAACCATAACAGAAAGTTTCAAAAACTCAGAAATATAATTTTTTGGATTACCTGATTGTTTAAGCTTTGGAAGCCCCATGAATGGTGCCTCAGGATCTCTTCTATAAAACCTCTCCACCAACCTCCTTGTGAACTCTGAATAAGAAGTCACATTGGCATGACCGAATGTAGACAAGCCATGGAACCACTAATCATGTGCTTCACCCTCAAGGTGCAGCGCTGCTATCTTAATGGCCTCCATCTCTAGTACTTTGTTCAACTGGAAGTAGATTTCTAGCTTCTCTACCCATTATTTGGTAGTGCATTTAGATGACCCATCAAAGTTGGGTAAGAAAAATTTTCCCATAGTGCAGTGTAGATCATTATTTTGAATGAATCCTCCACCTCTATTATGATGTTTGGGTCTCCTATTGTCCTTGATTTGACAAAATTCTTGAAAACTCAAGTGTTCCTTGAATATATGAGATTGAGAATCATACTCCATGAAATAGTCTTCAAGATTTTCTTGTTCGTGAAACAGTTCATTTCCCACTGTTAAGAATGTAGGCATTGTAGACCGTTGGGAAACTTGTTGTTGCTTCACTAGTTGATCACTCCAGTGATGAGAAATTCCGAAGCCTTCACCATGTTGAAATCCTTTAGGGGATTACTTGTATCTATCCATCCTCATATCCTTTATTTCTCTAGAAATTTCTTGCATAGATTTAAGAAGAATCTTAGTAAACTCCTCCTCATCTTCTCCTCTTGATATAGGGGTTTTACCCTTGTCTTCTTTATCATTTCTATAGTCAAAATTCTGGTGTCTTCTTCTTTGATACCTCTTCTCTCTATTAGTAAGAGGATCTCCTTCTTCAGATGGCATATTGGCTTTTCAAGATGCACAAATTGTGCCAATATTATGCTCTGATACGACTGTAATATTCCCAAATGGGAAAAGCAAGAATATAGTAGAAAATGCTGGAATAACATTGTTAAAAATCATAAGAAAGTAAGAGGAAAATATGGAGACCTTCTAAACATTATAAAAACAAAAAAATATGCATAATAAATGGGCCATAAAATGTACAACAAGATATAACAAGCCTCCATTGGACAAAACCCTCAAAAGAGGTGCTGCTACTATATATCAAATAGCTAGAAGACTACTACAACGCTGTTTAAAAGGAACTACTACAAAAAATGAATATAAAAAATAATATGGGCTGATATATGCCTTAAAAGATAGATCTAATAGAGATATAGGCACTATATAACCTCCAATGAAGAACCCCACAAGGGATTTCAGAAACACACCATGTACAAGATAGGAATCAAAGCCCTAGGGATGAATATTCACTACAACATATAGATCTGGAAAGTGTGGCTGATATGATATAAGAAATAGTGCAACCTCCTTTAATGGATCTCCTAGATGAAAGGCCGATCCATTCACTAGAAAAACCTCCTCCCCAAATGGTGTGCTGAAATCACCCTACAACTCCTCCCTCAAAATAACGCATATCTGGAATGAAACTACACTGTAGGGGAAAATAAATATATGGCAGTAAAAGATCTGAAAATGAAACAAGGTCTTAATTTCCTCCATCAGAAGAGCGCTAAGTAAGCATTGAAGTGACCCAAAAGTGGTCTCCACTGCCGCAACCTACAAAACAACTCAACCCTCATCAGGATCTGTGTTGTAGATGTAAGATGAAGCTTTGGCCAAATTCCTGATAGTGGAAGTGAAGTACAAGACTCTTCCAAGAGCTACTCAATGAAAGAGGTGGGATTCCTGATCAGGAACACCTAGTGATAAAGAACACTCGCAATCTTAGCTAAAGAACCAAAGAAATCTATATGTCTAAACAAACCATATATTCATAAATATCATTTACATCAACATCTTGAATATGGCTACTATCCTCTTCCTTTTACAATATATGAGCTTCCAAATCCTAAGCCCCATTCATTTATTACCCTACCTCCATGAAAGGTGTCTCCATCTAAAACTGCGTTGTCCCTCATTGATTGCCACTCCTCCATGACATCATTGTTGATTTGGTCAAATTTGACCTAGTCAAGATGTTCCAACCCCTTTTCACACCTAAGGGTGGTTAATTAAGCTACCAAGATGTTTTACTTTTACATTGGAATTTATTTATTCATTATTAAGGAGACTTATGGACCTCCATTGTCCTCTTATTCATTAAACAAAAATAAAAAAGATAAATTTAATATTCCAACTAGCTCATGGCTAATTGGGAATATTGCAATCATCCCTTCCCAAATGTTGCTTGTCCTCAAGCAATTGACAAGGTGAGTGCTGCAACTCTTCTACTCCATCATTGGTGACACCATCATGTGATAAGTTTCCCTCATAAGCTAATAACAAGCTCAATCAATGGATATGGGATATCAAAGGGGAAATCTAACTTGGCCAGTGGATCTTGGGTTTGGTGGATGAAATGAAATGGAAATTAAGGATTTAGAAGGAGAAGTAGAACTAAGGGAAATTAAGAACCCTAAGTTATATGTACTTATAAAAAAAGGTACTTAAAAACTTCATCTGAACATGAAGATACATTTTATAGACAGGGATAACCATGAATTCTACAAATCACATTTCAGCAAATAACAATTTCAAGACAAACTTTTCAAATGAAATCTAGGAGTCGAGGAACGCTCTATTTGATCCAAAGATTTCACCTTCAAGGAATTTAGAAAACATAAATATTCACAAATAACTGCATTCATAGAAGAGGGAACACCTAAACATCTAAGACTGCAATTATAAAGACCTTCAAAACAATTATCTCAGCAAGAACAAAGGGTATGATCAAAACAGACCTCTTTGGCAGACTGTAAACAATGGTACTTTAAAGGGAGACTTCAGAAATAGTTTTCAAGTGGCAACAAGTAAGTAGTGAAAACCATAAATCATTCTTGAGACCAACTGTTTGAACTATTTCTAAAATAAACAAGAATAAGGGTTCAAGAGAGCAATTAAGAATTCTCTAGAATGCCTCAGCAGAGGAAAACATAAAACAGTGGAGAGTAAACAGGTCTAAGGTGCTTCTAAGAGACATTTCTTAGCCTAAAAATTTTACTCTACTGTAGTAAGAAATGATGAAATAGAATGGAAAATAGGAAAAAACATTAACAGATTAGAATACATCAGTAACAACCATGCTCAGGGATCCAATGATAGAGCCTTCTCATTAACAAAACATGTCAAAACATCACCAATCTTCCAATACTTCAATTTCTTTTTAATCTTTAGCCAGACTATGTACAACTTCAAAAATTTCAAATTCCAGCAACCAACCCTTAACAAAGAGCTCCTCATAGAGTATTTATAGAAGAATGAGGATGTGGAACTCTTTTTAGGGTTCAAAATGTTATTAATTACAGAGTAAAATCATTCCTAGCCTTAAAAACTACGTAAGGCCTAAGGTAGGAATGAGTTGCACTACTTTTCTATTTAATAACTCTATATTTACTTCCTGAGGATAAAGTAGGTGGAAAGAGTAGATTTTAAGGCTTTCCCGTGTCTTAAAATAACTTTTCTGACAGTCAAAAGATGTTATGTCATTGTGATAACTGTCAAAGTGCCTTTGTAGGTGAAAAGAAGGCTACAGGTGGCTTCAGATATTTCAATGAATTAACTGCTCTTGTTTGATGTATTTGAAGCTGTATTTAGCCTAAATTTCCTTTATTTCATCATTAAACTATGTTTTAAAGCCTGATCTTCTTTTTGCCTTCGTAATCCATCATGCTGTCCTTAACTCTTTTCTGATGGATTTGAACCCTTATTTGCTTATCTTTAACTGTGTCTTTATCTTTGATCTACAAGTTAAGCCTTTGATTTTCTTGATTTATGCTTAACCTTTATCCCTTAATCTCTAATCTGTGATCTTCACTTTTTTTTGTACAGGTATTTGGCGCACTGGAGGGTTTTGTTGATCAATCAATACTCAAGAGGTACTGACGAAACAATTAGATCAAACCCTCTGGTCTCCATTTTCTGTGTGATTTGAGCTGCATAAGGTCATCACCTTCGACCTCGTCCCTTTTATGGACTGTGGTAAGGCTCAGATGCCTTAGAACTACCATTGAACCTTCACAGTCAACAACTATTAAATAAAACCTGCAACTTAGGATAAAACTTCTTTCAGAGGGTTTCTGCAGAGGCAGAGGAGTTGTGTGGAGGTGAAAATGCATGTGAGAGGAGGTTCCACAGACGAAACCTATGAAAAAGGGATTAAAATGTGATGAATGGCGCATAATCAAGAATGAATTTTTTCAATAATACCAGAGGTGGTATTCACATGGAGGGAGAGTGGTAAGTGGTTTTCCATAAATCTAACGCGATATGTGTCAACACTCGACACGTGGCTTTGAGAAACCACCCATTTCATGCTCGAGTTTCATTTTGGGGGAGGAGGGGTGAAATGAACGCGAAAAGGGATCAGGGTCGTTAGATCTAGGAGCTACAGATATATGGTTGAGAATGAACATAGAGGGATAAGAGTAGCATGGTGGGATGAGATGGTGGGGTCGGGCTGACGTAAGCCTATTTTTGTCATGTAGTGGAATGTGATCAAGCATGTTTGAAAGTTTGGGGATGTAGCGATAGCCGTTAGATGGATGAGATTGATGGCAGAGATTGCTCCAAGGAAAGAGTAGACGGGGGGTATGGGTGAGAAGATAGATTGAGATGCAGGAGTGTGGCAGTTTTTGGATCTAGAGGATTTACAGTCCAGATTATATCGGTGGAGGTGGACAAGAAAAGGAGTTTGGGAAGTGGAAATGGGAAGTTGTGAAGTGTGATGGCCGATGGGGAGAAGCAAAGTGCGATGGCCATCCGATCTGGGAGAGGTCGACGGTCGAGAGTCCATCAGTGGGGAAGAACCATCAAGGAAAAGGAGATGAGAAGTAACGAAATGCGATGGGCGATGGAGAGCGGACTGTTCGATCGTATGCATTCAACGACGGATATCCGGTTGGGGAATTGGCCATCGGCGGAAAAGAGTTCTTGGAGGTGAGAACTTGGACGTGGTGAAGTGCGAAGTGCCGATGAGCGATGGGCTTAGCGCTCGGTTACAGGCCTGTGTTCTTATGGAGGACGAGGGGCTAGGGGCTAAGCCGAAAAGAGCTTAAGGCCCAATATGTTAAGAGGTCATAAAATAGGCCAAAATGAGGTTTTTAAGGCCTAAAAAAGGGTTCCGATAGGCTGTTTAAATGGGTTTTAAAACCAAATAAAGGGAATTCATCAGGTTTTAAAGGGATTTTCAAGGAAATGGAGGATAAGATGGGAAAAATGGGTGTAAAGAAGGGAATAATTGAGGAGGAGAAATGATGGGAATTGTGACTTTGAAGACAGTTTTCTTTTTGAAACAACAAGGCTATTTTGAAGGATTTGGAGTGAAAACATCAGTGAAGTCGGGTTTGTTTGGACAGAGAGAACAACCATGCTTCAAGAACTAAAATATTAGCTTGAAATTTTTTCTTGAAGGCTGCAAAATGATTCTAGCCATCATTAGGTATAATAGAAATTATAGATGTCTAACAACCATAAAAAGAATAAGCACATCATTAATGTATGGGATCAAAACCAAGTACATGCAAATAGAAAATATGCAAAAATGGAGGTGGGTTATAGTCCCACATATGGAACCAGAGTAGTATATTTCCTGACTGCATCAGATAATGGTATGGTAAGTGGTTTCCCCACCACTTAATATAGAAATTATACAATATGTATGTATATTACTAGACTCTCCTGATCTAACAAATTAATCTTATGTTAAATACATAATCCTTCCACTTAATTCTTTGCGGAAATTAAATCGCCAATAGCAAACACATATGAAGCAAATCAATCGCACATAACAATAATTTTTTACCAAGAAATATTAAAGCTAAAAACCCCAACTATCATATATTATGTATATCAATGTAACATGTAACAATCTCATACAAAGCTTAGTACATAAGGCTCTCAGTACAATGAACAATCGTCACACAGTGTCATGCAGAAATTTGCATATCTATGCACCAATTTCTTGCCTCCTGACAGCTTGCCTCCACTGCACAATACCTACTAAAGAAGATCCTTGAATGAATTCAATATTTCCTTGCCTTGACTGTGCAATCCCCATTGGCAACTCCAATGTCTATGTAGATGCATTGAATGCATCACCATAGTCACAACATATAGTCCATCTCACCCTTTCACCTATCTCTCCACTGGGTCTCCACTGGAACTGACATGCAAGTAGTTAACTACTCTATTTTTTCAGTTGCAAGTCAGTCTCTAGTTGTGAATTAATTAAATCATTAATTCACTAAACTCTCACTAGTGTATCTTCAGTTAGAACTAGATACAACTAGCACAACTGAGTTTAACTCACTTAACTGAGTTAAACTAAATAAAAACTACCATTAATACTCTTCCAACTCTGTCACAACTTTCCACTATCAGTTATAACTGAGTCCTCCATGCATGAGTCACCAACCACCCTAGGAATTGTGTAATTCCTTCAGCCCACTGATGTGCCAAACCTGTTCACTAAAATAAAGTGCTCCAAGAGAATAAGTTTACATTTAGAGTTTGATTATTATTAAGGGATAATAATAATCGACATTCATCCATTTTTATATTAGTGATCTATAAATAGACTTCGCCCAATCTTCTAAAAATAGAAATTCATCCAAAGATAGAATTTTATCAACCCTCTAGAATCAGCATCATGCTAAATTTAGAATATGCTCACCATTCTAAAAATAGATATACACCTAAAAATAGCCTGTGGGCCCCACTTAGTGAAGGTGCTTAATTTTCACTAAGCTCATCATCTTGTTGAATCTCAGCACTTACTTGCTGCCCAAGTCTTATCACAATGGCTGAAAATGTGAGAAATGTTTGGTGCCTTTGGAGTGAACCCACAGCGATACAACATCTCCCTATATCCTCCAAGGGAGTGGCCATGTCCAGAAATATTTATGGCCCAAAGTTGGCCATGAATTTTATATGGACGAATGCTCCTCCTTGGAGAAATGGCCTGCATATACATGGTAAAGGAATGCAAATATTCATTAAATAAAACATTATGTACATAAGCATGTTCCTCACCAAAATTTCTGCTCATATAGATGGAGTGGTCCATAGATAGATCCCCTCTCATTTTGAAAGAGGAAAGAGGTGGTTGTGATAACTCCTTCATTGATTTATGTATATATCTCATCTCCACATGGTCCATGCATCTTTTCAAATTCGGATATAGTTCCTCTTCAAAGCCTTCCCAAGTGTAGCTCTCCATGATAGTGTTGTAGGCTCTCATGGAATAAGTATGGCTGAAGAGAAAGATTTCATGTGCTCTTTGTAGCAAATTCTCCTTGAGCTTGGAGGTTCTAGATAAGAATATCCTACCATGATAATAAATGAATTCATCTTGGACTGAATATCCCTCTTCATGTAGCTTTTCATCAAGTATCATGCATGTAAAAATATCCTTGGAACAATCCACCAACAGATGGGCTTTCCAATATGGATCAATATTCCATAGTGACAGTGTTGATGATCTATCAAAAAGAACATATGTCATATGGTTTCCCTTATCCTTGACATCTCCCATGCCAAAGGTATATGTTGGAAGGCTGTTATGGTTATGAAAGAAAAATTTGACCAGGTCATGGCGACTTGGCCGAACGCTTGGAAAGTCGGGCTTGGCTCCACCCAACCCATTATGCCATCCACAACAGGCAAAGAGACAACTCCTAAGGACATAACTGAGTTGTGCACTCAGATAGGTGCTGAAAATGCTGACAGAAAAGACATTGAGGCCGAAGCAAAGGAGCCTGAAACAGAGATAGATAAAGAACAGGATCTGGGAGGTGAGCAGGATGTGGACCTCGAAGGTTTATATGGGCTAAACAGGGATGGTGCCAAATCTCCGCACGAAACCAAGAGAGGCACAAACACTTTGAAAGGTCCGCGTAAAAAGTGAAAGGGATCCAAGGCCAGAGGAGACGAAGAGGTCACTCTGACAGAAGAAAAGCTCGAAAAAATCACAGACGCTATCACTTTTGTGTCTAAGGACAAATGGAATGCTATGGAGGAGTAGTAAAAGGCCGTGGTGGAGGACTTTCAATCAGGATTACAGGTGTTACAGCTGAAGACAACCACTTTACAAGAGAGAAAGGCATAAGCAAGCCTGCCAACCACCATGATTATCATAGTGTCTAAAAGCACAATCTGCCCCTCCCGGGTGCAGCCGTGACCCTAAACCAACCAGAGGTGTGCATGCAGGTGCAAACTTGCCATGAGGTTGACATATACCTTGCGAATCTTCCCAGTGGAAAGCTACAGGCTCTCCACATATTTATTTCCGTCGAGCTACAGAGCAGAGAGGCACATGCTCAACAAAAATTCAGTGAAGCTGAGAAGACTACAACTACGAAGACAAAATAATCCATCCAGGCTCAAAGAGTACAAGAGGAAACTGTAGCTCAGCGCGTGGAATTAGAAAACCTGATTTACAGATTGTGCAAAAAAACTCCAGAAGTGGTCATCTTGGCCTCCGCCACGCCTCAAGAAAATATTGAAAGCCTGGTCGCCGCACTCAAGGCTTTCAGATCAAAGATCCAGATGGTGAAGGAAGACTTTGAGCAGAAAATTTCTACATTGTAGGCTAAGATACAGCCTGAGACCCCTCCAGAGGTGAGCGTACAATGGGCCGCCCCAGTTAAAAACACATTTGCAAGAATCTTTGCCAATGTTAATAAGGGCTCAAAACTTATGGAGACCGCCATGGGATTGTGGACCTCTATGCAAACAGATCGACTTGTCAAAATGATTACCCAAGAGTTGCATGCCAAAGAGCAGAAATTCGATGATCTGCAGGAGGCCTTTCCCACATTCATTCATGCCCAATGCATGGCCCACCTTCAAACTAGTTAGGCACTGCGCGATGAGGCTGAGGAGCTCCGTCGGAAGAAGTAGATTATCATTGATCACATGAAGATGTGGGAAAACGAGGCAATGAAGTTGTCTCAGGACCTAGATGTTGTAGTAAGGAACCTCAGTCAGACCTTATAGAGTGTCACTTTGCCCACATAAGGGCTGACTTCGTAGAATCTAGTCGAGACCGTGCAGAGCACAACGGACTAGAGTGTGAGTGTCTTGGCACCCTTTGTTGTTTCTATTAAGGAGCTCCAAAACAAGATGAAGAACCCAATGCCACTATGACTCAAGATGAGTCATAAGATTGTGTTGGGGGCATGTTGGAGCGGGGTCCCTTAAGTATGAAATTTGAAGACCATTTTTGATATATTTTTGTAATAGATTTTGTAAGTTTAGTCGTGCGCATCACAAGTCATGGGGCTTTCAGGCGGGTCAAAGCCTCTCATGAGTTGTAATCAGTAAAAGGGGTAGAACAAGGGGCCAAAAACCATGGTTTGCAAACCATAGATTAGTGCAGGCTAAAAGTATAAATAAGAGTCTATATCGAGTCGAATAAGTTATTTTTTGATAAGTTTGAATAATTGATGATAGATATGGCTACGTTGTGATATTTTGTGCAGATTTGTCTTGGTAAAAGGCTCTTGCTGGCTATGTGCGCAGAGACCTTAGTCCTGCTATGTGTGGACCCCACTGGCTGTATGTGTGGGTGAACTAAAGGGTTTTTTATGAAGGATCTGAACTTTTATGAATAAAGAACTGTTGTTCTTGATATTTGAGTCTGAAATGCATCTACTGTTTATGTTATGATTGCTTCTGCATATTATTTCTGATTCCTATGTTTTCTATGTTAGATCACTTGTGCAACTGCTTATGGTTTTAGATGAATGGTTAGTGAATGGATCTAATTCTATTAAGTGTTAATACCATCTGTTAAGGGCTATTACGTGGATTAGAGACTCTGGTTTAGCTTGCACGCTAGATATTCTACATAATTGACCTAAATCTGTTTGTTAAGGGTTTCCTGGTTAGGGCTTCTATGCAGAGGTTTGTTCATGGTTGTTTTGGGTCTAAGGGCACCCACATAATTCAAATATATCCTAGGGTTTGGAAACTTGGTTCCAACACCCACCCATACTGCTTCAGGTGAAACTTTGACTTGCACAAGCATGTCACAGCCAAAAGGTCCAATAGTAAGAGGGTTTTGTTGGTTAACCTCAACTCCAAACCTGGGTCAGGACCTCGCAAGCCAACAATGTTGAAAGTGTTTCAAGTATCCTTGTAAGAACCTTATGGAGGTCTATTCATATCCATTAGGATACTTTATTAGTGGGGCAAGTTACAATATTTTATAACACAGGGAAATTATTGGAATCTCTTGCTTTTAGCACAAAATTTATATTATGTTGGCTTCAAATAAAATTGCCTAGGCTTATAGAATTCTTATATTTTGTAGTCTCTTCACACTCACTCCCTCCTTCATAGGTATGCTTCTCCTTCCTACCTCACAAAATCATTTCTCCTTTCTTTTAAATTTAATATCAATTCCCCCTCCAGGTGACTTAGGGTCCTCCCCTGTCATTTGAAGATTCTCATATTTTCCCTTTGTCTCTTTTTTTCCTTTTGGAATCTGAATTTTTAATCCTCTAGGGTGCACTCCATTTCTATGACACATGGTGGGTCATATCAAGCTCATTGGAGGTGGTTCCTATTATCTTCTATCTATCATTATGAGCCTTTTTGTAACACACCACCCCACATTTACCCACTTTCACAAGCCCTCTTAGGTAAATGTGAATTTATTTTCCACTATGAAATTACCTGACCTCCATGTGCCAATGATGGAAGTGGGGTTGATAATGGACAAATTTACTGATAACCCTCAGAGACCAAAAACCACTCAAAAGGCTGCAACTTACCCCAAGTGGTCAATCCCTAAGCTGGACCCATTTTTAACTAACCTAATACCCCAACCACACACACAACAAGTAAAGGGTGCAGTTATAGGCCTCCAAACACATGCATAGGCCTGCTTCCATGCTATTGTGGCCTAATTTCCTTATCTCAGTGACTGCAACCTTGATATTTGAGCCACTTTTATATGATAGCCTCCAAAGTACTACCAATTTTTTTTTGTAACTTTCCACAATCACATTTCTGATAAAAAAATACTAAACATTCAAAATTGAAACCAAAACTTGACCTAGACATCCTATAACACACTAGACATTTATTAAAACATATGGTAAACATTTAAGCTACAGGAAATGGATGCATATTCTAGTATAAATATTTAAACTTCATTTGAAAATCACAGAGAACGTATGATTCACTCTCAAGTAGATGCAAAAACACTAGTTATTCCATGCATTCATCAACCATTTGATAACTTATCAAAATATAATAGGAGCCATAACTAGAGCACATAATAGATCCATGCTTATAGCCAACATATAACTAGAAAATTAACCATGAGATAAAAACTACCAAATCAACATAATAACAAGTACAAGTGTTCAAAAATTACAATAGGAAAATAACACTTATTAACTTATGAAAAAACCAATTAAGTTAGGGACTTCCTCGTACCACCTAACCATAGATTGAGATGATCCAAATATTTCTCTTAGCCAATCACCCTCGTGCCATATTCCAATAATTAATACAATATATCATGAGATAAACCAATAAATAAACAAACAAGGGAATCCAAATGTTAAACTAACTCCACCCTCAAACGACCGCGATCTCACCTAAACTGGTCATGAGATCACAAAACCAAACTAAGCTTAGACACCTCATAATTCCTTCACCGTACCTTGAGGAATTTTCTTGTCTCCACCCATCTGTAAATGGTTTCCCAAAGAAAACCATCTCCACCCCCAATCATTTTGAATTTTTCTAAGACCACCTCACCCGGTTCCAAAACCTTCTCGAAATCAAAAGTTCAACCAAGAAATGAATCCCATCACACCATGGCTACCTAGTAAATTGTAAGGAAAGGCTGAAACCACTGTCAACCAGGAAAAAACCTATGCCAATGACAACAAATGAAACAAATAAAAAAATTCATGTACCATGCATTCACATCTCAGCTAGGAAATCACACATGCAACCTGTTATCTGAAAATTTTTCCTGTTGAAGTTGTTGGTCCAACCTTCTCCATCCTTTCCTTCACTTTCCTTTTCTTTCCTTTTCCTTTATGTGTTTTCTTTCTTACATTCTCATCTTGGAGCTTTCTCTCTCTCTCTCTCTCTCTCTCTCTCTTGGAAATTAATTCCAAATACAAAACTGACAAATTTGTGTAATAGTTTTGAATTGGTTCTTTGATGCTTTTTTATTATTGATGTCTCTATTTTCTTCATTTTCCTTCTTTTTCCCTGTAATTTCCGTAGCATGCAAATATGTGTCTCTTCACCTTCCTTTTATCATATTTTCCTTTATTTTTATAAATAAATGCCAATTATTACTTCTTTTTCTTTGCCAATTTCCTTAGCCATTAATAAATTGAAAGTTATGTCCACTGTAGTGATTTTCCCAACATTTAGCTTGGAATACGTGTCCCATGACCTTGGTCTTATTTTTACTGTATTATCCTTTATTACGTGAAATTTAAGTTGGAGCTATTACAACCACCCCCCCCCCCCCCCCCCCCCTTGGGGGAACATTGTCCTTGGTGTTCTATGAAACTTATGACCAACAAACTACTGAAGAAAAATATATTTCCTATGGAGCTTTATAATATATCTCGATACAATATTTAGAATGAAATCCTCCTTAAAAAAATAATCATACCACTTATTGGAGCTTTATAACCCAACTCATCACAATAGTTACAACCATATACATATATACATATAGAAAAAAACCATTTTATTGAACAAATAAATAATGAAGGATACAAAGCCCACATCTGATCAACCATCTCCCATGTAGCTTCATCAGGCCTGAAGTGCTTCCACTACACTTTATCTTGTTCAATTTCTCTATTCCAGAGAATGAGATTTTTTTGCCACAATATTCACTAAGGTTTTGGATGGAATTACCCCTCTAGTTCCACCTAAAATACAAACATTTCAATCATATAATCAACATCTTGCACATATCTCTTAACAAATGAAACATGGAAAAAATCATGGAATTTCACTGTTGGCGATAGTGCAAGTCTATAGGCCCTGGTCCAATCCTCTCAAGGATATCAAAAGGCTCAAAATAATGAGGTGCAAAATTGGCACATGATCTAATCATAAAAGAGATCTTCTTGGGCTTGATGCATAATTAAACATGATCCCCAACCTGAAACTCCTTGAATTCCTTATCTTGATATGCATATATCTTCTTCATATCCTATGCCTCCTTCAAATTAATTTTAATAACATCCATTTATTATTCCATATCAACCAGCATGTCCAGTCCAATCAACACCTTATTCATTGGATCACTCTAGCTGATAGGAGTATTGCAACTCCACCAGTAAAGAACCTCAAATAGACTCATCTTCAAGGACTCATGATACCCATTATTATATGAAAACTCTACCAGCGGAATATAATCCTCCCACTTCCTCTACTGATGCATGACATACTGTTGGAGAGGTAAATCCCCTCTGTGGATAGAGGTGATCCCTACTAGCCCAGATCGGGTCTAGCAACAACTGAGTCACGCTAAGACGCAAGTTCCTAATTGCAAAAGACCAAGATGTGACAAGAGGCATACCTTAAGTCCTACGCTGTCGTCGTTTGTGGAGAAGATGGCACTTCCATCCCTTACTTGGGCAGATTACAATTCTCCCGCTCGACGCAATCGAACACCTACACGTACAAGAAGAAACAAAAAACACACAAGAATAAAACCTAATACATGCAATTATGTATCAGTCAGGGAAGATACAACTCATAACATAAAACATAAACAT
The DNA here is from genome assembly GCA_034641835.2 of Pinus albicaulis. Lineage (NCBI taxonomy): Eukaryota > Viridiplantae > Streptophyta > Pinopsida > Pinales > Pinaceae > Pinus > Pinus albicaulis. Next base: position 625,813,420 of record CM076570.1, read on the forward strand.
CTAAGTGGAACCATAATCAAAGTCGTTTATTATTAATCAAAACAAATAAAGATACAACCTAAGCTCTAACGCTGGATCTTCCTTCGGCGGGTCGACAGAGGAGTACGTCTCGGTAAAGCTTGTCGGGAAAAGGACAAGTCTCTCTCTCTTCAGCTGTCTGACGATAATCTCCTTAATATTGATTCAGCTCTATTCAGGCTACTAAGACTACTAAGGCTCAACCATTCAGCCCCTTCATCAATGGAAGATGGCTATATTTATAGAGGAGAGGAAGAGGCTGGGATTCATACAATAGTGGAAGGGAGGCCTTATCCCTTGGGAGGTTCCACATAAGGTGGAAACAAGAGGCAAAAGGAGGAAGGCTATGTTTATTCAGTCGAAACCACTCCTCGTGACTTGACATCCACAAAGTTGTTGTAATCGAAACTTCACCTCCTTTTAAAAAAAAATTCCATAAGTAGATTGGTGCGAGTGCTTAACTGGGACAGAGAACCAACTTGCGCAGGCTCAGTGTTAATTTTCCTCATTGGCGCGAGGACATAATGTGCTACCAGCGCCAAGGAAAAAATAGGTTTTTTTAGGGGTCTGCTCAAGAAATGATAAACAGAAGGAATGTTGTCCTCATGGCAAGGGATGCAATGATGGTATTTGTAAGGCATGACACTACTTATTGGTCATAGAAATGACCCTTCAATGGGCGATATGGGGATTGCAGGGATGGTGAAAAATTACTGTGTAACAGATGCCCCCTAAAGAATGAGGCTTGAGAGAGAGAGAGGAGTGAAATGCTTTACGAGAACGTGTCCAACTAAAAACACTGTCGTTAGAAAACCTGCGTAGACAAGTACAACTGATATCTCAAACACATGATATATGTGGTATGGGCACAGCCATCCATAACATAGTATACAATAATTGGGATCCGAGGCATGGATGCAGCCATCCAGTAAGGATCGATAAATAGACTCAGGTATGGTCGCAACCATCCAATCAATGAGTCATGTAACTAATCATAATAATCCACAAAATCACAGCCTGGATTCTAGCAGACAAAACCCAGGGTCTTGCGCTCCATCTCGACCCGAACAGAGTACAAGTTCAAGCATGTGAATAAGTGAGCTGAAGTCGAACAGGAAAGAACATCGTCTGATTACCAGCCAATGATGAAAGCTGTTAACAGACGCGAGAGGAGCCACCAATAATGAAAATGGCCCTCAAGGTACTATAGGTACAATCCATGGAATGTGAACAGTGAGCTGGCGTCAAACACCCGTAGAATCATTCAATCAAAGGCCAATGATGAAAACCTTGTGTCGAATGTGAAGAACTTGCCATTGAGGCATGCAGGCTCCAAGGTACCAGAAGGGAGTCTCTAGATCAGCTTCCTGGATAATGAGTTGAAGTCGACATGAAGTGACCTCAATCGAAGGTGGGCCATAGTGTTTCCGACATCATCGACACGAGACAGAGGAATACAATGTTGTGAATCAGGATCAGATGAGAATCAGAGGAAGGTTGAAACTGCAGAGGTCAACTTCTCTTGAACATATTGGCGGCACGACAGTGGATTTGGCAGTATTTTACATCAAAAGATCAAAGGTCATGATGACGAGGCAAAGAGCAGATGAGAGGTCAAAAGGGATTACCCAAACCCACGGAAGCAAGCATAGAATGAGATGAGATGTCCCCAACTCGACATGAATGCAGACAAGTGCCATGTTCAAGAGCGACATACTGTTGAGACAACGATGATACTGGTTCCATTTTTCCCCCACCATTTCTGGCGAGTACCTCTTTATTTTTACACAAGCTTGAATAGGATACCATATGCTTGTCATATAATTTCGTCCTTCGGACGAATCCATCCTAGTACATTTAACGAGCCCTAGGAAGGAGAAAATCGAATATCGTCATTGCGACTGAATCTGATGTGATTAGGTTTTAACGAGTCTGATAAAGGAAGAACTCGACATATTTTCATGTTTAGAGAGTTTGAAAAGACAGTGGAAAAGTAAACTCCGACAGTCCCTTTTCGTAGATAGTTGCTCAGATCTAAAAAGGTAGAAAACTATGTCTGAGAAAACCTCCTAGTCGTAATAGGCTAGGGTATTCCTTTTTCGTAAATAATCTATCCCAACCCAAAAAAGGGGTAAACGTATACTGGGTATATGTCGTTTCGTAGCCAATTTAATGAGATCAAAACTAAAAGTGACTCGGCAATCTTTTCATGTTTAGAGAGTCAGAAAAGAGCTGAAAGTTGACTCCTCCTGGAGGAACGAGTGGTATAAATGGTAGCTACTGGTTCCGATAATGGTGGAACTGCTCAGAACAAGTAAAGGTTAAGAGGATGGCTAACAAGACCACTCATTGTAGAGGTTCCTCAGGAATGGGTAAAACAACCAAGTGAAGGTATATGATCGGCCAAGTAGATAGTGATGATGGAGTGAGAAAACCAAGGCTCATTTGGCAAAAACAGGCTAATAAAATAGAAATCACAAGAGGTAAAACGAGAATGGTTTCATTTTTACACAAGCTTGAAACAAAGATAAACTATGCTTGAAATTGGTTTCATTTTTACACAAGCTTGAAACAAAGATAAACTATGCTTGAAACCGGTTTCATTTTTAAACAAGCTTGAAATGGAAACAAACTATGCTTGAAAAAGTAAGCATGCCCCCAGCATGGTGAATCAATTCGAGGTACATGCCCCCCAAGCTTCAGTCCATATGAAAGGAAGATGGAGTGAAGGTTCAATTTACGAGATCAAGAGAAAGACTCGACTGGGATTTTACAAGATCTTATCAAAGATTCGAATTGAACGGGAACGTGTTTCATTGTTTTAACAAGGTTGACAAATTAAAAGAACTATCCTTATATGACCGTGTTTCATTTTTTAAGGAGCTTGACACAAGCAGTCAAACCATGCTCCGAGGACCTTGTTTCATTTTTTAAGGAGCTTGACACAAGAAAACGAACTCTGCTTCAACGGTCTTATTTCATTTCTTAAGGAGCTTGACACAAGAAAACGAACAGTGCTCCGACAAACTTGTTTCATTTTTTAAGGAGTTTGACACAAGGAAAGGAACCCTGCTCTGACCAACTTGTTTCATTTTTTAAGGAGCTTGACACAAGGAAAGGAACCCTTCTCTGACCAACTTGTTTCATTTTTTAAGGATCTTGACACAAGGAAAGGAACCCTGCTCTGTAGACAACTCATCATGATGAATAAGAAGTCATGGCTTCCAAAAGTTCCACTCTCGATGGAAGGAAAACATCCTGGAAGTTAGGACCCAATGCCCCCAGCACCCGATGCACAACGACACTATCACTGAATATAGGCATGGGATAGGTAGCCACATAATTAACATGCGGCGGGGATAATACAACCGGCAAATAAAGATCTGGCAAAGATGATGGTGGACTAGTTTCCATATGAGGACCAAAGAACGCAAGTTGATTGATGGTCACGATCTGACCTTGGTGTGGAAAACACATCCCACAAAAGAGGGAGGAGACAAGCGCTCCCATGGCATAAGTATAATCGCGGCCCAGGAGAAAATTAAATTCCAAGGGGCCAGGAACAACCATCACGTCCATATGGACAGTTTTCCCTCCCAAAGTAACAGGAAACTTCGGAAGGATCCCTAACGGTTGACTAGTTCCTCTGTTAAACGCTAATAGATTCTGTGTAACAAGCACAAGTGGCGGCGAACCAAAAGCTTTCCAAGTAGTTGAGGATAAAATACTCACAGACGTGCCTTCATCTATAATGGTGTTGGGTACGACCAAACCAAAGGCCTGTACCGTTATCTCAAAAGGCACATAAGACGAAAGGCGGTATCCCGCAAATCGACTCCAGTCAAAGGAAGCAACCAAACTACTCAGAGGGGCTACCATCGAACTGAGATGGTCTTCCCCTGGTGTTATGGAAGAAGAAGGAGCATCCTCCACAACCTCCATCATGGAGTCGAGAAGGGTATCCTCCGGGACTTCCATCACGGTAGGCGAAGGAGCAGCTTCTTGAGGTACAGGGACAGGAGAATCTTTCTCCAAGTCTGAAGAATCTGAAGAAACAAGAATAACCTGAGGGATATCAGATCCACTCTCGACGGAAAATACCTGGTGCACCATAGACAGGGCCAGATCAACTAATATCATGACCAATGGTTGGTCAGGAACGAATTCCTGAATTTGAATTTTCGGGGGAGCGAGATCGACCAAGGATGACTCTTGATCAACCATAGGATCAGCTGGTGGAGGTCTCAAAGAAATCCATTTATAACCAGCTGGGAGGCATGGTGTAGAAATAGTTGAGTTGTCCAAAACCCGCTTGGCTTCATCCATATATAGACAAAGGTGAATGGCATGGTGCCCTTCACACAACTTATAGGGATTGGTAATCCTACACTGCTTCTTAGGAGCCTTACCAGTAGCATCTGAAGACGTGCCCCCAACCTGACTCCCAGAAGCCAAATGCAACGGTGGGCGACCATTGGACCATACTTCGAGCACTTTGGGAATGCCAGGGAAATCTTGAAGAAGATGGTTCCCTGACACAACATGCAAGGGAACTTGACTTTCCATGGAGGGTTGGAAGGTTTATCAAGAGGAGGTGCTTCGGAAGCAGTAGCTGCAGCCTTAGCCCTCTCTCTTATCAGACTTCTTATTCTTCTTCTTCTTAGCCACCTGGTTACTCGAATCCAGACTTTCACCAGGTGAAGTAGAAGAGGAGGATGCAGAAACAGATGAAGAAGGGGAGAGGTCCACCTTGGAATCAACATTATGTTGTTCAGGCGGAGGAACTGATTGAACAGTAGCCGGGACATTTGGGACCACAGAGGTTGAGAACAACCAAACAGGAAACCCAACAGTTAACCCAAGAAGGGACAACGTTGCCATATAAGGAGCACCAACATTCCAAAAAGGAGGACAAGGACCAGGATTCCCTTCAGAGGTTATTCCTTGGTTGGTGAACTCTGGAAAAGTCGCCATCGGAGACAACTCAAAACAACACCCTAAGGAAACTAACTTTAACCTAGAATATTTCGTGGGCAGTTAATTTTTAAAACATTGAAACAAAACTCAGATGTTTCATCTTTTACGAGTCAAGAAACAGGCAAAAGGTGACTCTATCTCTTTCAGTTTGGAAACAAGTGTGAAAGGACAAGCGCTTGATGATATTTTGAATTTTAATGAGTCAGAAAAGATCGAAATGACTATTCTGGAACTCTAGGAAAAGGGTGTACCAGATATCCGTGAACTGCAATATACACCTTGGTTTCAAAATGAAACATAAATCAACCAAGGACTTGACGTACGTGCAGGAAATCTCCCCGAATGTTGTGTCCGGTGTATCACGGGTATAAGGTGGTAGACTCGGCTTCCTACGGATAAAGGATAGAAACCTAGTGGGGTCTCCCTTTATATATGCGACGGTATGGGGAGCACAAGTCCGTACTAGTGCTGTCTAAGGCCAAGAGGCAAACGAAAACTACTAGGTTTAACGACGTCGGAACACGTCACTAGCCTAGACCTCTAAATGTTTCATTATGTTTCAATGCTTCCTTAGGTTGATTGAACAAATTTTATGGTTGATCTTCAATTATGTCTCAATTTCAAGGCCCTACTGCATGCCATTTGACAATATCCTATATGTAGCTGTATGAGAAAAGAAAACTTTCAATTCGATGAATGTTATCTAGTTAAGGGAAGAACTTCAAACAATGATGCAACAAACAGCAATACTAAAAATGAAAATTTTCCAAACTAGATGACTTTCACTACCCAAAAGTAATCTAAAACATCCAACGATGCGAATTATGCATTGTAATCTATGAAAAATCCTCTTTTTGAAAAATATGCAATTGTAATCTATGCATAATTTCCTTTTTTTTTTCAAACGATAATAATGCATTCAATGCACTTTTCGATGAAATGAAAATCTACTTAATTCATACTTTAATGAAAGAGAATGCACTCGATGCGATTTTTAGCTTTCAATCATTAAACAATGTGATCTAAGTTCAATGATAAATCTCAAAAAAACACTTTCCAATGCAGTGTGATCTAATGCATTTTAACAAAAGCAAACTTTGAGATGAAAACTAAATAAACACAAATATTATTAATGAAAGATGAAGGTAAAAGGGATGCAAACAAACACTAAGAATGCAATCGTTGTTTCAAACACTTTGTAACGAAATTCCTCAAAAGGCTACAAGACATATGAGGTCAAGCACAAAAAGGACTTCCAAAGCATGAGATCAAAATAAGGCATTCATTCCCTTTTACATCAAGCAATCATGGAAAGAATACATTTCAGCTAAACAATGAGCAATGTAATATATGCTCATATAGAGAAAATACCAGAAGGGAAAGACACATTGGTGAAAAAATCTTAATTTTCTCACACCCTAAAATTGGCACGACTTTAACTAGCACCAACTGGCGCGACTTGCTCACAGAAAACTAGTGCCAATGGAAAATTGGTGCGGGTTGCTAACTGACAACAAGTGACAACGCCTGAAAATGAAAAAACAAAGAATCTCTCCCAACCAAGACCAGACTCACCACTTCAAGAAAAATCTAAAACTAACCCAGAAGCAAAGTACTGACAAAAAAAAAACTTCTGAACAAGGGAAAACCCTAGCACCTATAGGAAATGGCGTGATTGTTTGGCTGTAATTTGTGCCAGATAGGGGATGACACGAGTGATGAACTGGAAACCTGTGCCAATGGGCATGACTGTCATGGTGGAAACCGCGCCAATCAAGCCAACCACGAAAATATGAAAATTCGGAAAAGAAGAGGTCAGATCTGATCCTCTAGGGCTGAACAGAGGCTTTACACCAGAAGGAGATAGACCAAAAGAGAAAATCAAGTAGACAAAAGCCAAAAGAAACCAAAAGAGACAAGACAAAATCCAATCAAATCCCTAATGGAGTTGCCAGTTTGTTGGAGAGGTAAATCCCCTTTGTGGACAGAGGCGATCCCTACTAGCCCAGATCGGGTCTAGCAACAACTGAGTCACGCTAATACGCAAGTTCCTAATTGCAAAAGACCAATATGCGACAAGAGGCCTACCTTAAGTCCTACACTACTGTCGTTTGTGGAGAAGATGGCACTTCCGTCCCATGCTTGGGAAGATCACAATTGTCCCGCTCGATGCGATCGAACACCTGCACGTACAAGAAGAAACAACAAACACACAAGCGTAAAACCTAATACATGCAATTATGTATCAGTCAGAGAAGATACAACTCATAACATAAAACATAAACATCTGAGTGGAACCATAATCGAATTCGTTTATTATTAATCAAAACAAAGAAAGATACAACCTGAGCTCTGACGCTGGATCTTCCTTCGGTGGGTCGACAGAGGAGTACGTATCGGTAAAGCTCGTTGGGAAAAGGACAAGTCTATCTCTCTTCAACTATCTGACGATAATCTCCTTACTATTGATTCATCTCTATTCAGGCTACTAAGACTACTAAGGCTCAACCATTCAACCCCTTCATCAATGGAAGATGGCTATATTTATAGAGGAGAGAAGGAGGTTGAGATCCCTACAATAGTGGAAGGGAGTCCTTATCCCTTGGGAGGTTCCCCATAAGGTGGAAACAAGAGGCCAAAGTAGGAAGGCTGTGGTTATTCAGTCGAAACCACTCCTCATGACTCATCCACAAAGCTGTTGTAATCGAAACTTCGCCTCTTTTTTTAAAAAACTTTCCATAAGCATATTGGCGCGGGTGCTTAACTGGGACAGAGCACCAACTGGCATAGGCTCAATGTTAATTTTCCTCATTTGTGTGAGGACATAACGTGCTACCAGCGCCAAGGCAAAAACAGGTGTTTTTAGGGGTCTGCTCAGGAAATGATCAAAAGAAGGAATGTTGTCCTCATGGCAAGGGATGTAATGATGGTATTTTCAAGGCATGACACTACTTGTTGGTCACATAAATTACCCTCCAATGGGAAATACGGGGATTGTAGGTATGGTGAAAAATTACTGTGTAACACATACATCCTCAACATGTCCTCAAGAATCTTGTTAAGCCTTTATGTTTTTCCATATATCTATGGATGATAAGATGTACTAAAAGCTAACTTTTTTCCAAAACCTATAGAAAACTCCTTACAAAACTTGTAAGTGGACTTGGCATCTCTAAATGATATGATATTCTTGGGAACACCATGCAAATTCATTATCTCCCCGATGAAAGTATGAGCTACCTCACTAGATGAATTCGTAGACTTAACTACAATGAAGTGAGATACCTTAATTTTTCAACCACAACCATGATGGAATCATGTTTCTTCGATTTCCTCGAAAAAAATATAATAAAGTCCATATAAATGACCTCCCATTTCCATTACGGAATCAAAATCAACTATAATAAACCACCTGGATGCTTACACAATTCTTTTACCTATTGATAGTCCAAATATCTTGCAACAAACTTAGCCACCTCCACCAAGTCCTCTCTTAAAATCATCTATACATACCACAAACTATTTTTCAGGATCTCTAATCTTCAAGACTAGAGCATTTTCAAGAAAATGCTTCAACTTCTCAAAACTAGCTGCACACTCCTTAGTCCATTCAAACTTCTTTCCTTTCCTATGTAAATATGTAATAGGATAGGAAATCCATGAGAATTTCCTGATGAACTGCTTGTAATAACCTGCTAGTCCCATGAATGATCCAAAGTCATCCACATTCATAGGAGTTGGACACTCCATGATAATAAAAAAAAAAAAAAAAAAAAAAAAAGCACTAAGCTTGGCATACAACTGATGTTATCTCATCAATATTAACACTACTTCCAGGTGCTTTGCATTCTCTTCCACATTCTTAGAATATATCAATATATAATCAATGAAAACTATCACAAACTTGTCTACACAAGGATGCAACACACTATTCAACAAAAACATGAAATTAATTGGAGCACAAGTAAGAAAAAATGAAACCACTACAAATTCATAATGCCCATGCCTGGTATGGAATGTTGTCTTATAGATGTCCTCTTATTTTACATGCACTTGATGATATCCCGATCTAAATTCAATCTTTTAGAACACTTTTCTCCCTTCAAATAATCAAACAAGTCATCAATCCACAACAAAAGGTACCCATTTTTAATCGTCACCTTGTTAAACAACCTGTAATCAATACACAACTTGAGAGTATCATTCTTCTTCTTCACAAAAAACATTGGTGCACCTCCAGGTGACACACTTGGCCTTATGTATCCTTTATCAAGAATATCCTTAAGATGTAACTTTGATTCCACTAACTCTGGAGTGCTCTTCCTGGAAGATTCCTTTGATGATGGTGCTAATTCTAGTACCAACTCAATATAGAAATATACTTCCCTATGAGGTGGTAACTCTAGAATATATGTTGTAAATACATCCTAAATCTTCTACAAAACTAGATGCCTCTTCAAGACTTCAACATCCTTAACATTCTTCTCTTTTTCACTGGAAACATGCACTTCAAATAATACACATCCTTTCCTACAACTGTGCTTTGATTGCATAGTTGTAACCATTCTCATCGACGTAGGCTTCCTCTTTCCCTACAAGATTCTCTTATCTCCATAATCATCCAAGCACTATGATAGCCTTCTTATAACATTCTAACTTATTCCAGTGAAGTTACAACCAATCCATACCCAAAATCATGCTATATAAACCCAATGGAATCACATTAAATTTGCTGATGTAGGCATACCATTCAACTCAAATGCACAAGCTATCACTCAATGATGAACTCTTTTCTTGGTCCCTATAGCCAACTACACCAACCAAGACTCTGCATTACCTTTTTTACTCAAGCCACAATTATCCACTAGGTTAAGATTAAAATAACTACAATTAGATCCAGGATCAATCAAAATTGAAAAAAATCAACCACAAATCTTACCTTCAATCTCAATAATGGATGCCTGGTGATTCGCTTGCTTATTATCAAATGCTACATAAATCCAAGGAATGTGTTTCCCAACATCTCCAACTTTCTACGCCTCCTAAGCACTGTAAATTTAAGGTCTTCTAATCTGATACAATGGAAAATTAATAGGCAGGACTGTTCTGGGATCTGCAGTTAAGCCCAGAATTGAAGTGTCGAGTTATGCAGGGGGACTGAATCCAGAAGAACTAGTAGACTGGATGAATGAAATGAATAAATGATTTGATTATGAAGAGATAAGTGAAGACAAGAAGGTTAAGTTTGCAGTGACAAAGCTGAAGGGACATGCTGCACTTTGGTGGGATGGAGTGCAGGAAGAAAGGAGGAGAGTTGGCAAGCAACCTATCAAGAGCTGGACCAGAATGATGGCTAAGTTGAAAGGTAAGTTCCTGCCTAGTGATTACCAGCTGACATTGTATAGACAAATGCAGAACCTGAGACAGAGGTTGCTGACAGTAAAGGAGTACATAGAGGAATTCTACAGAGTAAGCATAAGGGCCGGGCAATTTCAAGATACACCAGAGAAGACTGCCAGATATGTGAATGGTCTCAAGCTAGAGATCCAAGATGAGATTGGTCTTCTGTCTCCTAAGACAGTGGAAGAGGCCTATCATATGGCCTTGAAAGCAGAGGAGAAACTCCTGAGGAAACATTCTGCCAAGAAGAGAGGTACTTTCCGTGGGAAGAGAAGTCAGGGTGGTAGAGGAAAGCCTACACCTAGGGATGGAGCTAACAATAGCTCACCTCAGAATGCATCTACAGAGGAGGATGCAAGTGGCAAAAGGGGTCCTTACAGAGGAAAAGGAAGAGGAGGCAGAGACAGAGGCAGAGGTAGAGAGTTGAGGTGTTATAGATGTCAGGGAGTGGGACATAAGCACTATGAGTGTCCAGAGAATGTGGGTGCTGGTCCAAGAAATGCTGTTGTTGCCCAGGTTGAAGAAGAAGCAGAAATTGAAGAAAAGGTTCTTCCAGAGAGGGGATAGTCCTTGGTGGTTATTAAGGTCCTGTTGAAACAAACCAAAGAAGTCACCGAACCTGCACAAAGGAAGACTTTGTTTAGGAGAATATGCAAAGTCCAAGGGAAATGCTGCCAGCTAATCATTGATAGTGGCAACACAGAAAATTTGGTTTCCACTGAGGTGATAGAAAAACTAAAGCTGAAGACTAGGGAGCACCCCAGTGCCTACAGGGTGTCCTGGCTGTATAAAGGGCACCAGATGATTGTGAAAGAACAGTGTGAGATAGTGCTGCAAATGGGAAAATACAAGGACAAGGTTTTGTGTGATGTAATTCCCATGGATGTGTGTCATATACTGCTGGGTAGACCTTGGCAGTTTGACAGAGCAGCAGTGCATGATGGCAAGAAGAACACTTACAAGTTCTTCAAAGATGGGGTACATCATATATTGATTCCCATGGAAGAAGGAGAGCCATCCAGCAGAGTGATTGATCCAAAGACCTTGTTGCTGAGCGGGAAGGAATATCTGCAGCAGATAGAAGAAGAAGAGGTAATATTTGCTTTAGTTTGCAAGCCTAAAGTAGTTCTTACTTCTACAAAGATTTTTGATTTACCAGTAGAAATACAAGAGATGTTAGACAATTACTGTGACATTGTTGTGGATGATTTACCTGATGAGATGCCACCTGTGAGAAAGATCAGCCATCAGATAGATTTTATCCCTGGTTCAAATCTGCCAAATAAGGCAGCCTATAGAGTGACTCCCAAAGAAAATGAAGAAATCATGAGACAAGTACAGGAGTTGGTGGACAAAGGAATGATCATAGAAAGTCTGAGTCCATGTGCAGTACCAATAGTTTTGAGCCCAAAGAAAGATGGAGGCTGGAGGATGTGTACTGATTCCAGAGCAATTAATAAGATCACAATCAGGTACCGATTCCCTTTACCCAGAATTGAGGATTTGATGGACTGTTTGAGTGGTGCTAAATATTTTTCAAAGATAGATTTGAAAAGTGGATACCATCAGATTAGAATAAGAGAGGGTGATGAGTGGAAAATTGCTTTTAAAACAAATGAAGGATTGTATGAATGGATGGTAATGCATTTTGGGTTTTCAAATGCACCTATCACTTTTATAAGACTTATGAATGAATTATTGAAAGAATTTATTGGGAAATTTGTGATAGTATATTTAGATGATATATTAGTTTTCAGCAGAACTAAAGAAGAACATTTAAGGCACCTTAATCATGTCTTGAAGAAGCTGCACCAGGAGAAACTGCTGATAAATTTGAGGAAATGCTCATTCATGAAGGAAGAGTTGGTGTATTTTGGTTTTTTTGTGTCTGCAGAAGGATTAAAGATGGACCCAGAGAAATTCAAGGAAATTATGGAGTGGCCTTCACCCAGGAACGTTTTTGAGGTAAGAAGTTTCCATGGACTTGCTAGTTTTTACAGAAAGTTTATAAGAAACTTCAGTAAGATCAATGCACCCATAATTGAGACCATAAAGAAGATAAAACAACCATTTAGGTGGATTGATGAAGCAGAAAGAAACTTTAAAGTTTTGAAGCAAAAGATAACAGAGAAGCCTGTTTTGATCCTGCCTGATTTTACTAAACCATTTCAAGTAAAATGTGATGCCAGTGGGGAAGCCATTGGAGCTGTGTTGAGTCAGGATGATAGGCCTGTAGCCTATTTCAGTGAGAAGTTAAATGACACCAGGAGAAAGTATTCCTCTTATGAGAAGGAATTCTATGCAATTGTTCAAGCATTGAAGAAGTGGAGACATTATTTGATGTCCAGGGAGTTTGTATTGTATTCTGATAATCATGCTTTGCAGTATATTGTACAGCAGCCCAAGTTAAAACACAAGCATGCTAAATGGGTTGAGTACCTCCAAAGTTTTAATTTTGTTTTGAAGCATATAAGTGGCCAAGCTAATAAAGTAGCTGATGCTTTGAGTAGGAGACATTTGCTTGTTCAAGAGACTAATTTTGAAGTTGCAGGATTCGATTTTCTCAAATAATTGTATAAAACAGATCCTGATTTTAAAGAAGCATTTGAAGCATGTAGTAACCCTATTCTAACAGATAGAAGTCAGTGGCTGGATTTTTTTTCTGCAGGAAGACTTGTTATTCAAAAAGAATCAACTGTGTATACCAAAATGTTCCATGAGAGAAAATTTGATCAAAGAAAAGCATAGTGGTGGACTTGCTGGACACTTTGGTACTGATAAGACTTATGAACAGCTGAGTCACTTTTATTTCTGGCCCAGGATGAGAACAGAAGTGGACAAGTTTGTGAAGAACTGCAATATTTGTCAATATGCTAAAGGAAGGAGCTATAATGCAGGATTGTACACTCCCTTGCCTATTCCAGACAGGCCTTGGGACATGGTGAGTATGGATTTTGTTCTAGGATTGCCCAAGACTCAGAGAGGGAATGATGCAGTCTTTGTTGTGGTGGACAGATTCTCCAAAATGGCACATTTTATTCCATTCTATAAAACTAGTGATGCCACCCATGTTGCTAACCTGTTTTTCAAAGAAGTTGTTAGATTGCATGGGTTTCCCAAGAGTATTGTTTTAGAAAGAGACACCAGATTTGTGGGTCATTTTTGGAGGACATTGTGGAAGAAACTTGGTACCAAACTGAGTTTCAACTCAGCTTATCATCCTCAGACTGATGGACAAACTGAGGTAGTGAATAGGAGTCTGGGAAATTTGTTGAGAAGTCTTGCAGGAGAGCATCCCAAGCAGTGGGATCATATTTTTCCCCAGGCAGAATATGCATATAATGATTCACCAAACAGAAGCACAGGGCAGAGTCCATTTCATATTTTTTATGGAATGCACCCCAGAGGAATATTAGAGTTAATAAATCTGGGAAGAGCAGAGTTAAGGAGTGCAGATGGTGAGGAATTTGCTTCAGAGATCCAGGACATACATGAACAAGTGAAACAGAAATGACAAGGCAGCAGCATCAAATATAAAAACAGAGCAGACTTGAGCAGAAGAGAAGTTCATTTTGAAGTAGGAGATCAGGTTTTGGCACACTTGAGAAAGGAGAGATTTCCAAAGAAGCAGTACAACAAATTGAAGTTTAAAAATATTGGGCCATGCAAGATACTTAGGAAGTTTTCTGCAAATTCTTATGAGATTGAATTGCCACCTGATGTTGGAATATCTCCCATTTTTAATGTTGCAGATTTGTACAAGTATGAAGATGATGGTGTAGAAGAAAGATCAGCAGACAAGGAACAGATTGAGTGGAAGGAACAGCTACCTCCAGCACAGCCTTTGCAACCAGAAAAGATGTTGGACAAGAGAGTGTTCAGAAGGACCAGAGGACAAGAGTAATTTCAGTACTTGATAAAATGGAAGGACAAACCAGAGGAAGATGCCACTTGGATGACTGAAGGAATGTTGCAGAAGATAGGCAGATCAGTGGAAGAACTCATGGACAGGAGCCCATGAAGAAGATTGCCCTCAGGAGTCTGATGCAGGGGCATTAGACACTGGCCAGCAATGTAGGAAGTTTTGTCCACATGTTGTGGCTAGGAGGGTTTGGAAACATTCGAATTATTACAGCTAGGTGTCAATACCTTAGCTGGTTGTAATTATTTAGATTAATTAGAGTCAGAGGAAGTCGAATAACTCAGTTTGTCTAGTTGTCAGTTCAGTTATTGAATAAATTGTAATTAGGCTTTTGGTTTCCGCAACGGTCCTCATAGAGGAACCGAAGAGTCACACTCTATAATGTATATAATTGTACCCTTTAGATGTACATAGAGGGAGCAAGAGGAAGAATAGAGAAATTCCTGCAATAAACTCTGTGTATTATCGATTGCCCCAATTGAATGAATTTCTACTTTGTTGATTATCTAATTGCCTTGGAATGTTAATTTCGTGGTAATTCGGTTGATTGCGAAGTGATTGTGTATTGGAATTTCCGTCCTCTGTCTTGAATTCCTGTAATTTGCTGGATAACCTTGTGAAATTAACCCCAACCCTGGGCGAGGTCTGTATAGTGAGTACTGGCGGTAGAACTCTATTTATGGTAGTGGAATTCCCGCGGAAATAAAGAATTACGGTTGTTTGCGTTAATTGAATTCCCCAACCGGAGGTAGAAAACCTGAGTTAATGAAGAGGAGGATCGTACAGCTGGCGTGAACCATAGTCAAACACTGTAGCGTAACCACAAGTGGTTTTGGATGGAGGATTGCCCCATTCCGCACCGCCTCTCGACGTTAAGCGGTATTCATGGGTCAGGCAGCGATTCCATAGGGAATATGTCGCGTGTCCCAAGCGGTTTTTGTTAACATGAAATTTCGCGCATTAAAGTCCGACGGGAGATGCACAGCGAAATGCACCCGAGTCGTTGATTCGAGAGAAGGCCATCAGACGGTGGACGTTGGACATACATGCACGAATGATAATCAACATGAGCGGACGATAAAAGAGGTACTTTGCATACGTTGATTGGTTGACTTATCATAGGAGTGGGGCCCAGGTCCACGGGCGAGCATACAGTTATATGTTTATGAGCGCTAGACTATTGATATAAGGTTCGAAGGCTATATTATAAAGTTTTGTATCCAAAGTGCGGTTATAACTATAAAGACCGAAGATTAAATATGTGTTATAAGGTCGGCGGAGTAATATAAAACGAGAATTGCCTAATGTTATTGTAAAAGTTTATTTAAAAAGGCGTGGTGTATCAATATACAATTTATAAGGGTTGAATAGTTATTATATGAGCCGGAATTACAATATAACATTCTAAAGCTGCCACTTATATTTATTTATCAATTTTTCTAAAATTGATAAATAACATTGCCGAGTAAAGAAAAGACCACGTAGGAGAAACGAAAGAGAATGGGGTTACAAAAATTAAATTGTTGACAAAGCCACATCATTGTTGACCATCCACCCATTGGGATGACTGTCAGTTGTTGCTGCGTCACCGACGGTGGTCATATGGCATATAAAATGGTGGGGGGGGGGGTGTTGGGGCTAAGCAGTAGCCCCTTACCCCCGAACTCTGACAACATAACATTGAAATAGTGTTTTGCATATAAGGTTTAACAAGTAACTTGGTGGCTCATGCGGTTAGGGGGTGCACTGTTTGATGCGAGGTCTTGGATTGAATCCTCAGAAGGAGCAGTTTGGAAGTTAACAAGTTTTGGTGGCCCCTGTGTTGCCACGTGGCAACCTCTAGTTGGGCCACACGGTAGCATGTGGTTGGCCATCAACCCAACCAATCAAAATCCACCAACTAGCATGAACAAAAACTAGACAAGTGGTGCAGCCAGATTGGTCCAGCATGCCCAGTCAACCCTGATTAGTCAACCATGGCCAGTCAGCTGTATGGATTGCTGACTGGGTAGCCTGCACAATTTTTCCAAAATTT
Organism: Pinus albicaulis; assembly: GCA_034641835.2. Classification (NCBI taxonomy): domain Eukaryota; kingdom Viridiplantae; phylum Streptophyta; class Pinopsida; order Pinales; family Pinaceae; genus Pinus; species Pinus albicaulis. Next base: position 625,829,772 of record CM076570.1, read on the forward strand.
TGTTTGTTTTGGAAAGCAAATAGAACACATTTTTGGGAGCATACATTGTTGATTTTCCATGAAATGAGTTGCACCGAATTCAGAACACTACGATAAGAAGGTACAATTCCCTCACCTTTCCAATCTCGATCCATTTTTCCTTACTTAGATTTGTTCCTTTGAGCACCAAATGAAGGTAATCCACACTTCTTCATTTTGAAGACCTTGTTCTTATGTTAAGAATGGTTTCCTACTATACTTCATCAATGTATTCAGGAGAAAAATCATCAATGGAAGGAATATGAACATTTTCTCCTTGATATTCAATCAAAGGTAGCTCATACAACCTTAGGTTCTCAACATTAACAACAACATAAATTTTCATATATGAAGGCAAATCCAAATTGAAGGGCATTATTACCAATATTTTCTAAAATTATGAATGAACCATATCTAATTGGTTTTAATTTTTTAACTTCTCCTTGAAGCCTTTATTTTATAATATGAATCCAAACTTCATCATTGACTTGGAATTTTTTATCTACACGATGCTTCTCATGCCTTCTTTTGTACTTGACTTGGCTCTTTTTCATCTGTTCTTGAACTACTTGATGTATCAATTGGATTTTTTCAATTAACCTTTTAGATTTTCCTATGTCAATATGACCATCAATAGAAAAATCCTTTCCAAAAATGAAATCCAGAGGAGATGTAGGAAATTATCCCAAACATGCCTCAAATGGCGATGTTTGAGTTGAAGAGTGCTTGGCCTAGTTGTAAGAATGCTGAATATAATGCAATTTTTCATCCGAAAACTGAGGATGCTTGTTGAAATAACCACAGAGAAGATGTATCACCGTCTTGTTCCCCACCTCTGTTTTACTGTAATGCTCCAAAATTTTCTGACAATAATTTGGAACATTATTTTTTGTTGATTTCACCTATGAGGAGAATAAATGGGTATGGAGGCCCATGTATAGTGATTATCTCAATAAAATCCCTCATTTTATGAAAGGGGATCATCATTGGAGCTAGTTTTCACACCCTCATGTGTAAACAGCGTTATTTTCAAGTGGACAAGGTCAAGTTTGACCAAGTCAACAACACTGGGATAAGAGGTGGAGAGCACTTAGAGAAGCAACGCAGTATGAATGAGGAAAGGGTTATTTGGTGGAGGAAACCCTAAGAGGAGTGGGACCCATGGGGACGGGATTTCACTTGTTTAAAAGGAGGGCAAGGCAACCATTGTTTTTCATGATTTGTATTGTTCATCTCAATTGTCTATTGAGACAATTGTGCATTCTTTGTTGTTTAGCAAGAATTACCGGGAGGAATTTTTGTTTAGGATTCCTTCTCCTTCTTGAGAGGCCTCTTGAGGGATTTCTATGATTTTCCTCACATCCAGGCTTGAGGCCAAGCATCCTCCATCAAGACAACTTTATTTCTGCAGTAGAGTAATGTTGTGTTGCTGGGTGTTGCAGTGAGGGTTCACTTCATCACCTCCATCAGCTATTTTCAGAGGAGGAGTCTCTCTTTCCTTTGGGATATGAGATTGGAGACATTTCAGAGTTTATTTCAGACTTTGGCATCAAGGCCAACTCATTCCCTAGCCCTATAGCGCAGTTCCATCTAGTGACTGCGTTATTTTGAGTGGAGCATTTGCAATAGGGCTCTTGCAAATTGTTGGAGGGTGAGATCTTTGGTGAAGGGATCAGCCTTTCATCCTAAAGATCCATTGGAGGAGGCACATTCACTTTGGGCATTATCTAGAGCCATCTCCATCTAGTTCTATTTCTGAGTTGTTGCTATTACCGAACAACTCCGACATTTTGCAGATTTTGTACTTTATTGCCAATCCTTCTAAGATTGATAGGAGGTAGTCTTTGGGAGCTGATATCTTCACTCCCAATGTTTTATTGGGCCATGTATTGACATATCCATTTATTTGACATTGTTAGCATGCAATTTCTCTATAAAACTATGATGTCATAGCTTGAGTTTACATGCATAGCAGTAGTTTCATTATGATTCATGTACTTGTCTCTTGAGGTTGAGCATTGCCTATCTTGTATAACATTTCCTCAAGATCTTGTATTCAGTTGTTGTTTTTGTTTCTTAATAATATGGATATGTATTTCTCTCATGTTTCTATGAGTTGAGTGTTGCTGCTACACCATTATTGTGTTTTCTTATTGCTGGAGCTCCAACTTTAGAATATCTTGAGATATTCTCATCGTTGTAGCATTTTCCTGATTTGGGAACATTACAGTGGTATCAGAGCATGATCCTTGGCTCAACCAGTGGATCTCATCCATCATGCTATCAAGGAGAGAGAAGATGAAGACTCCATTTCATAGAGAGAAAAAGGAAGATAATCTTACAAAGCTTCTTCCAAAATCTGTACAAAGCCTTCATGAAGACTTTGAGAAGATAAGGAGGGAGATTTGTACAAGATCTCCAAGAGGGTTTGAAACTGAGTCAAACTCTATATTTTCTTGTAGGGGATTTGAGCATACATCTACACCCTATGATATACAGCGTAGTCACATGGCCAGTTTTTCCATGAGAGAAGAAGAAGAAGAAGGAATGCCGAAGAGAGGAACTCTTAAAGGTTTCTTGCATGAGTATGAATCTCGAACTTAGAAGTTTAGAGATCATATTAGTTTTCCGGAGTTTTGCAAGATAATGGTGAGGAGGAGCAAGCAGCATAATGACGATAGATTTCTTCTATCTATCTTTGATGGTTCCCCTACTTGTTCAGCCAGGGCTTGGATAGAAGAGCTAGACACCTTTCTGCAGCAGCATCAGATTCCCGAAGATGAAGCCATCAGGATAGCAGCGCTGCACTTGGGAGGTAAGGTCTATGCATGGTGGTTATTTGAGTCATTTAATTTGAAAAATGTAGATACCTCTTCCTATGAAATGTTCATTAGAACTTTGATGAAGAGATTTGGTAGGAGAAATTCTGAAACACATGTGGAAGAAACAAGCACATTCAAACAAACAAACCCTTGCATGTGATGGAGGAAACCATAGACTCAGAATCATTCCATAAAACCATGAAGAAGGTTGATATCTTGCATGATACTTTGTTGGAGGCAAGACCTTCATCTTGAATTTTGGCACAAGGAGGCAAAGAGATCCCTTTTCCAAAAGAGGATAAAATCATTGGAGGTTTGCCCACTCATGTTGAGGAAGCTGAGGGCAACAGTGCTGTCATTTATAGAGTCTATCTAGCACCTCATTCAGAGGATGGAGAAGCTCTTACTCCAATTACAGGGATTCTTGTAGCTTTGCAATGAATTCCCCAGGATCTCATACATTGAGGTCCAAGCACAATCAGTGAGCAACATGATTGTTCAACACTATAGCTGGAAGGAGGAGGAAGGGAGGAAGAGTAGCATCAAGTGATGAGAGGCACACACCCATCTCTATTTCATAGAGCTAGTGCAAAGAGGAGGCAGACTGTATTGTGCTGTGAGAGAAAGGACAAGGCTTCCCAACCATATATACAGTCCACTCTTGAAATTGATGTCTCACTGCATAGAGGCATTCCTTCAGGGAGGCCACCAGATCTATCATTGATGAGAGACATTTTGTCTTTGGATTCACTGGTCTTGGATTTTGGAGAGGTGAAGAGTTTGAAGGAGAAATTTGGCATGGGGGATGTCAAAGTAGCAGACAATAGCATGAGGAGAGCTTCACATGCCGGATCACCAGCAATGCCTCTTGGGTGGATTGATCCTTACTGGAGATCTCAGCTTTTGGTAGAGTACTCCAAGGATCTTGGTGCATGCATGACCCTTGATGACCTGGAGGGAGATGAAAGATACATAGTGGATGATATGGTCATATACTCACATGGCAGAGTCTTCTTGACTAGAGATTCTAGTCTCAAGGTGAAGCTATTGCATGCAGCACATGCGGACTTCTTTGCCATGCATCTTGATGCATATCTTGCCTTGGCAGAGGAGTTCATCTGGGAGGGAATTAAACAAGACATATGTCAGCATATGGAGAGATGCAGAGCCCAGATGATGATGGAGAGGATGTCACAATGACCTTCCTACTCATTGGGAGTAAGGGAGCATTATCAGTTGAGCCATTTCAGCTCAAGTCTTCGAGTACATAATGGAGAATGTACAATTTCACCTTATGTTTTGCACTTCTTGTCTTTTTATGAGTAGCATAATGTACCAAGGAGGATTATTCCTTCTTGCATATTGTATGATGATGTACTTGAAGCCATTTGTAGCATTGAGATTGACTATCTCTTTGGTCATTTGTGGGAGAAGCCACATGATTCTTGGTGTGCACCATTGGCACCAAATTGTACTTTCATATTTCTATCTTGTAAAATGATTATGGTAGCAAACAAGTGGCTGGGAGAACACTTGTTATTGTTTGATTTGATGTAGGCAAAGGATGCACTGCACTGGTTCCTTGTATGGGACCTTGATCCAATTCCCGCTTTTCATGTGACAACTTGTTTCTATTGGTTTTTGCTTCCATGTATTGCTGATATGTATATGTTCATGGGAAGCCTTGATTGGAGAGTGGGCTTGAAACTAAGGATGCCCATGGGGAGCATGATTCTCCCTACTATACATGTTGTACATTTTAGGAGGAACCATGGGCTGACCATGAATGCCACATACATTTCTTTACTTGTTGTGGGAGGGACCACTTGAAGAACTTGAGGAGGCACTCCATGGATCATGAAGAGATGGAGGAGTTAGCACAGTCAACTCTTTTCCTTTTGAGGATGAGGGAAGACTCCTCTATGATCCACTCCATTTATATTATCAAAACATATGGTAAGAGTATTGTTGACTTTCATAGATATTTTTCTATATATATGCATCTCTTAACCATATATGTGTCGGGATTTGCTGAAAGGAAGGATATTATTCCTTCTAGATTTGGTGGTATACATAAGGCCATTATGGGTGATCACTCCCTAAGTGGATATGGGGAGGATATTTCTCATGGATAATGTACTCACATTGCACATTACATCATTCATTTTCTCTAGATTTGTGAAGAGAATGGGGCAGCAAGTAAATGGTGGGAAGGCCACCCATCATTTTATTTTCTATGGAAGTGGAGAGTAAAACTGTGTTGGCTACATTTGAGGGACCATTGTCCTTATCCTTTACTTCACATGGCACCCATCATGATTCTCCTTATGGTTCCCTTGATTGATATTGCTAGAGCTTTCCTTGGGAGCATGATTGGAGGAGAGACACATTGGGTGAATGTGTCCTTGGAGGGAGGAAACTCCCACACACTTGGAACTACATGTTCTAAAGGGAGCATGGGAGATGGTATGGCCACTTTAGCAGCACCTTTGTTTTCTTATGAGGTGAGCCATATGAGGAGTGTGATTCCATATGATGATGACTTCCAACTCATCACATATGAGATGATTTGGGTCAACACGTTTCATAACGCTGGAGGAGAGATACTTAGAGGTCTAATATTCATCTTTCCATTTGAGGGCAATGTCATTGTAGCCCAGGATCAGCATACACTCTACACTTATCCTAAGTGGAGAGGAGGAAAACGTGGGGTAGGCTATTTTGTCTACCAAGATCATATTTTCAGCCCACCTACATTGTCGGAGCTAGAGATGGAAGATGACTTTCAGGAGTTTCCATGTTGGGAGATAACTCATTTTGTGTGGATGATTGCTTGGGGGATGGAGGATACACATGAGGAATATGTTCCTCAACACATCTTAGACTCCATGCCTTGAAAGGAGGCTTTCCAGTTCTGTCCTTGCAGTTGCTTGAGGACAAGCAACATTTGGGATGGGAGGACTGTAATGTTCCAAAATTTTCCGAAAATAATTTGGAACATTAATTTTTGTTGATTTCACCTAGGAGGAGAATAAATGGGTAAGGAGGCCCATGCATAGTGATAATAACAATAAAATCCCTCATAATATGAAAGGGGATCATCATTGGAGCTATTTTTCACACCCTCATGTGTGAACAGGGTTATTTTCAAGTGGACAAGGTCAAGTTTGACCAAGTCAACAGTGTTGGGATAAGAGGTGGAGAGCACTTAGAGAAGTAGCACAGTATGAATGAGGAAACCCTAAGAGGAGTGAGACCCATGGAGAGGGGATTTCACTTGTTTAAAATAAGGGCAAGACAACCATTGTTTCTCATGCTTTGTATTATTCATCTCAATTGTCTATTGAGATAATTGTGCATTCTTTGCTGTTTAGCAAGAATTACCGGGAGGAATTCCTCTTTAGGATTCCTTCTCCTTCTTGAAAGGAATCTTGAGGGATTTCTCTAATTTTCCTCACATCCAGGCTTGAGGCCAAGCATCCTCCATCAAGACAGCGTTATTTCTGCAGCAGAGTAATGTTGTGTTGCTAGGTATTGCAGTGAGGGTTCACTTCATCACCTCCATCAGCTATTTTCAGAGGAGGAGTCTCTCTTTCCTTTGGGAGATCAGATTGGAGACATTCCAGAGTTTATTGCAGACTTTGGCATCAAGGCCAACTCGTTCCCTAGCCCTATAGCACAGTTCCATCCAATGACTACATTATTTTGAGTGGAGCATTTGCATTAGGGCTCTTGTAGATTTTTGGAGGGTGAGATCTTTGGTGAAGGGATCAGTATTTCATCCTAAAGATCCATTGGAGGAGGCACATTCAATTTGGGCATTATCTAGAGCCATCTCCATCCAGTTCTATTTCTGAGTTGCTGCTGCTACCCAGCAACTTCGACATTTTGCATATTTTGTACTTTATTGCCAATGCTTCTAGGATTGATAGGAGGTAGTCTTTGGGAGCTGATATCTTCACTCCCAATGTTGTATTGGGCCATGTATTGACATATACATTTATTTGACATTGTTATCATGCAATTTCTCTATAAAAATACGCTGTCATAGCTTGATCTTACATGCATAGCAGTAGTTTCATTATGATTCATGTACTTCTCTCTTGAGGCTGAGCATTGCCTATCTTGTATAACATTTCCTCAAGATCCTGTATTCAGTTGTTGCTGCTATTTCTTAATAATATGACTATGGATTTCTCTCATGTTTCTATGAGTTGAGTGTTGTTGTTGCACCATTATTGTGTTTGCTTATTGCTGGAGCTCCAAATTTAGAATATCTTGAGATATTCTCATCGTTGTAGCATTTTCCTGATTTGGGAACATTACATTTACCATCTGTTTGCGGATGAAATGTTGTAATATTTTTCAATTTGGTGTCCATGAATCCCCACAAACTTAACCAAAAATTCCTGAAAAAGCGAGAATCTTGATCACTAACAATGGATGTGGGAAATCCAAAATGCACCCATACGTTCTAAAAGAATAATTGAGCAGTTTGTTCATCTATAATTTTATTTTTAAAAGGCATCAAAATACACATTTTTTTGAACCTATCCACAACTAAAAAAAGATAATCACGATTCCTTTTTGACATAGGAAGACCCCCCACAAATTCCATAGAAACACTCTCCCATGGACGAGAAGATACTGGAAGTGGTGTGTACAATCCTAACTTTCTATTGCTAGGTTTACTGACAACACATAATGAACAACCTTTAATAAAATGTGACACACTTTCAAGCATACAAGGCTAATAACAGTACCTCTGTAGATGTACCATCGTCTTACTTACACCGAAATGACCAGCAATAAGAGAATTATGTGCCTCTCTCATAATGTTGACTCTTTCTCCCTATGGAATACAAAGCTTACCAATATGGTACAATAATTTATTATGCATGTGATAATCTAATTACTCTACTTGGTTCCCTTGACTCAATGTTGAATATACATCTTGAAAATCACTATCTAAAGCATATTGCTCAGCATAGCTCTCATGCAAAAAAAATTATGCTTAAGAATAGTATCAACACTAACAATAGGCCTAGAAATCATGTCAACAACTTTATTGTAGATACCTTTCTTATACCTTATCACTAAGTGGAATTGTTGAAGAAAACCCATCCACCGAAAGTGCCTTGATTGCTGCAACTTTGTTTTCCATTACAAGTATTGCAATGGTTGATGATAATTGTGAATGGCTTTTTCCTTACCCATCAAATAGTGTTTCCGCGTTTTCACACTTTTCACCAATGCATACAATTCTTTTTCATATTTAGGATAATTAATCACCGCACCATTAAAATTTTTTGAATGAAAACATATGGGCTTACCATGTTTCATGAGGACTAGACCAATGGCATAGTCACTAGCATCAGTCTAAATCTCAAATTACTGTCTCAAGTCTGGAAGTGAACGTACTGGGGATGAACCAATATTTTCTTTCAATTCATAAAATTCCATTTGTTGTTTACCTCCCCACTAGAAGACCTACTTCACACTTGTCAATGCATGCAATGGAGCTGCAATAGAAGAGAAATTAGCAATAAAATTCCTCCTATATTGGGTTGCTCCCAAAAAGCTTCTTACCTCCATAATTGTTTTGTGTTTTTTCCAATTCAAAATGACATCAACCTTGGAGGGATCTATTTTCAATTCACTTTCTCCAACAATATGACCCAAATACACTAAATTTCTTTTTCCAAACTCACACTTTGACATCATTAAAAAAAAATATTCTTTCTTCAAGACATCAAGTACCCTTTTGACATGCATGACATGTTCTTCACGAGATTTACTAAAAATCAAGATCTCATCTAAGTAGACTATCACAAAATCATCTAGAAATGACATCAATACATAAAGGCAGTCGGAGCATTGCAAATACCATAAGGCATAACTAGACATTCAAGCAAGCCTTGTTTTGTTTTGAATGCTTTCTTCCATATGTCACCTTCAACAATTCTAATTTGATGATAACCACTCCTTAAGTCAAACTTATTAAAATACTTTGCATCTTTCAATTGATCAATTAAGTCATCAATTCTAGGAAGTGGTTAATGGTTCTTTACCATCATTTTGTTAAATGCATAGAAGTTCACATACATGTGCCATGTTTCATCCTTATTTGGCACCAAAACAATAGGTGACCCACATGGCGAAGTAATTGGTCAGATGATCCCTTTTTCCAAAAACTCTTGAATTTTCTTTTTAATTTCTGCACTTTCCATCATAGACATCCTGTACATGGAAATGTTAGGAAGAGGACAATCTTGCTTCAATTTTATTTCACGTTGGATTCCCCTCTTGGGAGGAAATCCTTTTGGCTCCTCAAACATCTCATAATATTGGTTAACAACCTCAACCAAATCAGATTTTAATCTTGATTCAGAAGCTTGAAAAGATTAATTTTCAACATCATTCTTTTGTTTGACCATTAAAAGCACAAAATTATTGCTAGAGTTAATAAGTCTCTTCATTCGTCGTTCATTTACAAGTGAAAGGTATAGTTTCTATAAATGTGATCTAAAAATGTACTCAATACCATATTTAAACAAGTGATACTTGTTTTCATGGCAATGAAAAATATCTTTTCTATCATACAAATATGGGTTTCCCAAAACAATTCTAGAAATATCAAGTGGAACTACATCAAGTTCCACTTCATCAAGAAAGTTTGTTGTAATTTCAAATTTAAGTATGCATGTCCTCGTAACTTTTAAGTTTTCATTCTTGCATATCCAACCTAGAGGATATGACCTTGGATGAGGAATGGTCTCTAAATTTAACTTCTTGACTAAGTCTTCAGAAATAAAATTTTCTTGTGAACCACTATCAAAGAGTGTATCAATTTTGGTGTGCTTTGAAATTATCCAAATATGGAAAATTTCAATTCTAGTTTTCTCATCGTGAGTATCATTAGGAAAAATTGAAGGGATATTTCTTGCTATGTCCTTACCTTTCATTCCCATTGCTATGATCTTTGTTTCATATCTTGAATTAGAGCCTCAGTCATGTTGTGTAGTTGCAGCTATCTTTTGCTTCCATTTGTTGTTAAAATTCTTTGGTTTCATCTCAGGACGAAGCTTCCAACAATGAGCTTCATCATGACCCTCTTTGGAACAATGTTTGCATGTTAATTTATCTCCTTCCTTCTTGACCGATGAATTTTTCTTTCCTTTCCCTTTGAACTTACTCTTACCCTTGTCTCCACTTTTGAATGTCTTCTTGCTACCCTCTTGTGAAATTTTTTTCCCTCTTGCTTCAATATGTGTTGCCTAAACACAAACCTCATCTAAAATTGTAAGATTAAATATAAGGATAGTATGCCTTAAATAACTGTTTAAACCCCCAACCTATTTCAACAAAGTGTATTGTGAATTGAAGACTACACCTAATATAAAACACCTTCTTTTAAATCCTTGAGTGTAACTTTTCACACTTTGACCCTTTAGTTGTCTAAAATTTTACCAATCCATAATAGCCTTTTGCATATAAGCTAATGGATAAAATTTTCTTCTAATTTCAGCAATAAAATATATCCAAAATTTTGATACCTTACCATGATTTTCCATATCCTCTTGTGTTTTGGCTTCCCACCAAATCAAGGCAACATTTTCCAAACTTAATGAAGCCAACATAATCTTTGTTTCATCATATTTGATGTTCTGAATCCTGCAATAAAATTCAAGTTGATGAACCCAATTATCAAGTCTTTCAGCATTCACTTCACCATTATACATAGGAAGTTTGAATTTGATATCAAGTTTTATAAGTGAGTTTTACCATGCACCCTTGGGGTATGTGGATGTGTTTGAGTAAAACTTGTTGCGGAAGAGGAAGAAGATGAAGGTGATGATGGAGGTGAAGACGATGATGGAGAAGAGGGTGGTTTGTCACCATTTCCTTTTGAAGTCTTGTCATCATCTCCTCCTTTTCCTCTAGAAGAACCCTCTCCTTTTGAAGGCTTGTAGCCTTCACCATGCAATCTTGAATTTCTCTCTTCATAGAGAACCTTCACCATTTTGGTCATGTCAAAGAAAGATTTTCTGAAAGTATTTTAATCTTCTAACATGTTATAATCTCCTCCTTCACGTGTCATGCTTGCTAAAAATTCAACTGCAATTTGAGGAAGAATTTGTGGTGGAGATTGCAAAAAAAATGCCCGCCTTGTTGTTACACAATAATTTGTCACCATGCCCATTTTCCCATCCCTGACCCTGAAATGCCCCATGTAAGATCCTATGCAATGTTTCCACCATGAATAAATATTTTAAGACATACCCTAAAGATTTAAAGAAATTTCCTTGGAACGTGGCTGAAGAAACTTGGTCAAACTCCTAGTTTCCTGGGTCAGCGCACTTCCTGGTGTCATGTTCACACTGATGTCATATTCACAGTTCTGTCTTAGTGCTACCAGAACCCTTATTCCTTGGAAAACCAAACTAATCCCTTTCTATAAGTGTTTCCTCAAACAGAGGAGAAGCTTCGACCTCTTAAAGTTCCAAGGCGATGAGTTGGTTGTTAAACGGTGGTGATAGAGTCGAGCTCTCTGATTTTAGAGCTTTGATGTCATCCATGGGGGTTTATCCCTTAGAAAGTGGTCCTTCCTCCTCCTTTCATGGGCTCACAACCTCTTCTCCCTTCCTATCAATTCATGCCCCTCCTTCCAATAATGTTAGTATGGTTGGTCATTTTCGGGCTATTCTAAACTCTCGTTCCCTTTACATCCTCGCATTGTGATAACGCCTAAGTGTTTGGGAGAAGGAATGTTTTAGAACTTCGGTGAAGGACTCAAATTTTCACCGAAGGAAGCCTCCAACATCAAGGCCTAGGTTGTAAGCTCTTCCTTTTATATTTATCAATAAGACATCTGATGTTTTCTTTCTATATTTGTCTAATTGTTCATGATAATATTCTGGTACTCCTTGATTTGCTAGATAGGTAATGTTTATGATTATTATGTATTGGATTACATTTGTTGTTTCCTCTTAATAATCCATAGGTATTCGTGTTCCATCAATAGTATGGATTGAGCCTAAAAGGATCCTGGATCAAGGTCATCATCAACGGATTCAAACATAGCGTTGGGGAAAAGGTAGTTCTATCTATTTCCTTGTCACATTGTAAATGTTATTGAAGAGAGATTTTCATTAGAAATTATCTCGTATTGCTAGACCCACTCTAGGGCTAAAGAGATCACATTTGTCCGCAGAGGGGATTTATCTTGACAAAATAATTGGCGACTCCACCGGGGAGCTTAGCCTCCTAGCCTTACTTCCTCGGATTGATCTTGGATCAGTTTGACTGATTACTGAAATTTAAGCTTGCTTAGGCCTTTGTTAGTTTGTGTAGGGTTTGATAGTCATTTCATTGTGTCAGGTTTGGTGTTTGTGTGAAAATATTTTTGGTTTTCCGTTATTTTAAGTGACCAACACGCTTTTTATTTGCATAGTAACGCTAGCAGCGCTGTTCTATATAGTACAACCATGCTGATTTTTCTTTCAAAACTTTTATGCTTACCACATAATATAACCTGGGAAAAGTTAGGGTTTCCCCTTTATTTTCTAGTGTGTCCTGGCCCCTGAAGGATGTCTATAGAATCTCAATGACCTCCTTGTTGTGTGTTTGGCTTACTTGTTTTCTCTAAGTGGTATTTTCGTCTCTTTGATTTGTTTGTAAGTTGGGAGATTTTTTCACCATTTCAAATGCCTTTTGTCACATTATTCTTGACTTGATTCGAAGTGATTTGTCGTATGCATTGTTCATCACTGTATCTATGATATTACCTTCAATTTAGTGTCAAACATAGGATCACAAATTATTTGATTCACAAGTCTAGAAGAGTGTGTCCTTTGTCCAAATTCAAAACAAATTGAAAGTGATTTTCATTTTAGTTTTGATTTGGCCTGTCTTCATTGTTTTCAAAAAGAGGAGTGAAAAGAATTTCATTCGTGTGTTTTTAAAGCGATTTTTATTTCTTATTGTTGAAATAAAAGTGAAAGGATTGTTATTGAATTTATTCTTTCGTTCATTTATTTTTCTTTCTATTTCATTTCAAAGTAAAATAAAATAAAATAAAATTGTGCATCTTAGCAGAAAATATAAGTGTTTTTGTTTTTCAATAAGTTTCATTTTTTGGGAAAAAACTGAATTTGATTGAAAAGAATTGCATTTTGTAGCTTTGAGATAGTTTGGGGGGCATTATTTTTGTTGCATTTATTTCATTTTTTCTTGTATCTCTTCCCTAAATATTTTAGGCTTCATTGAAATGGAAAGTTTTTCTTTTAGCATTTAGCCCGCACCATAGGATTCAGGTGTCATCGATTTTGAGCCAAAAATGAAACTTAACTAAATATCAATATTAAAATTCACTCAATTTACCTTAAGGAGCATTTGGAACTAACGAGAAAATTTAGTGGTCTATGCTAGAGATGTGTTCTGACGTCGTAAAAAGTAGGAGCTGTCGCTAATGGTCTATATTACAGCCCGTGGGAGATATCTCGTCCCATGCATGGAAGTATATTGAAGTATGATAAGTATATTTGGGGTTCTCTCATTGAACGGCTATGCATTAGACAACCCTACTACGAACTTGATTTGCGCGTACCATCGCGTATATGTGGGGATACACCATTAGGTTGCAAGCCTACCATAGGTAATCGAGTCAGCTGCCTTGTAAACATGATACACCAAACACAAAATTCAGGGAGATCGACTATAATACATTAAGTCCTTGGTAAATTTTTCTATCATTTATCACCAAGGTGTATATTAGAGTTCATGAATACTTGGTAAAAATTTATGCCTAATACACCATTTTTTATTTATTTATTTTTAATTATAAAAGTAACTTCCCAAAAAAACATCTTACCCATGAAATTTTCCAGCCTTATTATTGCTTGGTAATTTGTGGATTGTTTCACCTCTTCCTTCTTTGATCTTGATTTGAAAGGTCATCATGGCTGAATTTTCAAGTTCACCTCATCTCTCCTCTGATGGATCTCAAGAACCTCCTCTTGAGGTCCCTCAGTTTCTAGTTGGGCCCCTTGAAGCGCAAGGTGCTGAACTGGTGATTTTCAATAGTGTTCAACCTATTTCATCTTAACCACTGCCTAACGATTCTCCTTGGACAACATCGGAATACTTTGAGCCGGAAAGCCCCAAATCATCTGCACAATTTACGGTCTTTCCTGAAAATCTGTTCTTTGATCTGATTATGGTCTCACCTCAACATGCTTATAGCGCTTTTGATCAACCCAGAACTCCCTTTCGCACTTCTCCAGTAGCATCTCGCTCTACTATCCGTCATTTATTTCCTAACGAAATGACATCCAATGCTGATGATATTCCATTCATTAGCACTCCTCAGGGAACTCTTCAGGAAACCACTGGCACCTACATCTCGGAAGCTACTTCATATATGTTTCCCTCTGAAAGCGATCTATTCAGTTCAACACCTCATGATTCATGCAATGAGACTGAATACCTTTTAGTCAAGTTTCATCCACACTTCTACACATTTATACCTCTTTGGGAAACCTTTTTTATGGAGCTTCCAGTGCTACACCTTTATTCGTAGATCCCATTTGGTCGATGGGCATTCCTCCATCTTCTGGCCCATTCATTTCGAATGTGGCTTCTGCATCTAAACCTGTTGTTCAAACTATAGTCACTATTGGTAAAATGAATATTTCGATCGAATCCTCTACCCCATTCTCACCATCTATAGTTACTGTGGTTCCAAAATTGAGTGGACAGTCTATGGTTTTTTCCGTGCCTAGGGGGAAGTCTAATCCTCTTTATGTACTTCCCTTTTTAGGTGGGGGGAGTTGAATTCTGGACCTATTCCTGGGGCAGGACAACTTCACATTCAATATTTGTAGGTTTAGTAGCCCGTTCAACAACCGAACATATTGTATTCGTATGTTTAGAAATCTATAATCCCTTATGTTAAACAACCAAATGTACAATATTAGTATGTTCCTTGATCGAACACTTCTCAATAGTATGTCCATCAACCACAAATTTTTGCGAGTTCTGTTGTGACTAACCGTCAGTTTGATTATTACACCCAATCTGGTCCAAATCTCCTTTTGGGTCAATCTGGTCCTCTCCCCAATCAGTCTGGTACTCAATACCAGCCATTTCCTCAAGGTTAGTATGAAAAAGCCTAGTCCAGGCCTTAGACTAGTGCTCAATATCAGTATATTCCTTAGTACCAGCAAGCCTAATAAGGACCTCAGGTTGGACCCTATGTTTAGCAAGGACGACAGGTTGGACCCTACGTTCAGCAGGGACTACAGACTAGACCTCATGTTCAACAAGGACCTCACCCTGGACCCTACATCCAACAAGGTCTGCAACTTCAAATACTACAAGGGTCTTATCAAAAACCCTAGCAAGGTCCCGATGTTCAAAAATACTTGCAACAATTTCCTTACCAGAAATGGGGAAATATGCATATCTAGGACAGAATCCACCCTATTGGGAGCAGAATCTGTATCAACCAGGTTGGAACCCATGACCCTTCTCTCCTATTCATCCATCCTTTCCATTCCTGGCTAAGTTAGAATTACCGAATGTGTCAAAGCTTACAAATGACCCCATCCAACATCAATTTCATTGGCCACCAATTCCAACTGAAATTCTAGGTGATTGCCCAAAAATTGAAGGAAAATATAGGGAAGACCCTCAAACCCATGTTATGATGTATCACTTATCGTGCTCTTCTAATTCTTGGGTCGATGATTCTATTCGTCTTCATCATTTCCAGCGTAGTCTGACCAATACCACAACCAAGTGGTATTTTAAACTCCCTCGAGAAATTTTCTTCAATTTTAATTCCTTGGCTATGGGTTTCCTTACTCACTTACTTGTCCGGTATGAAACCAACACCCACCTTCTCACCTCCTTCAAGAAGTTAAATTCTACTCATATTTTAGATCACATTCACGAATAGCCTCATCATTGCCACCTCATACAATTCGAGATCCCTAATCAGTTGTTGATTGAATGATTTACAAAATCATTCATTCCCAAGATTGCTAAAGATATTTCCATGGGTGGATGTGTCACGGAAGAGGAATTAATTTCCAGAGCTCAAGACCCCAATTTAGTTTATTCCCAATCTAGGACTCTATATGAGCTATTTCCTGACACGTCGCAACCTTCAACTGATCCTACATCATTTTAGTCTCCTTCTATGCCTCCAGTGGATGGTGTTATTGGGACAGTGGCTCATACTAATAACAGTGTGCCTAAAAATTCTTCGAAGTATAAATCCACTACTGCTGTTGTACCCTCCACTCCTTCCAGTAACCAGAAGAGTCCTAGTAAAAACCTTCGAGGTAAATTTTGTTCAATCTACCGCATTAGATAAATCCTCGGAAGGTAAGAAAAAGGGTAAAGGAAAATCTAAATCTGATAACTCTAAATAGGATTTGAAGAAGTCATCTGCTAATGATTCTTCAACATGTAAGCCTAAATATCCTTGTTTGATATGTGATGATGATCATTACACCAAGGTTGTCCTCAGCGTGTTGAAGTTTCCTGTCTTCTGAAGGGTGGACCTGAGACTCCAAATTTTTTGAAAGAACCTTTCCCTTCGTAGCATACGTAAATGGTAGATCAAACTCAATCGTCTGGAAACTCTTAGGATTTCATGGCAGGAACAGAACTTATCGCCATTAATACGAGATTGAAAGAATACCCCAATCCATCTAAGGCTCCTATGGAATCAGATGTTTCAAATCACCCTTCCTCTTCCACGCCCCCTACCTCTGGTCCTCTCAAGCTTGAGAGACGTAGTAGTGAATCCATCATTTCACCACCCCCAAAAGGTCTTCTTAGGAAATTGTCCTATAATCCAAATGTGAGAGTTGCACGACACTATAATATTTTTGAGTATCTAGCTCAAGCACCTTCGATGATGTCAGCTTTGGAGGTCCTTCAGTTTTTTCCATCACAATAGAAGAAACTACTCTCCACTATTTGAGGGATCGATCCCATAGATTCTAATATTCTTACTTTTGATCTCGATAATTTCGTTCCTCACCTCCCGTCTCAGATGGATTTTCTGATTCAAGTCACTATCATGGGAAAGAATATTCATCAGATTGTCGTTGACGAAGGCACTTCAACATGCATCATGTATGTCACATGCTTGAAAGCCATTTCCTCTCCCCCATTGAGTCAGTCCCCGGATAACTTGGAAGCTTTCGACAGTATAGGTTCTCTGCCATATGGTATTCTCAAAGAATTTCCCATCTGATTGAAGGGAAAAAAGGTAACCTTGGAAGTTGAAGTGGTAGATGCAAAATTGAAATATAATCTCCTTCTTGGACACAGTTGGACACATGTTATGGTTTGCGTGGTCTCCACCTTTTTTCATATCGTATGTTTTCCTCATCAAGGAAAGGTCATCACTGCCAATCAATAAGATTTATTTTCCTCTGATTCTTCAATGGGTAATGTTGTGGCCCTATAATTTATAATATTGGAAAGAATAAATGATAGATGACAACATCAAACCACTTTGGAGTCCAGGACCTAGTCTTCCTAGACTCAGAGAGGGCTCTCTCTATTTTTATGATTTATCTTGATGGTTATAAATGATGATATTAGGCTAGTTATAGAAATTATGAGGGTTGTTTGTTTTGATTGATTATGTGGTTGGACAGATATAGCTGTGAAATTTAATCCATTGGGCTATGGAGTAATAAAAGGTTGAATTGTGCATCAAATTTTCAAGGGCATTCATAGGGCAAGCTAACTATGCAAACTGAATCTTACTGGTAGTGTGGATATGAGATGAAAGAAAGTAGTGAGTTTAGTAATATCCAAAGAGCAGTTAATAATTATTTAACTATACTTCAGAAGAAACCATTAAGATATTAAAAAAAGACAGAATTAAGGTTCTCTCTCAACAAACCTTAAGCTAAATTTTCTATTTTACAATCAGATAAATTGATGCACAACATGAAAGACAAAGAAAACATTAAAAGAAAGGAAAAAAATCACCATTAACATAGCTCAAGAATCTTGTGAATGATATCTTATTATTGATGCCTAGCTCAAAAAATATAGTGCTCCAATACAATGATTCTTACAATGCAGAGTCTAACAAGATCCAACCTACCAACCCTTGATACTACTCAGGCATGTAGTATTTAACTAAAGACTAAGTCGGTTGCCCTCTCTCTTTGGAAAATTTTCATTAAATACATTTTAAGTAGAAAATGGACAAGTGTGGCCATGCAAAGGGCCAAGAAAAATACATCTAGCAATAGATACCTATGGCTTTTAAATTTGGAAACTCTTCGTAAATCAAAAAGTAGGCTGAAGGTGGCTGAGGTGGTCATGAAGAGGCAACGATAAATGTTTTCTGACATTTGGCTCTGCCACTCAGACCACCTTTGCTGGATCATAAATTCCAATGTGGCGCTGGCACTGTATCTTATCTAATCCTACTCCATTTATTCTGTTACAAACGTAGATATTTATATCAAATAAAATCCTTAGGCTCAGGAGATCAAAATCAATCATCCTGGTCGAAAATAGCAAGTAAATCTCTAAAAATATGAACTGAAAATTGGGTCGAATCTACTAAGAATAGGGGTACACTCAAACATTTTTTTCTCCCCAACAATGACACCTATGCAAAATTGGAGAGAGGTTATTTTTATTTTCCCCGTGCTAGCCAAAAAAAGTCTCTTGGATTTTCAAATTTCATCTCCAGCTCTCCATAATAGACGCCACAAAATAATACCTTAAATAGGTAAACTGAAATATTGAAAACATGGCCCTTAGAGATGTCTTCGATTCTCCCAACTCCTAACACCTCTGTAAAATCGGAGAGAGGTTATATTTCATTCCTCGTACTGGTAAAAATATTCTCTTTGATTTTCAAATTTCATCTCTATCTCTCCACAATAGTCACTGAAAAATCATGCCTTAAATAGGGAAATTGAAATCTTGAAAAAATGGCCCTTAGACATGTCTTTGATTCTCCCTACTCCTAAAACCTGTGTAAAATCAGAGAGAGGTTATTTTTCATTGCCCCGTGCTAGTAAAAAATCTCTCTTATATTTTTAAATTTCATCCCCTTTTTCCTGCTGTACATTTTTGAAGTTAATGTCTCTGACTGCTGACAATGGGAAAAACTCCTTGTGGCCTGCTACGCGTTTTAATTTTGAATTTGGATTCGGATCTGCTAGCTTGAATATTACTTCATCTCTTACATCCTAGTATTGCATTATGATTTTGGTGATGTCAAAATAAATAATGTGATAACAGCTTTTGGGTCAAGTGAATGTAGATCATCTTCTGCATAAATGTCAATAGTTACTTTTCCTTCTAATTGATTTTCCTATTATAATATTCACACTGAGCCTACTCTATAATATTCAATTCTTCAAGCTTATGCCTCTGCCTTTCCTCAGTCTCTGAAAGGCATAGCTTTGTGAGCTTGCATGCATATTATTGTTTTATCTTCTCAATTTTAGTAATTGCAATATGCTAAAGCCCTTCAGCTTCTTTGCGAGCATCATCAGCACGCACTTGAAACATACTTGCCTCAACTTGCTTAGCTATCACAATACTCTCTAGCTTAGCTTATCTCAGTCTTATTGTTTGCCCTATTATACTGCGGTTCCACAACTTCTGTCCTCTTCGATATTCACTTTCATGAAAATACCATAATCCGTATGACACCAATGCATACAAATGTCGTAGCCAACCCAACTACATGTATTAGAAGCATAATCGAACTTTGAAAAAACAAGACACATGCATGCACTTCAAAACCCGTTCCTAAGATCAACATGCCACTCCTCCATCATGCCACCCTTTTCTATGAAGAAATTAAAGTGGAGGTCAATTCAACTGTTGCGTTTGTTCTACGAAAATCTGAAACCAGATTTCAGAGGGCCCAACAGATGGTAAGTTGTATTGTGATGGGGGGTGTGAAATATCTTCCGCTTGCCACGTGGTTAACGAAAAAAAACCATTTTGGATCCCCCCTCATTAATTAAACTTCGGAGCATAGGGGGGGTCTGAAATCAAATTCAACCGTCAATTTTAACCAACAGTCATCATTCATAAGCCGAAAATGCATGAGGTTTACATAATATCATCACGTTTTTGGACTAATTGAGTTAATTGGGCCTTTTAATTGTTTTGTAATAACACATTCCTAATCTTCCTTGCATGGAAACTAATCTTACCAGCCGCTAAATTTCCTATTTTGGGCTTTTTTTTTTGAAGTAGAGGTGACGTTTTGTTGGGGAACATTCACTGATTCTTCCTTTTTTATAGAATGAATGGTTTTCCCTCTACTTGTAGGCATATTTTCAATATTAGCCTTTAACTTACTATCTCCCTCTTCAATATTGATGTTAGTGAGACTATCAACACAAGCCTGAGCTTCTTCAAAAGTAGAAAAATGAACAAAAACCAAAGTCTTTATGCTTGGCAGAGGTCATGTTGAGCATCAAGAATGATTATATGACAATCTGGATAACGTGATCAATTATTTTATGGCACTCTACAAAATTATACTTCACATCAATAATCACAGTGGCCCTTGTGAAAGTAGATGGGTTGAGTGTTCGCTCCTTTAGTTTTGACACAAGTTTCTCAGGCTCAATAAGAGAAATCTTCCCAGGGCACTCTGCAACAACATTGCGTACCCCCTATTCCTCACTCTCATAGTGATTAAATAATAATCTTAGTATTTTGTCAACATTTGCATCCTGCAATAAAACCTGGCTAGCTTCATCTACAGTTTACCTAGAAATAACCTCCTTCAAGTAATGTAACAAAAGGTACTGCTTATTTTGTTGGTTTTCAATTTGGTTTAAAATAAATGGAAGATATTTAGAGAGGTTTTCAATAGCTATGTTTCCAAGTGCATAAGGAGCGACTGAATTTATTTCTTCAAAACGAGATTAGAAAGACTCTATCACAATTCCTTCTATATTTGCCTTTTGGCTAAGATCTTTTCGTCTGCCAATTTTAGCAAGACATAGTAGAGCAAGGTGTTGTCCTGTCGAATTGGAGCCAATAGTGCCTCTCAAAATGTTCATCATAATTTCGACAGTGGATGCACATTTCTGATCTCCTGTAGTAAGGCAAAGAACTACCACACAATGAGCTATTGAATAGAGAGCTTGATTTGTAAGACCACCCAATTTTGGAGAAGGCTTGGCGCTTGAAAGAAGGGCATCCAATAAATCATCAAATATTTTGTTTGCTGACTACACCAAAGATACAATTTTTTTTTTCAAAGCCTGGAGATCTTAGGAAATTATTAATCAATGTATCCACGCACTCAAAAGCTACTTTTCTTAGTTCCAGCCCATCATCAAAAGTGTTCTTGAAGGGGCCAAGATCAACTGTCCTTATCAGTTCTTGCTTGACAACAATTTTTTCATATAGAAGAGGTAGTAATTCTTGGAGGAGAACCTTTATTAGGTTTGGCTTATTTTTAGTTGTTGTACTCGACGCTGAAACAACTACGTTCCTCAAATGTATATCTTCATCTTTAATCTTCGATAATTGGACTTTATCAATTTGACTAAATTTCTTAAGTTCCTCTTTAACTTTCTCTTCATCCCAAGATTCAGCAAATCCATCAAGGAATACTAACTTAACCCATGCCATTTGTTCCTCATCAGGCTGAATGGAAGACTCAACAAATGCAAACTTTTCACTCTTTTCACAACCTAACACAACATCTCACTTTTGTATATGCTTGTACATAGCCATATCACTTTGGTGATTTGAGAAATCCAAGAATGCAAAACCTCGATTTTACCCCTCATTTTTTGGATCATTCATGAAGGGAATTTCTTCAATGTTTTCAACTCCATACTCATTAAGATTTTCTATAAACCCATAGTTAATTAAATAATTCTATATTTTAAATAAATATGATTTAATTTGGAATAAAATTTGGTGAAGCCATTTCAAATTTGTCCCATTTTCACTAATGAATTTGAAAATATGCAGGACAAAGTGTAAATTTAAAATTGATCCCATGCCAACATCGACTCCTTCTGGGGATGCCAGCTCTAGAGGAGGTTTCAAGAATCTCAGATCTTCGGATTCGTAAATAAATTCCTTATCCATTGGACTGATCCCACAACTTCTGTCTTGATCTATCATGTAACTCAATGACTGGAAACTAGCTGATTATTCCTTCTGACTTTGACTGATGAAAATGGACCACATGCTTCCCCAACTAGCTTCTTAACATACTTTAAATATGAACTAAAAATACAATTGAACTTATCCACTGCATACCATCAAACTGAAAATACAACTACACCCAAAAAATATGAATGCTGAAATCTGAACTATGCTGAAACTGAAAGCTAAAAACAATCTTAAACTAAAAATGAGAAAATGATCAAAGTACTGAGCTTATTTTCACACCTACCTACCCTAATCTACTGAAATTACTGCCTTTTTAAATGATACAATAATTCCAGTGTAGCCAGTCAAGCAACCGCTCCAATAACTTTGTCCTTTCAATTCTTTTCACCAAACTCAGAGACAAGCCTGTTAATGGCCTTTGATAAAGACTCTCAGCCTGATTTTCTTTATAGGAAACTTGGTAAACCTGAAAGAAAATAGAAATGCTAAAAATGTATGTTGGATTTGTGATAAACAAATTCTCCATATAGACAGTCACTAGATCAAGATACACTTGACTTATTTCTGGGTATTTTGACTTAGCCAATTCAACTTCATACCTTGGTACTGCGGATGTGCTCCCCATGTCTTCAAACAACTTGGAACATGCTTTCATTTTACCTGATGATTTTTGTGCCACTACTTCTACAGAATAATACAATGGGGAAAACTGTTTGATCATATCCATATCATAGCATCTTTTGAGATCATTACGAATACATGAAGGTTGCCTTTGGAAAAAAAACCCATTCAATGTATCAATTATTGGATCATGTGGTGCTTTAGATGGTTGTAGTATTGATTTTACTGAGACCTCATGATTTCTCTCGTAAATGTCAACCAAAATTTGATCCAGATTCCCTTTCACAATATAAAATGAATTAAAGCATAAGGGCAAAGAATCAATTTGGATCAATTCATAATATTTTTAAGACTTTGTGACTTCATCTGAGACTTGATATTCAAGATGATTAAGGGAGTGAACTTCTGGATCTAAAAAAGGTTCTCTATCATCCCTTATTTTCGCTGGTGATTCATTAGAAAATTCCTCACCCTTCATATTTACAATCTGCTTGTAATGTTCTCTTAAGAATGAGGAAAAAAAGAGAGGAACACATTTGGCATGCACTTGAAAACTTTTGTATTTTCCTCTTTACAATATTGCTCAACATGCAGAGTTTGATTGTCATCTGTGCATTGTGATGATTGGGCTTCTTCTTTCCCTGAAGATAGTGTTGGTTTCTCTGTATAGTCAGCCTCAATCTCAACCATATAGTCTTCCTCTCGATAATCATATTCGAGATGGTTATCTTTGTTTGCAAGGTCATATATTATGTACATTGTTTCTAAGGATTTTCCTACCTCCCTCTGATTTTGGACTTCATCTTTGGCTATGTTGTGGATAGAGTGCATGAAACAATCATTTTCTATTTTAGGGTGTCCAGGATGGGCTGCGAACTGCTTGGGTACATTTATGTTTGTCTTTTCTAGAACTAATGGAACATGAGGTATTTGAACAACAAGTTCCTCTTTCCTGGTAAACATATGCTTCATTTCATTGACCGTGTTTTTCAAAATATCTATTTTTATCTCTGAAGGTATCAATTGCTCTTTTTCTAATTTATCCTTCTCCGCAGCCTTTAACTTTGTATCTCTTTTCATTAGGTTCTCTTCCACATCAATTTCCATATTTTGCATCTCTTCAAGGGTTGCAGGGTCCATTTATCTTAACTGCAATGCCATCTCTGGGTTAAATGCATTTGGGTAGTGTCAGAGAGCTAATCCTGGGGGCGGCTTTATCTTAGCAGGCATCGAATGGTATACCTTATTAAACCTGGATGAAAAATGATGTATAGTCTCCCTTGGCTATATTTTTAAATGGTTATACTCTTCTATGATGAGAAAAACATTTCCCATGACTACCCATCTATCCAGGGAAACCTGAGTGAATTGATGAAATTTCTAATGCTTGCAGTTGGAAGATATTTAAACCAATTTTTAACTTTACCTTGCAATGACAGGGAAAAAAATTGGATACACGCATCATCTTCTCCCACCTCAAACATATCAAGAAAATCCTCAATATTTTTAATGTTCTTTTCGGTAGTGATCTTTGCATTTTATCCATCAAATCTGGGTAGATTATTGCTAAAATTTATAGGGAGGTCATGGAGAATATGACGAAAAACCAGAGGCTTGTATCTGTCTTGGAATTTTACAGGTATAGGTGGTAAATCTAGAGGCTTATAACAATTTGGGAAATTAGCAAGAGTAGGAGACGTACCATGAGGCTCATGCTTCATTGGGTTTTCCACAAGTGCATCCAGGATGCACACACATGATCTACAATTTGGGGCTTAGCTTCTTGAGGCTCATCAATTTGCAAATGATCAATGTAAACCTTAGTAGTGTACTCTTGATCAGGCTTAAAGCATGATATACATAGTTACAGATAAAACCAACAATTTCTTTGATCCAATTTGGGCTTGAATACTTTCTCTTTCTAGGCTGACTGGTCATGTTTTAGGTCCTTCCTCCAGTGGAGTCTTTGAATGGAACTAGTCTAAATTGGAATCGGCAGGTGGATGATTTCAAATTTCTTGTGTTTGGCTGTTTTCCACCATCAACAACTAGATACCAATCTTGGAAAATACTCGAATGATACAATTTTTACTGGGGTTTCTGAGTTTTGATGAAATACTAAGCTTTTTCAATAATCCCCAGTATGGTCACCATTATGTTGTGGCCCTATAATTTATAATATTTGCAAGAATAAATGATAGAGGACAACATCAAACTGCTTTGGAGTCTAGGACCTAGCCTTCGTAGACTCAGAGAGGGCTCTCTCTATTTTTATGATTTAGCTTGAAGATTATAAATGTTGATATTAGGCTAGTTATAGAAATTATGAGTGTTGTTTGTTTTGATTGATTATGTGGTTGGACAGATAGAGCTGTGAAACTTAATCCATTGGGATATGGAGTCATAAAAGGCTAAATTGTGCATCAAATTTTCAAGGGCATTCACATGACAAGCTAACTATGCAGACTGGATCTTAGTGGAAATGTAAACATGAGATGAAAGAAAGCAGTGAGTTCAATAATAGCCAAAGAGCAATTAAGAATTATTTAACTAAAATTCAGAAGAAAACATTAAGATAGTAAACACATATAGAATTAAGGTGCTATCTCAGCAAATCTTAATCTAATTTTTTTATGTTTTACAATTAGATAAATTGATGCACAACATGAAAGACAAAGAAAACATTAACACAAAGGAAAAAACATCACCATTAACATAACTCAAGAATCCTATGAACGGTCTCTTATTATCGATCCCCGGCTCAAAAACTATAGTGCTCCAATACAATGATTCTTACAACGTAGAGTCTAACAAGTTCCAACCTACCAACCCTTGATACTGCTCAGGCATGCAGTATTTAACTAAAGACTAAGTCATTTTCCCTATCTCTTTGAAAAAATTTCATTGATTACATTTTAAGCAAAAATTGGACAAGTGTGGCGATGAAAAGGGCAAAGAAAAATAAATCTGGCAATCACCGCCTATGGATTTTAAATTTGGAAACTCTTCATAAATCAAAAATTAGGCTGAAGGTGGTTGAGGTGGTCAGGAAGAGGCAACGATAAATGATTTCTGACATCTGAATCTAACACTCAAACCACCTTTGCTAGATCATAAATTCCAATGTGGCACTGGCACTACTACTTCTTTAATCCTACTCCCTTTTCTAAGTTACAAACATAGATATTTATATCAAATATAGTCCTTAGGCTCAGGGGATCAAACTCAATCATCCTGGATGAAAATTGCAAGTAAATATCTAAAAATATAAACTGAAATCTGGGCCGAATCTGCAGAGAATAGGGGTACACTCAGACATTTGTTTCTCCCCAACGGTGAAAAATATGCAACATCAAAGAGAGACTATTTTTATTTTCTCCGTTCTAGTAAAAAACCTCTCTCATATTTTCAAATTTCATCTCCATCTCTCCACAACAGGCATCGCAAAATCATGCCTTAAATAGGGAAACTGAAATCTTGAAAAAAATGGCCCTCAGACATGTCTTCGATTCTCCCTTCTCCTGACACCTGTGTAAAATCGGAGAGAGGTTATTTTTCTTTGCCCCATGCTAGTAAAAAAACTCTCTCATATTTTTAAATTTCATCTCAAGCTCTCCAAAACAGTGTTGGGAAAAATACTGAGAGGGGGGGGGGGGTGAATCAGTATTTAGAGCTGACTGGAATTTTTTTATACTTTTTATGCATTTAATTCTTTACTTAGATTATTGCATCATTAATTCATCAGATGTTTAGTAAGCAGTAAGTATGAGCAGTAATAACAGAATCACCCATCACACACAAGAAACACACATGAACACCAGTATTTAAGGTGGAAACCCAATTCTGGAGAAAACCACCGCTGTTGTCGTCTCTGTCTTCAATATTTACTATAAAGAGAACGTCTTACAATTTTGTACTGGCACAGACTTATACCAGCATGCAGAAACCAACCTATAGAAGGCTACAACCTTCTCTCGTTCTCTAGTCAATACTGGAAGGGAGCTCCAACCCCCTGATTTTAACACCAGCTTCTACTGGCAGAAAACTTCCACTCTCATACTGAAGGCTTTAACCCTCAGATTCACCAAATTTCTTCAATTTGTACATTTGACTTGCAGCAGGTCTTCATCATTTCTTTTGCAGATCTTCCTAGATATTCATCATTTCTAGATCTAGATATCTTGAACCTTCATCATATTCACAGGTGCATCGTAGATTCAGATCTATCAGAGTTAAATTATGCAGATATCTCTTAAAGAGATTTATTCGTTATCAACCCCTCTGCCCACACCATTTGTACTATCATTCTCTTCTCCTTATATAGTTTTTGCCTTTATTAAAACCATGAGTCAAAACCACCAAACCGTTGATGGTATTCCTGGACGGGATCAACTAGATAATCCAGTGGGGTCTACCCAAACCCTAAACAACTTCTTATTGTTCTATTTTCTTGGTTAGGAAATTAATTAAACTAAGGCTTTTTAATATCTCAATCTGAGATTGAGATATTAATCCAATTCCCCCTTTATTTGTTACAAACATTAACGTGCCGCTGACCTATATAAAAACCCAGTAGTAATATATATCCATATAACCTTTCGAGCCCTTCAATAATATTTAATCTTCGACTTGGAGGTGAAGATCTCGGCATAACACAACAATGTATATTGAACCAATAATGTGAAGGGAAATCGGGTCCCACACCCTTAATACACGACATAATACTTTGGGTTAAACCCGAAAACCTCAATACATGCATATGGGCCCCAACGTTAATGGTCGTCTCCATTCGACGGTTGTTATCACGTCGTGCCGCCTCATTTGATCGGACGGATATCGCTCGGTGAAGACGCGCGAACAATAACGCGTGATGGCCATTGTACTTTGGTTAACCTTCGCGCATCTTCCTCATACGACCACCATCCAATGGCTTCCCTCCAGATCGACGGTGCTCAACAATATCGTTGGGCATCCTGGGTCGAACAATAATGTGTGATGGCGTGCAGTGACAAGCGATTTTGTGGAGTCGTACAGGAACGTGTGTCGCCTGTTCTATGGAATCACTCCCCAACTCGAAAAAACCAGCTATCTCCGAAAGGCAGTGCGATATGGGAAATCCGGCTTTATAAACCCGCTCGCGGTTTCAGAACAGTGTTCTATTGGAATTCAACCATATTTCAAATATAGTTCATTGATCTATCGGGTCCGGATTTTCCTTACAATCGCAAGTATTTTAATAAACACTCTGCTGCATATTTTTTCTCCGATGCGATTAAAACTGGAACTCAAACACTTATTAATCCTGGTTTATATGCCCATCGGGAAAGAGCTTCAATCACACTCACAACCTCTTGTTAACTTGTTCTGCTGGCCTTATATGCTCCGATGCGATAAGGGTCTCTGGCCTGGGTTACGATTCCTGGAATGTACTTATTTAGTGTATCAACCGGCTGGGTAGTAAACCTCGAAATAACGCCTCAGTGTCTGCCTCTGATGCAATTCCTTCTATGTTGTCTTGCTACCTCTCTTTACTGCCTCTATGCCTCTGCTACAATACATTGCTTCCTCTTCTCCTTGACTGATATTGTTCTCTGTAGATGCACTCTTTCTCTATTCTTCTCTGCTATATTTCTTTTCTCTATTCCTAGTTACTGTTTCAGATGCCAATTCCTTTGCCAATTTATTTTCCATCAATGAAAACATTTCCAACAATCTCCCCCTTTGGCATTGATGGAAATACTCTTCCTCTGTTTTTCTTATAGAAGCCCCCCGCTTTTTTTTTTCTCCCCCTTTGACATCAATGGAAAAGAATAGATCAAGATCCTTTGTACTGACAATACCATGCTCGCCCTGAGATCATGTTGCAATTTAAAGACTTATACAATCAAGATAAAAAATTCTCAAGCATGAGATCAGACTACAACGAATAATTAGAGTGCCAATAATGCATCCTTTCCACATGACCAATGCTCCCCCTTAGCCTGTGCATCCTGAACACTTTTCAACAGGAGCGTATTCAATTTAATCTTCTGAATTTAAGTAGATATGATCTTCTGCATGGAAGAGACTACTCCCAGCTTCTGTCTGAGATATTCGAATGCTTCCCTAGGTAAAGGTTTGGTAAATATATCAACAACTTGTTCTTTGGAGGGAACATACTCCAACTTCACCTTTTTTTCAAGCACTTGTTCACGTAATAAGTGATACTTGATGGGAATGTGCTTGGTCTTGGAATGCATAATAGGATTCTTTGAGATACTGATGGCACTTGTATTATCACACATAATGGAAATAGGAAGTGAACATTTGATTTGAATGTCTTGTAAGGTTTGCATCATCCAAATAAGTTGAGTGCAACATTATGCGGCAGCCACATATTCTGCTTCTGTTGCAGATAAGGCAATAGATCTTTGCTTCTTGCTGAACCAAGATACTAACCGGGGCCCCATATAGAATGCACCACCACTAGTGCTTTTCCGATCATCAAAATTTCCAACCCAATCTGCATCAGTGTAAGCATGAAGAGTAAGATCAACATTCTTTGGATACCATAGTCCAAAGTCTTGAGTTCCTTGTAGATATTTGAATATTCTTTTCACAGCCTGAAGGTGAGACTCTTTTGTATTAGCTTGGAATCATCCAACAATCCCAACTGCATGCAAAATGTTTGGTCTTGTCCCAGTGAGATACAGTAAACTTCCTATCATAGATCTGTATTCTGGTTGATTCACCGTGGGGGAATCATCATTAGAACTGAGATTACATCCGGTTATCATTGGTGTACTTACAGGTTTGCAATCTTCCATGCCATACTTCTTCAGGATTTTCTTATGACAAGAATATGCCATCTGTTGTTTGTTGCACTTGCAAGCCAAGAAATAATGTTAGCTCCCCAAGTAAAGACATTTCAAATTCTTGCTGCATATCAGAAGAAAATTTCTGACTCATAGACTCTTCATTACTTCCAAAAATGATATCATCAACATATACAACCACAATCAATAGTTTATCATTTTCAGTTTTTGTGTATAAGTTTCTATCAGTAGACCCCTTTGAAAATCCTTGCTGATGAAGATATTTGTCAAGATGATAGTACCGTGCCCTTGGAGCTTGTTTGAGACCATATAGAGCCTTTTTAAGTCTACAAACAAGCCATTATTTCCTAAAATGAATCCTTCGGTTGTTCTATATAAACTTCTTCTTCTAGATCACCATTGATAAAAGCAGATTTAACATCCATTTGATAAACTTTGATTTGTTGAAGTTTGAAGAAGAAAGAAACATTCTTATGGTCAGTCTCATGCATGAGAAAAAGTTTCTTTCAAATTCTATACCTTCTTGTTGAGCATACCTTGAAAAACAAGTCTAGCTTTATTTCTTATAACATCCCTCATTCTCATTTCTAACTTGTTTTTGAATATCCATTTAGTTCCAATGACATTTTTGTCATGAGGTCCATCACTCGATTCCCAAGGTGATTCTTTTCAATTTGATCAAGTTCTTCATTCATGGCTTGAATCCAACATTCATCTTTGCTAGCTTGATTGACATTCTATGGTTCAATGGTGGATAAAAATTCTATATAGCTATTAGACCCTACAAGAATTCTTCTTGTTTGGACACCTGATCCCTTTTCTCCCAAAATTTGAGATTCTCGATGATTCTTTTGAACATACCTGGATGGAGCCTTTTCAGACATATCTTATTCTACTGCTTCATTGGGTTCACTGTCTATATCATTGCTATTTGATGTAGAAGGACATAAGTCACCATCGTCTTCATTTGAAGTTTGTTTTTCTTCTTTCGGGGCTGCAGGAGACTCATCAATAACAACATCAATACATTCAACAATCTTCCAAAGTCTTTTATTGTAACATTTATATGCTCTACTCCTAGAGGAGTACCCAAGAAGTATTCCTTCATTTGCTCTAGGTTCAAACTTGCCAAGTTTTTCATCATTATTTTTGATAGCATTTACTTCCAAAAACTCTAAAATGCTTCACAGAGGGAGAATTACCATACCAGAGTTCATATGGAGTTTTGTCACTATTTACATGAACATGTGCTTTGTTGAGAATGTTTACCGCTGTATGTGCTGCTTCTCCCCAAAATGTGTCGGGTGTTCCAGAATCATCAAGCATAGCTCTAGCCATTTGTTGAACTGTTCTATTCATTCTTTCTGCTACGCCATTTTGTTGTGGAGTGCCAGCTACAGAGAACTGTCTTTTTATGCCATGTTGTTCACAAAATTCAAGGAATTCATTTGATGTATATTATCCTCCTCGATCAGATCTAAGACACTTGATTTTTAGATCTAATTCATTTTCAACTAGTGCTTTGAAGATCTGAAATTTCTCAAATGCTTCATCTTTGTGTTTAAGCAACCCAATCCAACACATTCTAGAGAAATCATCAATAAATAAGATATAGTATTTTTCACCACGTGGTGAATTTTTCTTCACAGGTCCACATATGTCAGTATGAATGAGTTCAAGAGGCTTACTTGATGATCCTTCCTTGGCATTAAATTGTACTTTGGTTTGCTTACCGAATTGGCAAGATTTGCATATGATATTTTCAGGTAGAGTAATATTGGGAAGATCACGAACAACTTTAAGTCCGCTTGATTTGTTGATTTGAGAGAAGCTCAGATGCCCCAACCTTCTATGCCATAGCCATTTTTCTGAATATTTACTCAAGTAACATTGTTCTTTGCAGTTCTTCAATACATACAGGTTGCTTGGAGTTATTTTTCCTTTTATAATTGTTTTACTTGTATCAAGATCACGTACCACACATTCTTTTGAACTAAAGACAACTTCAGTTCCTTGATCACACATTTGAATTACACTTAACAGGTTATGCTTTAATCCATCCACATACATGACATTATTAGCTTTCACCTTTTCTTTTAGAAAAACAAACCATTTTCCCTTAATGACAGCAGGAGTATCATTTCCAAATGTAACATTCTTTTCTTTTTCAAGAGCACTATATGCAAGGAGTTTGTTTTTGTCACCTGTCATGTGTTTTGAGCATCCACTATCAATGTACCATTGATTTTATTCAGCTTCTGAAAATAATGCTATGCCACAATTTTCAACCTGTAATTCCTTCTTTTTGCACACTTTGGAGCTTGAAGGAAAATACTCTTTTGGCTGAACTTTGCTCCTGCATTCAGATTCTTCATGACCAAAGTTATTGCAATAAGCACATTCAAATTCATTTTGAAGAGGAGAAAAGTTGTTGTATGTATTATTCTATGTTCTAGTATCAATCCTTTTCTTTCTTTCTTCTCTTGTCATGATGGTTTTATATGCAACACATTGAACAGCTTTATGACCAAAATTGTGACATGAGAAACATTGTCCATTGAAGAAGAAATTTCTGCGATCATAAAATCTTCTACTTGAATTTACTTGTTGGTTGGTGTTTCTTGGAAGGGTATTCCTGTTAGTGTTCTTTGAATCGAGATGGTCATGATTTACCTGCAAAGATTCTTTATTCCCTTGCTGAGTGGCAGAATGTTGTATACTGGCTGTAGCTGCTTTTAGATAGTTTGGTGCTGAAGCCTGAGAAGATTCTCCGATATATCCAAGACCTGTCTTTATAAGAGGAGAATGTTGTACCTTGATAATCTCATCTAAGGTTTCAGATCCTTTAGCAAATCTAAGATTCAAAGTCTTTACTTTCTCAATTTCTTTTCTTAGACTTACTATTTCACATTCTAATTTCTCATTATGTTTCTCCTTTTCTTCAAGCTGATTTTTCAGAGTCTCTATGGATATTTTACTTTCTTCTAAGCATATTTTGAGTTGATTGATTTCATCAAGAAAATAATTGTTCTCTAAGGCATCCATAAAAGTATCTTTTTCTTCTCTAGACTCTTTTTCAAATGCCATGAGAAGTCTAAGATCTTGTTCACATTCTTCCTCACTGTCTGATAAGCCATCACTATCTTCATGAGTATAGTAATTTTTTCTAGTGCTAAACCGATTCTTATTCCTTCTTGCTACTTCCTTTCCTTTTTCATGTGTTTCTTTGTGAGGACACTTAGCAGCATAATGACCAACTCTTCCACAAGCAAAACATTTGAAAGGAATCTTACCTCTGAATCGTCCTATGCCAAGTTGGAGTTTCTTTACAAAATTTACCTCATCTTCTTCTGAGATATACCATGATCCTTCTGTCTCTTGAAATTCTTTCCCTTTTGTAGAAGCCTTAAAGACAACTTCTTTGACTTTAGATGGTCCTCCTCTTCTCATTTCATATGCAGTTAGTATGCCATGAAGTTGCACCGCAGTAAGATTTTGAAGATCCTGCTTTTCTTCAAGAGCAGAAACTTTTGACTCAAATTTTGTCGTTAGTGATCTTAAAATTTTCTCAACCAAAGTAGATTCGGTTATTGTTTCTCCCAGATTTCTCATACAATTTACAATATCATCAAGTCGTAAAAATAAATTAGCAATGCTCTCCTCATTATGCATTTTTAGGTTCTCATATTGAATTCTGAGTTTGGAGTTTAGCACTTTTTACGTTTGCATCACCTTCATAGCTTAGACTGATTTTGTCCCATATTGCCTTTGCTATATTCAACTGCATGACTTTGACAAATTCTGATTAAGTTATACTTCCCAATAGAGAATTAACCACCTTTGCATTTGTTTCATAATTCTTTCTTTTCGTTGGATCTGTTGGTACTGCGGCAGGATATTGATATCCTACTTCAACAATAGCCCATACATCTGCACCCAGAGACTGAAGATAGGATCTCATCCTTGTTTTCCAGAAGATTAAATTGTTTCCATTAAAGAGCGAAGGCCTGATAGATGCTATTCCATCTTGAATGCTCATCTTTATTTATCTTCCTTCTAGCGACTAAGATTTTCAGAAGGACCTGCTTTAATACCAATTGTTGGGAAAAATACTGAGAGGGGGGGGGGGTGAATCAGTATTTAGAGCTGACTGGAATTTTTTTTACTTTTTATGCATTTAATTCTTTACTTAGATTATTGCATCATTCATTCATCAGATGTTTAGTAAGTAATAAGCATGAGAAATAATAACAGAATCAACCATCACACACAAGCAACACACATGAACACCAGTATTTAAGGTGGAAACCCAATTCGGGAGAAAACCACCGCTGCTGTCGTCTCTGTCTTCAATATTTATTATAAAGAAAATGTCTTACAATTTTGTACTGGCGCAGACTTATACCAGCATGCAGGCACCAACCTGTAGAAGGCTACAACCTTCTCTCATTCTCCAGTCAATACTGGAAGGGAGCTCCAGCCCCTGATTTTAACACCAGCTTCTACTGGCAGAAAACTTCCACTCTCATACTGAAGGCTTCAACCCTCAGATTCACCAAATTTCTCCAATTTGTACATCTGACTTGCAGTAGGTCTTCATCATTTCTTTTGCAGATCTTCCTAGAGATTCATCATTTCTAGATCTAGAGATCTTGAACCTTCATCATATTCACAGGTGCATCGTAGATTCATATCTATAAAAGTTCAATTATGCAGATATCTCTTAAAGAGTTTTATTCGTTATCAACCCCTCTGCCCGCACCATTTGTACTATCATTCTCCTCTCCTTATATAGTTTTTTCCTTTATTAAAACCATGAGTCAAAACCACCAAACCGCTGATGGTATTCCTGGACAGGATCAACTAGATAATCTAGTGGGGTCTACCCAAACCCCAAACAACTTCTTATTATTCTATTTTCTTGGTCAGGCAATTAATTAAACTAAGGCTTTTTAATATCTCAATCTGAGATTGAGATATTAATCCAATTCCCCCTTTATTTGTTACAAACATTAACGTGCCTCTGACTTATATAAAAACCCAGAAGTAATATATATCCATATAACCTTTCGGGCCCTTCAATAATATTTAATCTTCGACTTGGAGGTGAAGATCTCGGCATAACACAACAATGTCTATTGAACCAATAATGTGAAGGGAAATCGGGTCGGACACCCTTAATACACGACATAATACTTTCGGTTAAACCTGCAAACCTCAATACATGCGTATGGGCCCCAATGTTAACGGTCGTCTCCATTCGACGGTTGTTATCGCGTCGCGCCGCCTCATTTGATCGGACGGATATCGCTCGGCGAAGATGCGCGAACAATAACGCGCGATGGCCGTCGTACTTTGGTTAACCTTCGTGCATCTTCCTCATACAACCACCGTCCAATGGCTTCCCTCCAGATCGACGGTGCTCAACAATATCGTTGGGTATATTGGGTCGAACAATAACGTGCGATGGCGCGCAGTGACAAGAGGTTTTGTGGAGTCGTACAGGGATGCGTGTCGCCCGTTCTATGGAATCGCTCCCCAACTCGAAAAAACCACTTATCTCCGAAAGGCGGTGAAATATGGGCAATCCGGCTTTGTAAACCCACTCGTGGTTTTAGAACAGTGTTCTATTGGAATTCAACCATATTTCAAATATAGTTCATTGATCTATCGAGTCCGGATTTTCCTTGCAATCGAAATTCTTTTAATAAACTCTCTGTTGCACAGTTTTTCTCCGATGCGATTAAAAATGGAACTCAAACACTTATTAATCCTAGTTTATACGCCCATCGGGACCGGGCTTCAATCGCACTCGCAACCTATTGTTAACTTGTTCTACTGGCCTTATATGCTCCGATGCGATAAAGGTCTCTGGCCTGGGTTACGATTCTCGGAATGTACTTATTTAGTGTATCAACCAGCTGGGGTAGTAAACCTCGGAATAACACCTCAGCCTCTGCCTCTGATGCAATTCCTTCTATGCTGCCTTGCTACCTCTCTTTACTGCCTCTATTCTTTTGCTACAATACATTGCTTCCTCTGCTCCTTGACTGATACTGTTCTTTGTAGATGCACTCTTTCTCTATTCTTCTCTGCTGACCTTTGTTCTCTGCTATAGTTCTTTTCTCTGTTCCTAGTTACTGTTTCAGATGCTAATTCCTTTGCCAATTTCTTTGCCATCGATGACAACATTTCCAACCAACAGTCGCTGCAAAATAATACCTTAAATAGGGAAACTGAATTTTGAAAAAATGGCCCTCAGACATGTCTTCAATTCTCCCTGTTCCTAACACCTATGTAAAATCAGAGAGAGGTTATTTTTCATTTCCCTGTTCTAGTCAAAAACCTCTCTGATATTTTTAAATTTCATCCCCGTTTTCCTGCTGTACATTTTTGAAGTTAATGTCTCTGACTGCGGAAAATGGGAAAAACTCCCCGTGGCCTGCTATGCGTTTTAATTTTTCATTGGGATTTGGATCTGCTAGCTTGAATATTAATTCAGCTCTTATGTCCTAGCGTTGAAAGATTATTTTAATGATGGTAAAATAAATAATGTATAACAGCTTTTGGGTCAAGTGACTGTAGATCATCTCCTGCATAAATGTTAGCAGTTGCTCTACCTTCCAACTGATTTTCCTATTATAATGTTCACACTAAGCCTGCACTAGAATCTTCAATTATTTAAGCTTATGCCTCTACATTTACTTAGTCTCAGAAAGGAATATCTTTGTGGGCTTTCATGCATATTCTTGTTCTATCTTCTCAATTTTAGCAATTGCAATACGTTGAAGCCCTTTAGCTTCTCTGAGAGCATCATCAACAAACACTTGAAACATACTTGCCTCAGCCTACTTAATTATCACAATAATATCCAGCTTATCTTATCTCAGCCTTATTCTTAGCCCTATTATACTGTAGTTCCACAGCTTCTGTCCTCTTCGATCTTAAATTTCATGCGAATACCACAATCCGTATGACATCGATGCATACAAATGTCGCAACCAACCCAACTACATGTATTAGAAGCAGATTCAAACTTTGAATAAACAAGACACACACATGAAATATAGAACCCGTTCCTAAGATCAACGTGCCACTCCTCCATCGTGCCACCCTCTACTATGAAGAAATTAAAGTGGAGGTCAATTCAACGGCTGCGTTTGTTTTACGAAAACCCAAAACCGGATTTCGAAGGGCCCAACAGATGGTAAGATGTATTGTGATGGGGTTGCAAACTATCTTTTGCTTGCCACATGGTTAATGAAAAAATCCCATTTCAGACTCCCCCTCATTCATTAAACTTTAGATCATAGAGGGGGTTCAAAATAAACTTGAACTGTCAATTTTCACCAACGGTCATCATTCATAAGCCGAACATGCATGAGGTTTAGCATAATATTGGCACGTTTTTGGATTTCTTCAGTTAATTGGGCCTTTTCCCTGTCTTATACTAAAATTTTCCTGATCTCCCGTTCCTGATCCCTTGCATGGAAACTAATCTTACCAGTCACTAAATTTCTTGTTTTGGGCTTTTTTTTTTAAGTGGAGGTGATGTTTTGTTGGGGAACATTCATTGATTCTTCCTTTTCAATGGAATGAATGGTTTTCCCTCTGCTTGTAGACATATTTGCAATATTAGCCTTTACCTTACTATCTCGCTCTCCAATATTTATGTTAGTGAGACTTTCAACACAAGCCTGAGCTTCTTCACGAGTAGAAAAATGAAAAAAAACCAAAGTCTTTACACTTGGCAGAGGCCATGTTGAGAATAAAGAATGATGATATGACAGGATGGATAACATGATCAATTATTTCAGGGTGCTCTATAAAATTATACTTCACAGCAATAACCATAGTGGCCCTTGTGAAAGTAGATGGGATGAGAGTTCGCTCCTTTAGTTCTGGGATAATTTTCTCAGGCTCAATAAGAGAAATCTTCCCAAGACACTCCGCAACAACATTGCATACCCCCTCTTCCTCACTCTCACAGTGATTAAATAATGATCTTAGTATTTTTTCAACATTTTCATCCTGCAAATCAACCTCGAAACTTCATCTATAGTTTTCCTAGCAATAACCTCTATCAAGGAATGTAACAAAAGGTATTTCTTCTTTTGTTGGTTGTCAATTTGATTTAAAATAAATGGAATATATTTAGAGAGGTTTCCAACGGCTATGTTTCCAAGTGCGTAAGGAGCGGTTGGATTTATTTCTTCAAAAGGATATTGGAAAGACTCAATCACAATTCCTTCTATATTTACATGCTGGCTAAGATGTTTCCGTCTTCAAATTTCACCAAGACATAGAAGAGCAAGGTGTTGTCGAGCTGAATTGGAGCCATTACTGCCTCTCAAAATGTTCATCAGCATTTCAATAGTGGATGAACATTTATGATCTCCCGTAGCAAGGCAAAGAACTGCCACACATTGAGCTATTGAATAGAGAGATTTATTTGCAAGACCACCCAATTGTGGAGAAGGTTTAGTGCTTTAAAGAAGATAATCTAATAAAGAATCAAAGCTTGTGTTTGCTAATTGCACCAAAGATGATTATTTTTTTTTTGCAAAGCTTGGAGAGCTTAGGAAATTATTAAGCAATGTATCCATGCACTCAAAAGCTTCTTTTCTCAGTTCCAACCCATCATCAACAGTGTGCTTGAAAGGGCTAGGATCAAATGTCCTTATCAATTCTTTCTTGACAATAGTCTGTTCATATAGAAGAGGTAGTAATTCTAGGAGGAGACCCTTTATTAGGTTTGGCTTATTGTGAGCTGTTGTACTCAACGCTAAAACAACTGTGTGCCTCACATGTATATCTTCACATTTAATCTTTGATAATTGGACTTTCTAAATTTGACCAAATTTCTTGAGTCCTCTTTAACTCGCTCTTCATCCCAAGATGCAGGAAAATCCATCAAGAAATACAGACTTAACCCATGCCATTTGTTCCTCATCAGGTTGAATGGAAGACTCAGCAAATGCAACCTTTGAACTCTTGTCACAACCTAACAAAACATATTTCTTTTGTATATGCTTATATGCAACCATATGACATTGGTGATTTGAGAAATCAAAGAATGCAAAACCTCGATTTTCCCCCTCATTTTTTGGATCATTCATTAAGGACATTTCTTCAATGTTTTCAACTTCATAGTCATTCATCTTGTCTCTAAACATAGAATTAATTAAATAATTCTATATTTTAAATATATCTGATTTCATTTGGAATAAAATTTGGTGAAGCCATTTCAAATTTTTCCCATTTTCGCTAATGAATTTGAAAATATGCAGGACAAAGTGTAAATTTAAAATTTATCCCGTGCCAACATGTAAGATTACGTATGTTGGAAATACCGCTACCCCCTATGAGAACATCGGGCAGAGTCTATTCAAAGACTCATACCTTATGGGGAAATTTCCGCTCCCACCTTCGAATGTCACCTCCGTTAGTATGATTTTGTCTGGTCATGATCCATGGATTGTTCTCGTTCCCGAACATCTCGAGAATTTTTGTGATGTTATGCCTCTAAGCCCAACTAAGAAAATGTATAAAAGTATTCTCATTAATTCTAAGGCTGTATCCAAGACCAGTGAACGTTTGATTTCCTCTCTAGACAATTATGTGTAGTATCCCTGGTTTGGTTCTTGGGAATCTGATGATCCCTTGAATGAGATTTTCCCCGCTGATGAAAGTATCGTCGAGGTAATGTCTCTCAAAGAAACCCCATGGGATGATGGGCATCATAGTTCCTCATTTCTCCCAATCCCAGGTGACATCTCCGCTTGTCTAGACTCCCATGTTCCATCCGTACTGACTGGCCCATTTCAGAATCTGATCTTGATTCATGAAGTACTTTCTGAAGGGAACATGGGAAATATTACTCCAACCATTCCGATCAACATCTCTGTCAAACAGGGATTGTATAGAATGTTCATATCGGTGCATCTTGTTCTCCTGATGAGATCAAGGTCTATACTGATATTTTTTAGGAATTACATGATATCTTCGTGTGGTCATATGGAGATATTCCTGGAATCAATTTGAGTATCATTGTCCACGAAATTCCTACTTATCCAGATTTGAAGCCTGTTCCTCAATGGCTTCATCTCGTGCACCCGAGAAAGTCTGCTGCCATAAAGGGTGAATTTGAAAAACTTATCAAAGCTGGTTTTATATATCCTATAACATTGACAAATTGGGTCTAAAATATTTTTCTCGTTACTAATAAACAAGGGACCATTCGGGTTTGCATTGATTATCATGATATCAAGAGAGCTTTTCCTAAGGAAAATTACCTCACTCCTTTTATCGACCAGATCAGTAATGAATTTGGCGAGAGTGATATTTTTTACTTTATGGACAGTTTCTATGGCTATAACCAGATTAACATTGCTCCAACTGATCAACACAAAACTACATTTATCTTTCTATGAGGGAAATTTTCCTATAAAAAGATCCATTTTGGCTTGAATAATTCCAGGGCCACCTTTCAACAAGCTACATCATATTCTTTTCACGACATCAAGCACATAGTTCAGCCATATCTTGATAATCTTCCTGCTCATTTGACAAAATGTCGAGATCACCCGGAACACTTTAGAGCTATATTTCTTCACTATAGAAACTATAATATCAGGTTGAATCCTCATAAGTGTGTCTTTTTCGTCGAATTTGGCTCAATATTGGGTTTCATGGTGTCCAAGGAAGGCATCCACATCGATCCTCTTAAAGTTGAGGCAATCATCAATTTTCCTCCTCCCTCTTCTGCCCATCAACTACGGAGTTTGCAGGGGAATTCCAATTTCCTCCACCATTTCATATTGAACTATGTTGAGCTTGAAAAAGGATTTACTCTCTTGCTGAAAAGGGGAATCCCGTTCATATGGGATGAAATTTCTCAAAGCTCTTTCGATGCATTGAAACGAGCCCTCTTCAATGCTCCTCTACTGTATTCTCCTAATTATCACCACGATTACTACCTATATTTGGCCGCCGATGACAACATTATCGGCATGGTGGTGGTCTAGGATGATGATGATGGTCAAGATCATATCGTATACTACTTGAGCCATAATCTATTTTATAGTGAGACCTATTACACTCATGTAGAGAAGCTCGCGTTGGCTGTTGTCCACGATGTTTAGAATTTTCATCACTACAAACTCCTATGCAAAACATTGGTAATTTATTATTGTAACCCTATGAATTACATTCTCATACATTAGTTTCTCAGGGGAAAGTACTCAAAATTTATTTTCATCCTTCAAGAGTTAGACTTGGAATTCACTGCTTCTAAGTCTAAGAAATACCTGGTTTTTGCTAGGTTGATTTTTTATCTTCCCCGTGGATGATCCCACTTTTCTTGAGGAGTCCATACCTAATGAGACTCTATTTCTCATTAGTACTCTTGATCCATGGTATGGAGATATCATTGTTTTTTTCTACACCCAATCTTTTCAACTAGAATTATCACACTCTGAGCGACGGTGGGTTCGCTACCAGATCCAACCTTATCGTATCATTGGAGACACTCTCTATTGCATTAGTATTGACTCCATCCTCCATCGATGTTTTTTTATCAAAGAAGCTGAGAAATTTCTCAATGGCTTCCACTCAGGGTCCTGTGGTGGTCACATGTCTGGTTATGCTACCACCTAAAATATCCCTTGCACAAGGTATTTTTGGTTGTCTATTTTTAAAGACTACATTGTTGCAGTACGAAAATTCCATGACTGCCAGGTCTACTCTTGGAAAGAGCGTGCCCCATCATCACCCTTACACTCAGTTGTGTCTGTCAGAACTTTTTCAAAATGGGGCATAGATTTCATGACATGTAACCCTCACTCAACCAGGGGCATGGTTATATTATCGTTTCCATCGATTATTTCACTAAATGGGCCAAATAAATGCCTACATATGATCATTAAGGTTTAACTATGATGCAATTTATGTTCAATCATTTCATAACACGGTTTGGTGTCCCAAAAGTGATTTTCACTGATCATGGCTCTCACTTTCAAAATCATATGATGACAGAGCTAAATTCTCAGTTGGGGTTGCATCACGATAGCTCCACCCCTTATTATCCATAGGCCAATGGCCAAGTTGAGGTGGTTAACAAAGTTTTTATGACCATGATTCAATGCACCATTGGAAAGAACAAACTAGAGTGGCATATCATGCTCTTCTCAGCTCTGTGGGCCTACAAAAATTCTGCCAAGACTACCACTAGATTCACACCATTCCAATAGGTGTATGGTATGGAGGCCACACTCCCGATCGAGTGTGAGATCCCTTCTATGAAGCTAGCTATCGAGTTACTTCCTAGTACTTCACCAGAGGAGGAATGATTTCTTTACCTTGCGCATCTCGATGAGACCCGTAGAATTTCTTCTTTGGTTATTGAAGCAAAAAAACGACGAGTTAAAGTTCAATATGACAAATCTGTCAACCCTCATATTTTCTTCGAAGGTGACTTGGTCTTACTTTATGACCAAGCTCATGATAAATTGGGAGTTGGAAAATTCAAGCCAATGTGGCATGGGCCTTATATCATTCAACGAGTATTGGAATGAGGAGCCTATGAGCTAGCAACAAAGGAAATCCATTGGCTGAGCCCCAGAATGGGATCTATCTGAAAAAATATTTTTCTTAATCATGAGTGTGATACTTTTTACATTAGTGTTTTATTCATTAGTGTGCTTTGAGTTAATTTTTGGTGTGATTGTTTTCTTTGTAGACATGTTTCCTCTGCTCACCTTGTGTTCCACTTGGTTTGCAGATGTCTTCAAATAATTACGTCAGTTTTGTTGATGGCGCTCACTGTAGCACACAAGGCCTGTCTTCCATAGCATGGGCACTCTATGCAGTTGATTAATTTACAAGGTATTTTTTTGGGTTGAACAACTAAAAATATTTCCAAATATAGTGCAGTAATCGAGCTATTATCAGATGCCATTGATATTGGGATTAGAGATTTGTTTGTTAAGATAGAAACATAACTCATTTTGTTACAATTGAATGGCCATTGTTCTGTGAGAAATCCTCAAATTTTGCGTATGTATTTGCGTGTTCGATTATTGGAATGAAATTTTGATTTGATAACATATCAACATATTCCAAGACATTTAAACACATTAACATATACATTATCAAATCATGTATAAGATAGACATTTGCGTAATATGTAAAAACCAAGACATCATTATGATACACAAGTAGTTGTAGAAACATGCATATATATATATATATATATATATATATATATCAGGTCTCTTAAGTGTGTTACATCCAAAATCTCAAAAAATATGTGTACTATTACAAAAATGGCTCTCCGAGCCTAGATAAGTACATAAAATGTAAAAACAGGGCTACTATCTGCCCACATGGTGCTCATGATAGCAAGTGACTGCTCGAATCACTTTCCAGAGTAGCCGACACAATCTACCCAAAACCCCAACCGTGTGCCTCTGGAGGCACAAAGGAATATCATC
Organism: Pinus albicaulis; assembly: GCA_034641835.2. Classification (NCBI taxonomy): domain Eukaryota; kingdom Viridiplantae; phylum Streptophyta; class Pinopsida; order Pinales; family Pinaceae; genus Pinus; species Pinus albicaulis. The sequence goes on from CM076570.1 coordinate 625,872,699, forward strand.
ATAGGTAGCATACTCTGGGATGCCTCTCATAAGGCCAACCAAGTTCTTCTCTAACTCGGCTAGTGTATCTGCTCCCTCCTCATAAGGATCATCCTCTACTAAGAGAGCTACCCTCCGCGCAATCAGAGACATACCGCATGGTCTCTAAGGACCCATATCTATAAGCACATCATAATTTTACATTTCATAATACATCAAAAAAACATTCAAAAAGTAAAAAATGTTAAAAAAAACAATTTTTACATGCATCATTCCACTGTGTGCCCGGTGGAATGGGAAGATTTAGATCTCCTCTGAAGTTGATGTCGGCATATGAAAAGTCCTCAACCATGATAATTTGATGATGTAGCCAACTAAAAAAGGATGTTGGAAATTCATTTGTTGGCTCCCACCCTATCGGGGCATGATCTCGCACCACCTCATTAGCCTTGAGTCCCTCGGGGCTAGATCATGGATCTCCAACTGATGGTACTAAAACAATGACACTCTCTTTAAGAAGACGGTCACCAGGATGGACCCATACCTAAATTGTTTCAGACACCCTGTCTTGCACTTGGTCAACTAGCTCTTCATATTTTCTAGTAACCCATCATACCAGTTAAACATCGTTAGGCCAAACAGTCCATCGTTTACTACAATTGGGATTTCATTGCATTGTGAAATGCCTGGGATCCTACCACTCTAGTTATGCAATGAAGAATTGTGCTCAAGGGGAGCACTCTGATAGAAGAAATATATATTTTCCTGCTCTAATTTTTTGAGCCCCAGGACAGTGTCTCTTGATGAGCATACTAGTACTCTCACCCGCTACGTGATCTCCAGAGAGTTGGATTTTCTCCCCTCTCTTGGACAAACCTGTAATGAAATAGATGTCCATCACATCTAATTCCAATTCCTGGTGCACGGTGAAAAATATTTTTCGTTCCACATCCCATAAACCAATCAAATATTGGAGCAACTCTAGCTGAGATCTCAGCCTTGAAGTTTGGAAAAATTTCAACAAAACACAATTGTGCAATGCATTTACACAATTTTGGTCTTGCAGTTCTTGGTGGTCTTCCACCTCGTGGCCTTGTTATTTCCATTCAATTTCCATCTCTAAGGGAAACACCTACAAAAAATGTTTAAAAGGAATTTTAGGAGCCTTCACCGGAGTAATTTTGGAAATTATCCATAGATATGGGTGGATTTCTTCTTTAAAAATCCTCCCCGCAGCCAGCGCGATTGTTCGAATTAATTTGGCACTGGCAGCACACTGTCCTAACTAGCTAAACATGACCAGTGCAAATCCGATAGCTCAAAACCGTGCTGGCCACAAGAGATTTTGACTTTTGAAATCCTCCCCCCACCTCCCTATTTCTAAAGCTAAATGATAAATGAATGGAATTAAAATGAAGAGGAGGCATAGAGCTCTTACCTAACACTGACTAATCATTGAATGATGTCCTGGATCGGTTGCACCACTGATTTGAAGTTTAGAGGGAAAATGGGTAAAATTCACTTCTAAAAATAGAAAGGTGAAAATGAATTTATTTTTTGGTCTATTTATATATTTTTGAAAAACTTTCGTCATTATTTTATTATTTTTCCTCGATATCAGTGATGTTTTCAATTTTTTTGCAGTAATAGGACTTCCAAAATGTTGGTGATTATTTATGATGTAAACAAGTTGTATTTTGTCTCTTTTTCGGGCTCAGTAAACATTTACAAAAAAGGAAATCCCTTGGAGTAAACTTTTAGCTTTTTTTTGACACTCGAAAAATGAAAATATTGCCGAGTACTTGTCATTTCGAACTCGTTAAAGTGAATGAATTGACATGATCTCAGTATAATTTTACCCCTTTTTTGGGCTGAGATTTACTATTTACAAAAAAGGAATAGCTTGATCGAACATGGTCAAGAGGTTCCCTTGAATATTGTTTTCTACCTTTTTGGATTCAAGAGACGATTTATGAAAACAAGCACGATGGAGCTTTCTTTTCATTTATTTTAAATATTAAATGACGAAAGACATGTTACCATGACGAGACCGAGTTCCTCCTTTCTAAGTCTCGTTAAAATTACTAGGATGGATTCATTCAAAGAATGAATTATCATGCTCTGCATATGCTATCCTCTTCATGTTGGCTATAAAAAATAAAAAGGTACTCATTAGCAATAATGGGGGAAAATTGAAAGTGAACATCCTATCTGTATTTTGGGCATCTTGTCGCTCTTAAACACTACACTCATATGCAGTTCGTGTCAGGTTGGGGACATCCTACATTAGTCACTTTGTCTCTATGGGTTTGGGAAATCCATTTGACTCTCATTTTATTACCAATTTTTTCAACATGACCTCTGATCCCATTTCAGTCAAATGTTTCCACACTCTGGAGTCGTGTCGTCAATATTTTCAAGAGAAATCCTTTTTGTCAAACATCCTTTGTTTATCTGACCTTATCTGTTACAACCTTGAATCACTCCTATCATCTTAAGATATATGTTGTTTCGTGTTGATGATGTGGGAATCATCATGGTCCTCCTTCGACGGATCACTTCCTATGGACTTTAGCTCATTATCCAAGAAAGTGATTTAGAAACTTCCTTTTAGTACCTTGGAGCTTGCATGCCTCAATGGCAAGTTCTTCGTGTTCGATGACAGGTTCACATCATTGGCCTTCGATCAAATTATTCTACAAGTTTTCGACTTCAAAAAATTAATTCATGCTTGTATATTGTGATGTTGTACCTTGAGGTCCATTGTCATTATTGGTGGTCTCTCTCGCACCTGTTAACAATTTTCATCATTGACACGTAACTAGGTGGTTTCTACCATGTTTGACATCAACACATTTATTTCCATGGCTAGATTCATACATTGGGTTGATTGAGATCGTAGTGAAGACCATGGGTCACATCTGATTTGATCCAGGTTGTGGGGATTTATTGAGCATTCCTAATTGTAGAAATGATCTTATCTATACGGATGGTTATGTCCATACCACAAATCCATTTCTATGATCTCTTTAGATAGATGGCTGCGACCATGCCTTGGGTTCATGTGTTATTTTATGCCTAGTGCAGAGTTATGTGGTTATGCATATTCATACTAGATATGTAATATATTGTAATATGATTTATTTGGTAGTTTTTTGGTGGTGGTCCTAGCTCTTTTCCTTGGTTCGTAAAGAATTTCAGCCATCACTCCCCATTGTGCCTTCATGCTTTAGGGGGCATCTGTTACATAGTAATTTGTCACCATGCTCATTTTCCTATCCCTGATCCTAAAATGCCCCATGATAGATCTTGTGAAATTTTTCCACCATGAATAAATATGTAAAGACATCCCCTGAAGATTCAAATAAAACTACCTTGGAATATTACTGAAGAAACTTGGTCGAACTCCTAGTTTCCTGGGTCAATGCATTTCTTGGTGTAATTCTCATGCTGATTTCATAATCATAGTTCTGGCTTAGCACTACCAACGCCCTTATTTCTTGGAAAACTGCATTGATCCCTTTCTGGCAGTGTTTCCTCAAATGGAGGAGAAGCTTCGACCTCTAGAAGTTCCAGGGTGGCGAGTTGGTTGTTAAACAGTGGTGATAGAGTCAAGCTCTCTGATTTTGGAGCTTTGATCTCATCTATGGGGGTGTATCCCTTAGAAAGTGGTCCTTCTTCCTCCTTTCATGGGCTCCAAACCTCTTCTCCCTTCCTATAATTTCACGCCCCTCCATCCAATAATGTTAGTCTGGTTGGTCATTGTCAGACTAGTTTGAACTATCGTTCCCTTTACATCCTTACATTGTGATAATGCCTGTGTTCAGGAGAAGGAATTCTTTAGAGCTTCGGTGAAGGATGTAAAATTTCAATGTTACTTGTTAAATCTTATATGCAAAATATCAAGGTTACTTGTTAAAGCTTTTCTTCCAACATAACATTGAAATTTTACATATACACTTTAACAAGTAACTCAGTGACTCATGTGGTTAGGCAGTGCATTGTTTGATGCTAGGTCTTGGTATCGAATCTTGCGGAGGTGCAGTTTAGCACTTAACAAATTTTGGTGGCCCTTGTGCTGCCACATGGTGGCCTCCGGTTGGGCCACATGGCATCATGTGGTTGGCCATCAACCCAACTAATAAAAATCCACCAACCAACACCAAAAAAACTAGACAAGTGGCGTGACCAGATTGGTCCACCATCCTAGTCAACCATGCCTAGTCAGCTGTACAGACTACTGATTGGGCAGGTTGCACAATTTTTCCCTATTTGGGAAAATGAACAGAACAAGTTTCTGGGAGGATATAGTGTCGATTTTATATGAAACAATTTTCTCTCGGAATCAAAACAAGGAGATCTATGCAGCCGTTCAGGTTCCACACCATTCTGACAACTTTCATTTTTTAGTATAATTTTGAACATCTGATCACCACCCTAGGTGGTCAATCCCTAAGATAGACCCCTTTTTTACTAACCTAACACCCTAACCACACAAAATAAGGAAAGGGTGAAGTTATAGGCCTCCAACCACATGGATAAGCATGCTTCCATGCGGTTATAGAGTAATTTCCTCAGCTCATTTCCTGTGGTCCTGAGATCTAATCCACTTTTCTAGGCTAGCTCTAGACCACTTCCAAAAACTTATTGTAACTTTCCAGAATAATATTTCTCATAAAAAAAATGCTAAACATTCAAATTCGAAACCAAAACTTGACCTAGATAGCGTCGAAAACACTAGACATTTTGTCAAACATATGGTAAACATGTAAGCTACATGTCATGAATGAATATCTGAGTATAATTATCTGAAATTCATCCAAAAATCATTGAGAATGTATGATTCCCTCTCAAGCAGCTACAACAACAATAGTTAGTCCATGCATTCATCAACCATTTGATAAGTTATCAAAGCATAACGAGAGACATATCTAGAGAACATCATAGATCCATGCTTATAACCAACATATAAATAGAAAAAATTACCATGACAAAACAACCATCAAATCAACATACTAACAAGTAAAATTTCTCATATATTACAATAGGAAAATAAATCTTATTAACTTATAAAAAATCCAACCAATTCAAGGACTTCCATGTACTACCTGAGCATAGGTTGAGCTGAACCAAATATTTCTTTCAGCCAATCACCCCTGCGCTATATTCCAAGAATGAATGCGGGATCTCATGGGATAAGTCAAGACACAAACAACCAAGGGGATCCACAGGTTAAACCACCTCCAGCCTCAAACTACCTTTATCTCACTTAAATGAGTCTCGAGATGAAAAAACCAAACCAAGATTGGATGCCTCTGAATTCTTTCACCATACCTTGAGGTATTTCCTGTCTCCACTCACCTATCAAGATATTCCTACAGAAAAACATCTCCACCCCCAACCCTTGGGAATTTTCATGAGACCACCTCACTAGGTTCTAAATCCTTCTGACAATTCAAAGCTCAACCAAGAAATGAATCCCATCACACCATGGCTATATAGGAAATGGAAAGGCAAGGTTGAAACCACTATCAACTAGGAAAAAACCCACGCCAATGACAAAAAATGAACAAAATAAACAAATTCATGTACCATGCATTCACACCTCAGCTATAAAATCATACATGCAACCTATTACCTGCAAAATATTCCTATTGAAGTTTTTGTTCCAACGTTATCTTTGTTTTCCTTCACTTTCCTTTTCCTTTCTTTGCTTCCTTGCTTACTTTCTCCTCTTGGAGCTCTCTTTCTCACACTCTCTAAACCTAATTCCAAAGAAAAAATTGACAAAATTTGTGCAAAATATGTGAATTGGTTCTCTAATGCCTTTTTATTATTGATGTCTCTATTTTCTTCACTTTCCTTCATTTTTCCTCTAATTTTCTCAGCATTCAAATCTATGTCCTCTTCACCTCCCTTTTCTCCTATAGTTTCCTTTATTTTCATAAATAAATGTAAATTATTACCTCTTTGCCTTTTTCAATTTCCTTATCCATTAATAAACTTAAAGTGATGCCCACTATAGTGATTTTCCCAACATTCAACTTGGAATATGTGTCCCATGACTTTAGTCTTATTTTTCCTTTATTATCCTTTATTACATGAACTTTAACCCTAGGTTGTTACACTTTTCCTTCTGTGCTAATGTTGTCCCATGCACATATTTATCTTTCCCCACTCCCAAGCTAAAGAGGATATTACAAAGGGCAAAAAGGATTTATGAGTTACCTCATATCTTCTGGGTCGTAAAGTGGGCTACCATAAGAAAATATATTAGAGTTGAAGGCATACATCTATGTAATAATTACATCCAACAATTTGAGTCCTTCTAGCTGGAAATTATAGAGATTAATTGGAATCAACAAGATAAAATGAGAACCATACTCAATCTAATGGAGGAAATTAAATACTTGAAGGGAAAACTGGCCCATCAAGATTATGATATGGGTGCTCTTCTTTAGCAAATTGAAGGTCTGCAAGAGAAACTCGCTGCCAAGAATAGTCATAATTTGTAATCAAGTGTTTCTTGTAGGCTTGCAACAATATCCCTTCTTGAACTCAACCATACTCCAGAAGAGGATGCCCACTCCATTTTCTAATGTACTCGCAATGAAAATGCTCACTTTTTCTTGGTCAATTTTCTAATATTTTATCTTTTTGTCATATAGTATTAGTAGTCTCCCTAGTTAGTCTTTTTGCAATAATAGTAATTTCTTCCCAAGAGGGTCAACTATTAAATGTAATCATCTAACTCATTTCACGTGTATTTGTTGCGCCCGAGCATATATTTAATATAAATCCTACTCATTTTTGTCAAAAACAAGTTACAATTAGAGTAAATAAGAATAAGAAAGGGATAATAGGAATAAATGGAATGCAAGGTCAAATTAATAAATTTTGGTGAATCTGATTTTAATATTAAAGAGATTAGGGTAATAATTAAATATTTATATTAAATATTAAAGTAGTATTATATATATACAAGAAGGAAATTCCCCTTAGACCTATCATGAGTTCTATTAGTGGTCTGACCCATGAACTTTCCCAAATCCTTGCCAAGGATCTTCACCCCTTCTCTCACCACTCCTCCTCCTTCATTAAAAAATACATTTGTTTTTATATAATAAAAAAAACACCTAAAGCTTGATGGAAATGACATCATGGTTAGCTTTGATGTCCTCTCCCTACTTACCAAAATCCCTATCCTAGAAGTCATTGATCTCATTTCGAAATTTGTTGAATTTGAAATGGTTAAACTTATCAAAAATTTACTGACCACCAATTTCTTCACTTTTAATGGAGTCTACATTGAGGTCACTACCAAGGGTTCCTCCCTTTCCCCTATTTTTTCCAACATTTTTATGGAGCAATTTGAAACCTTAAACCTTGAAAGCTTCCACTTAAGACCTAATTTCTAGAAGAGCTTTATTGATGACACATTTTTTATCTGGTCCCATAGTATTTTACAATTGCAAGACTTCCACACCCATCTTAATCACATTTCTCCTCACATCTAGTTCATTATGGAGCTTGAAGCTAACCAATTCCTTCCCTTTCTTGAAATCCATGTCTCTCACCTCCTTGATGGCTATCTTATGACCAATTCTATCAGAAGGAGCTCATATTGATAGGTACCTCCATGCCAACTTCAATAATTATCTAGTTCAAAAATTTCTTGTTCTTAAAACCGTTGTTGAACCATTTGAATTTGTTCCTTTCAATCATTTTCCAATGAAAAATCCTATTTCACCAAATCCCTTAAAGCTAATTCTTACTCCTCATGCCAAATCAAAAATGAATTCCATTTTGTTCTCCACCTGAATCCTAAGAATATTTCTAGAAGTAAGCCTTAGCTAAAGTCTCCCTTACTTACATTTAGGGGGAAACTAATCATATTTCCATAATCCTTTCTAAAATGAAAATCAAAACCTTGTTCAAACCCAAAAAAAACCCCAACTAGCTCTTTAGATACTCCAAAGAAAAAAATGACCCTTTTCTTATCCCTAGAGTCTATGAGATCCCTTGCTCATGTCTTACATAGGAAAAATTAGAAGATCCTTCAAAGCTCACCTTAAATAACACATGGCTGATAAATACCATAACCAAATCGTTGAATCCACCATCACTAGACACTCGTATGCTACCAAAAATTTAATATGTTTTGATAAAACCAAAATCTTGGCCTCTGCTCCCTTCCACTTGAATCTTGTCATTATGGAAGCTCTAAAAATAGAAAATAACCCTAAAAAATTTAATCAGGAGGATGGATATAAACTGAGCCATTCGTGGAAACCCATTATCCATTTTTTGTCCACTAAATCTAATTCCTCTTACACTGATGTAAATGATAACCATTCTTAGTACCCCTTCTCCTTCACCATTCACTTGTTCTTCTTTGGTACCTCCCCCCTGCGCCCCCCATGTTTTTTTTCTTTTTCCCCTATTCTCTCCCCCCATGTTTTCCTTTTTTCCCTATTCTCTCTCTCTCCCCCCACCCTCCTCTTCTCTTTTTCATCGTATCTAATTTCTTCCTCCTATTTCATTTATTAATCTATTATAATCTAGTCCATTTGTTATCACCAAAAAAATGATCACCTAGTCATTTCTAACTAGGTGGATCAAAATACACCATGTGAGCTTAATTTTACGATAGTAAAATCACTTTCACTATAAAAAATAATTTAATAAATCATTTTTCTTAAGTTATTTTCGAGTAAAACCCATGAGAATAATGAAATAAACCATTATTCATATAAATATCTCTAGGAATAATTATTAGATCATTGTTTGATAATTATTCCTTGTCACATTTGACTAAACTGCCTAGGAATAATTAAATAAATCATAATATATTTATTTTTCCTTAAATCCATCATTGGAATAATTTTTAAATCACAATTTAATAATTATTTCATTTCACACTTTTCTTTTTATTCAAGAAATAATTAATAAATAATTTATTTGTTAATTATTTCTAAATAAATATATTTGACCATTTTAAATATATTTTTCCAAGTGATTAGATCTATATTTTTGTCAATAATTTATTATTATTCTCCATTTACGAGATCAACCCAATAATTTACTATAAATTCACTCCTCTGTCAGAGTCAAATTCACTAAAGTTCATTTCTCATCATTTGCAGTCATTAAGTGCTGGGTTGGTCAAACAAGAGTCATAGGTCTAGGGTTTGCAGATAGTTGTTCTCAAAATGTTTCAATAACGCCCGCAGGCCATGAGGAGGATTTCAATAAGTTCTCAGTTCAAAATTTTCATCATTAATAATGTTGAAAGACATTTCTTCTTCAAAACTCTGTTTTGAAGAAGAAATCATTAAGTTTGTTTAATACATGATTGATTAAGGATTTTCAAGTTTCACAGTTCTCCAGGCAGCCCTGGTCATCTTGCTAGGTTCAGCAGCTCCTATACCTGCAGAAAGTCAACCAAGAAAAACATCATTTCAAGCTAAAATCAGAGAGATCCAATTTTGTTGTGACATTACCAAGGGGAGTCTAATCAGCCTATAGAGAGGACTGAATTTATTGTTTTTCAACAACAATAGAAGAGCCGAGTTATTTATCATTCAGAGGACCAGATTCCAAGAAAATTTGCTATCACCATAAGCTGATATCGAAGTCATAATGTCCAGAGTTGAGGGCTTGCAGTGGTTGAGATTAAATATATGGTGGTTGTCATTTTCAGATCCAAGGACATGTAAATAAGGAACATGTTACAGATTTATTTATGCTCATAATTTTGAGGTATCATGGCCGCATTGATGAGAAAACCGAGGTAAAGGTCATGAAAATCCAAATCGTGTTAAAAAGCTGAACTGTGGTCAGGGAAGACTGCGCGGCGCACTGGGCGTTGAGCGCGACGCACACAACGCGCGCGACGCATAGAGCACTTTTGCACAGTGTAAAAATACACATGTGTGGCGCATCCATTGTGCGTGGCACATTGGGCCTCTCGCGCGGCGCACACAACCTTTAAGCCCGAAAAAATCGAAATTGCCTCTCAAATCTTCAAAATGCTTGTTTCAAAGACAATGTTTCCGTCTAATTGCGTGCGAGATTGGGTCAATTTCGATTGAAGCTGTTGAATTGGATGGACCTCATTCTGTCTTCAAGAGGCATTTGATGACATTGATAAAACTCAAGAACGTACTAAGCTTCTGGGTCAGGGATTGGAGTATGAGCGGAACATTGAAATTCATCAGTGCAGAAGTGATATTCAGTCAGCCAGGCAGTATACACTTTCAGGTGAAAGGGAGGCATTAGACAAACAGGTTGAGCGAATAATGAAGTGTTGCTAATGTTTTTGAACATGCGTTCGCTGGTGGAAAATAAAAAAACTACAACTAGAGATGGCAGAATTTTGTTTCTCTTTATTAAAAGGGCATGGTTCCAACAATTGTTGAAAGTACCACCAATATGTTGGAGGAATGGAGAAAATTGGTGTTGTCTGGTGAAAAATAAGTTGAAGTGCTTAAGGAGTTCTACAATATGACAGGAGATACTATTGCTCACACATCATTTGGAAGCAGTTATGCAGAGGCAAAGAACATTTTCAATTTGCAGGCCCAACAGATGGTTCTTTTAGCTGAATTACTTCGTAGTGTTTATATTCCAGGCTTCAGGTTTCTGCCTACAAGAAAGAACAGGCAACGGTGGAAATTGGAGAAAGAACTCAGGAAATGCATGAGGCAGGTAATTGAAGGTCGGGAAAGGACTGCTAACATGGAAGAGTCAGGAATCTGTGGTACTGATCCGCTTAGTCTCATGATCTCTTCCCGAAATTAAACAGTCGGGGGGAAAACTTCAAGATGTACGCATAACTACAGAAGAAATCATTAATGAATGCAAGACTTTCTAATTCACAGGACATGAAACTACATCAATCATGTTGACATGGACCATAATTTTACAGGGAATGCATCAAGACTGGCAGGAGCGTGGACACAAAGATGTGTTGGAAGTCTGTGGAAAAAATGTTGTTCCAAATGCCGATAGTGTGAATCATCTTAAAATTGTGGGAATGATTCTACATGAGGCCGTGAGACTTTACCCACCAGTAAGCACTTTCCAACGTCGGGCATGCAAGCCAATGAAAATTGGAAGGCTCTCAATTCCTCCAGGCACCCAACTTTTGCTTCCGATCCTTGCAATCCACCCTGATCAAATTTATGAAGAAATGATGCAAATGAGTTCAACCCAGCACGATTTAGTGAGGGAATTGCAAAGGCTGTGAAACATCCATTGGCATTTATGCCATTTGGATTTGGCCCAAGAGCATGCTGCATGATATCTATACAAGCAGTATGACCATATCTGCAAGATCGGAGTTCATCCCTAAAGTACAATCTGCTATAGCAGTCTGGAGTTATTCTCGTGGTGAAATGTGTTGAAGTTATTTTTTGTGCAGTAATTCAGCACGAATGCTTTTGATAAAATAATCCTAAGAGCTCGTGGAAGAGGGTCACCTGATGGGCACTTTGCGTGTTGCAAAATGGAGCGTATACTGGAGTTATTGGATGAGAGGAGTATGAGGAAGGACACGACACTTCCCTCACCTGAGTGGTTCTCTGATCACACTGCGCTTTTAGCCAGAGTTCATTACTCATATTTTACCTTCACAGGATCGAGCTCAGCAAAGTCACAACTGGAAATGATGGAATTATGTTTCTCATCATTCTGCGAGCATGTGGAGAATCCTGTTAAATTCAAAGCTAAATTTAGAGAGAAGATATCCACAACAGCAGAGCGGCAAGATTGGGGGGCCTATTTATGTTTTAAGTTGTGATTCGAAAGGGTCTTCAGCTACAGTTTCTGCCCTTTCATTTGTCATCAACAGATTCGAGTAGAAAATGGAGCGCTATTCTATCTTCAGAAAAGCTGATTGGCTTTTTAGTTTTATTTGTTTAATGATGATAAAACAGATCCCTTATTTTGGTCGATTTGTTTTCTCATTGAGGAGTCTATTTATTGTGTTGAAAAACCACTTGTAAAGGGAGAGTTCTGGGAAACAGTGGGAGTGGTGTGAGGAGAAATACAAAGTTTCATTGTACAGTCATTTGACAGAGAATAATCGAATGGTACAGCTCTGATTTATAATATTCTTGTGGCGTGAAGTTTAGCATTATGTATTTTCTCTATGTTTCATATGTATCTTGTAATGTTTTACATTTCATTCATAATCGTTTCCAGCTGAATGCTTTACAGTAAGGGAGGTAGAACCCAATTTATTTGCTCTGCCTTGAGGGAGCATTCAGTATTTGTGTAATTTTCTTCTGTTGGAAAGGATTCATTGTTTAAATGCCCTTTTCAGATTTCTTAAACAGTCTTTACATTCCATTTAAATTTCAATTTAATTATTAAACTTCACTCCTACCTCGCCTTATGGAATAATCTGTGCCTTTTATTAAATCTCTGCTCACGCTGTTCTTGTCCCCATACTGCCCAGAAAACCCAGTCACTTATCAAAATACCCTTTCCTATCTATTTACTAACCTAAAATCAGTTCCCATTATAAGTCATCTCAGCCCCTTTGAAGACCTTTTGCCGAGATAGACCCGGAGAGAGCCCTCTCCTGTCCTCGTAGGGCTAGCTACGAGGCTGAGCTTGGTTTGATGTTGCCTCGAGTTTTTCCTTCTCAGCCTAAGGTATATTTGAGTGCTAACAAATAGGAGGGTTTTTCATTCATTTCTCACCATGATCATTATCATTGTGACCATTATTGCCTCATGATTTTTTAGCTCCCAATTTTCTTTTTGTAAGCTTGGTAGTACCTCCTTTTTCATTAATTTTAACAGAAAGTTACTACCAAATATAAATACTATTAGGTGGCCTCAACTTGCCCCGTGAGAAACCAAGTCTGCTGGCCACCTAACAACATTATATGCCATCCAAAAATAATAATTTTTAAGTATTTCTATCCACGCTATATACGACGGTATGTCTATGCATATCCTACTATATAATTTCCTATTGGAATGACTATCAATACATGGAAAATTAAAAGCTATCTACATATAAACAGTAAACAAAAAAATGCATCAAGAAGCATCATAATGACTAATTTTCTTCCTCAACAGAAGCAGATTCCACTTGTGCTGGTTCCTTTGCATTAGATCCCAGGAGTTATGTATGAGTAAGGATGTTGGGTAAGTGGTTTTCAATGCGCCATAGGTGCCCGTCCTGCTTCTGCATCTCGAACTAGAGTTTCTGGAACTCTTTTATGTAGTTTGGGAAATATTTCATTTCTGTGGCCAGGCTCATAGGTAACTTCTCCAGGGCCTTTCCAATAATACCTTTCATATACCAAAATAGAAAGAGGTTATGCTTAAACTGTGTTACGCGGCCTCGATTATGCCCAGACTTAGGCACTAATACTCTCCAGGCTTCTACATCGATCTCCATTGAGCCTGCCTGGCGGTTTAATTATGCCTCCCATTCTATAATCAATTTCCTTATTTCCTAGGTTGTGCTTTCATGATAGGAATTAAAAACATTTCTAATTATGATCATAGTGGGATTTATTCCTCTTATTTTTCTACTGGATGAACTGGGTTTCCATACTTCCCCCTTGCCCTTTCTTTTTCTACCGTGGCCACTCAGTGGAGGGCTTCTGGTTCGGGCCACTGCACAAGCCATGTATACCTTATTACAGGTTAAGGGGATGCAATGTGATTGAGAACTTTTCGGTGGTAATATGAGCCCCAAGAAGCTCGACTGTCGGACCCTATTACCAACCTGACCACCTGCCCAAGTACAAACAAAGAACCATAATTTCAGAGCATGGGTAGGGACAAAAGAGACATATCGACCCTGCACAGAAGGAGGTGATCTGGATATCATAGGGAAAAACGCAACTCTGCTTACCTTACCTATCCTTTCTCAGGGTGTGAAAACCTGGTTCCAGCACCCACCCATACTACCTTGAGTGAGACTTTGACCTACGCAAGCAGGTCACTGCCGAAAGGGCCAGTAGTATAGGGGTTTGTTGTCAAACCTTGAACTCTGAACCTGGGTCAGGACCCCTCAAGCCAACAAATGGTTATGTTTCCCTACCGAACCCTCAACCCCGACGGGGCCTGATGTTGAAGAAGTCCTGGAGGTTGAGTCCGAATTGGAATAATATCCCCCCACGTCGGTCACAAGGAAAGGCAAGGAAAAGGCACAAGGTTCGGGATAAACCCTGAAAGTAGCGAGGTGGGCTACCAGGAAGCCTAGGAATTTCCCAAGACATGCCGAGTCTCCACCAGCATCACCTTTAGATCAAGATGCACAGGAGGGTGCTCTTCCTGCTAACCCGGTCAATTGGTTACATCCCTTTGTTTGCCCATGTAGGCCATTTACGCGAATGCCAAAAAGCTTGGATGGCTTGGTCACCTATCTGCAAACCCCCCTAACCTCGGGGGAAGTCCCTGTCATCAGTGATCCTTTTGGGCGACTCCACGAGGTCAAGTTCGATGATCATGATTTGGCAGACTTTGAAACCCTCTCGGAATTGGCCCCTGTATTATACTTTGATACAATCCATAGAGATGATGGAGTCACGGTGGTGCCTCAGCGCTGGGTATGTGGCTTGGCTGGATCGGGACTTTTGAATCTACTCCAAATGCTTCATTTTGGCCATTACAATGTCACAGATCGGTTGGCTTGCCAGTTTCTCGCCCTCATTCACGATGGTTGCTTATGGATTCACGACAGGGTCCCTATTTTTGCTGCATTGATCAAAAATATTACATGCCTTCCTATGCAAGGGCCGCACCCGTTAGAGCGGGTAGGAAAAAAGTACAAAGGAGCTACCGCTACATTCGTATGGAAGATGTACGCGGTGCATCAAAATCAGTGAGGGTTTGTGATCCAAACTATCAATGATCCTGCCACACAGATGGGTACCCGACTCTTAGCCTGCAAGCTAATGAGGAAGTGCCAAGTTGCGATTGTCCCCGCCTATGTGATCCAGTTGTCCGGCCAGTTCACGAAGGGAATTTCTTTTAATTAGGCTCAATACTTGTGTGATGAATTTCCGGCTAATGTCCGTGAATCCCAGGAGCAAGGGACGTCTTTCCTCTATTCATGGTTATTATTCCTAATAGCGCTGGTCACCTAAGAAAACCCCGAGGAGTCAATCCTCCCTGAACTTCCTCCTAGGATGTGCGAAGGACCTAGGTATACTCATTTATGGGACTCTAAGGATATGTAGTGCATCAAGGATAACAAGGTTTTTTGGATCCTCTTCTAGAGCAGTGTAGCAGCCGCCATAAACTCCCGACCTCAGTTGTCCCCGAAAATATATGACAAATACAAGAGTGTTGTCGCGTTCCAAGTTATCATGCACCATATTCGGATCTGCAGCCTCAACAATAAGACATGGATGACACTCCCTTATATGGTAGCAGATGAGGAAATTGACCTGATGATCTTGCTATGGCCCCCTGCCTAGAAAAAATGCCTCACCAATACTCATGGGGAGACTGCAGAGCCCCACCTGACGGCCTCGGACATAGCCAAGAACAGGGATACATAGCTGCCATAGACCACCGCAGCTAAGGCCCAGGTAGGGCCTGACAGAGCTACCACCCCTCCCCCCGGCACGAAGCGGTCAGGGGAGTCGGCACTAGGATCCCGAAAGAAACAGTGCACCCATTGTACGTAATACAATGCGACAATCACACTAACTGACGGTGACCTTGAGAAAATCGCAGACACAGTCGCCTTGTCTACAGAAGAAAAGTGGGCATTTGTCGAGGCACAACAGAAGGCTACGGTCGAATCTCTCCAGGCCAAGCTCCACGCTCTCTGGATCAAAATCGATACGCTACCAACCAGCATGGGACAGGCACGCACCCCTTTGGTCGACAGCAGTTCGACGCTATTCAAGGAGGATAGTCATATCTAGACTATACCTAGTGTTGCCCTAGTATTAACGTAGCTCCCAGCAGACACAGGAACCCAGCTGGACCTGGCTAAGCTGCCCCATGAAGCCTTACAGGGCCTCCATCATGTTGTTGTCCAAGAGATTCGCCATCGTGACCAGCAAGTACACCAACAGCTTGGTACAACAGAGTACACCATCATGCATCAGGTTATTGATTTTCTCCTTGCCATGTTACAATAGGCGAAGCTTGAAACAGTGATCCACCAGTTCTATACAGAGGTTACAGATGAGATCTTGGCTGTAGACACGCCTCGAGCTAAAGTGGAAAAATTGGTTGCGGCCCTAAAAGCATCTCGGATGGAAATACACACCATGAAGACATAGCTGGAATATAAAATCACTGATTTATAGGCCAGACTACAGCCCGAAACACCCCCTGAAGTCCGTGCCCAGTGCGCCGCCCTAGTCACCATTGCGACAACCGTTATTTCGGGGAAAATTTCCCAAGGTTCCCAACTATTGGAGTCAGCCATGCAACTCTGGACTAAGGTCCAATGTGATCTGGTCCTTCAAGAAATCAATCAGGACTTACGGCAGAAGGAAGAAGCCTTCGAGTAGGTCAACGCTACGATGACCACTTTGGTACCTGCCCAGCGCTTGGCACAATTAAAAACTAGAAATGATCTCCAAGATGATATTGAGAAACTCCAACGTAAACAACACATCATGGCAGAACGTATGAAGCCTTGGGCTGCCACAACCCTCCAACTTTCATAGGATATTGATGGCGCAACCAAGCGACTTAATCAGATTCTTGAAAGTGTCACCGTGGCGACTGAAGGATTGACCTCCTAGAAGCTGGTAGACCTTGCCTAGAGTGTGGTTGCCCAGAGTCAAGAAGTTTTACCTCCACTAATCGCCGCCCTTACTACCTTACGTGCGTAGATAGCGACCGCACAACCACAGTGACTCGGGACGAGTCACAAGATTGTGTTGGGGGACTGTTGGAACAGGGTCTCCTACGAGCTGCGAAATTGGTCCAATTTTGAATGCTTTTGATTATATTTAGTCTAGTGCAGGGGTTTTGGGGTGGGTCAAAGCCCTGAAAGCATTATAATGGGAAAAAGGGTAAACCAAGGGTCTGAAAACCACGGTTTGCAGACCATAGAAAATTTTAGGCTAGATTATTATAAATAGAGAAACATTTTGAATTGTAAGGTAGGAAATGAAGAGCTATTGATGCGAACTGTGTTTTAAGATATCTGTTTGGGTTTTTAGGGAAAGGATTCCTGCTGGCTGTGTGTGCGGAGATCCAGATTCCAGCTGTGTGCGAACCCTGCTGTTGTGTGCGTAGGCTGGGATGGGTATTGTAAGAAGGAATTGATGAATTGATGAATAATAAAGGTTGCTTGAGAACCAAATCTATGTGTACTATTTGTGTGAATCATTGGTAATTACTGCATTATGCGCATTCTGTATTCAAGCTGCGAAATATTTGTGTAAGTGTGTTTGTTGTATCTGGATTTGTTATGTTCTGTTTTATGCAATATTGTGCTACTATCATAGAAGTATATAATTATAGATCTAGCACATGTGGATATGAAAAGAGACCTATCGACCCTGCACAGAAGGAGGCGATCTAGGTATCACAGGGCCAGATGCAGCTCTGCTTGCCTTACCTATCCTTTCTCAAGGTGCGGAAACCTGGTTCCAGCACCCACCCATACTACTTCGGGTGAGACTTGACTTGCGCAAGCAAGTCACTGCCGAAATGGAAAGTATTATAGGGGTTTTTTGTCAAACCTTGAACTCCAAACCTGGGTCAGGACCCCTCGAGCCAACATTAACAAATATCAAGCGGTTCATAATATGCCTATACCTAAACCTTGGTAAGTAGTAAAGTTAGTCTGAAAGTGTAATGACATATATAAATGCAAGCCAACCATAGAGAATATTTCCTTCATACCCCCATCCACCTTATAAATGGGAAGAAACCCAGGAAAATCCACACTCTTCCATGGGGGGAGATAGCGAGCCTTTTATAATAAAGATCAACCCTACAAATATGACACCCATGGGAGGAAGAAAGAAAGAAATATGCATGCCGAGGTACACATCCCAGCCTATCACATATTACTAATTCAACCCTTACCATAGCACAAAAGAAATATGACTTACTCCCTTCAATGATTTATAAGGGGATCAAAAGAGACTTGTTTTTTTTGAAAGGGAAATTACTCTTATGAACTCATCAAACATTAACTGTATAAAAAATTTGACTCCTTAGAACTTCAACCTTCTCCTCAGATTACTTCACATGTGTGTGTGAGAGAGAGAGAGAGAGAGAGAGAGAGAGAGAGAGAGAGAGTGTGTGTGAGTGATGAGTATGTATGTAAAGTATAATTTTAAGTGTCCTTTTATAGTGATATTAGGGTGCCTAAGAGGCATGCCTCTTTGAAAATTAAATATATTATTCTTTATTTTATTTTGTAATTTAATATTTCATTTGTTTAAATTTTTTAGCTTGGGAATACCTCCCACAACTACCTGAAATCAATTGTCCCTATTATCTAGGGAAGTATTCACCTTGACTTCCTCAAGATGTCAACTTAGCTAAAAAATTTCTCCATCCCAAGAAAAGATTGAATGAGCCTGCTATGTTAATGCATCCATCCAATTCATGCTCAATTCTAAAATCATGTGGAAATAATCATGCATCAGCATCATGCAAAGGATCTATTCATCCACTAGCCAAATACCCTTGGGAAATATGGTCACATACCCCTTGACCAGGGTAAAAATAAAACTAGTCATGAGTCACCAACTAACCAAGTAGTCACTTGGAACCAGGTAAATTTTCCTTTATTAATGGTGAAACCCTGGGCATATTTACCATCCCCCCATGTTTTCACATAACAATTGAAAGGTAAAAATAATTACCCGATGTTTTGAGGCACTGACTCTACCCACTAGCCAAGTAACCCTTGACAATATGGTTAGAATATTTTGACTGGGAGAGCAATCTGGGTGCTAATGATATCTAGGCCATTCTTCCTAGCAAAATTACATGGCACTTGGTAAATACCCTTGACCTAGGGATAATTTATTCCCTAATGCTACAACATCCAAAATCCCTCTCCATGAGGGAGACATTCTCAACCACTCTGTTGGGGTTCCTGTGATTTGGCAGATTTGGCAATACCAAATGAAAAGACAACATCAAACCACTTTGGGATCTTAGGATCTAGCCCTCCTCGATTCAGAGAGGGATCTCTCTATAAAGGTAAAGAAATGTATATCTTTGATGTTCAAATTTAAGGTGTTAGGCTAGTTATAGGGCACAAGGGTTGTTTTTTTTTTTTTTTTGGTTGGGAAACATGAAGGAAGAGTTCATTGTAAGGTAAAGGAAAGAGCAGAGAAGGATTTTTGGAAATGGGGAGACAATTCAAAGAGAACACAAGTCCATTGGGAAATGGGGTCATAAAAGGGTTTACTTGCAATTCAAATATCCAAGGCTTTCAAAGGGCTAGTCATATAAAACAGAGGATCTCTTAAGATGATAGTATGGGATGAAACAATAAGGAGATGAATGGGAATGACAAGGAAAAAATTCCAAGGTGAACACTTCAGAGTAACAAGGGACAGGGCATACCTTATACCTCTATGATCAAAACTCCTGATGAGGCTAACTCTGAAGACAACAATCCAGCAGTCTTCCTGACTACTTTCAAACAGTAGAAAACATTTAAGTTTAAGCACAGAGTGAAGTCTAAGATCAGAGAAAGATTTTTAACCTTCTCTTGTTTTGACATTCAACTCCAAGGGATCTTAGAAAGGCTAACTGTTGGAAAAGGAACTTAGGGGACAGGGCCAATCACTAAATCTCCCTATTTTTCCTATTCTTTCAGCAGAACCAAAAAAGAACATCTAAGAAACAAACTCTAAATTCATACATCAGTAAGCATGGACAAACCAACTTGTATACTGGTTAAATTATGTTGAATTTGTTCTAAGATACACAGTTAGCAAAAAACATAAAAGATAATAAAGTGCAGGAAGCATTAGGGTACTTGCAGCAGTATATCCTAAGCTAAAATTACTGCTTCTTATCAGAGAAAATGAGACATGATGTAAAACAGATGGAAAACAATAACAAAGAAGGGACACATCACCATTGATTTAGATCAGGATCCGATGAACATGCTTGTAATATTAGTAGAGAAAAACCAGTCACATACATTCTTGTCCAATAGCCTGATATCATCCAAAAATCATCTCCCAGCCTATTTACAACTACTGCTCACAAAACTCTAACTCGGTGAAACAACTTACAATTAGTGATTTTTCAATAACCAACCAACATTTACAATTTATTTCTCATGGGTTATTATAGGTGAAAGAGTGATAGTAGTGGTAGATAGAACTTAAATGATTCATTAAAACAAAGGGAGAAGTGTCTTCGAAGCCCATTCTGTTTAATGTCTTTATATTAACTTTCAGTACCCTTTAGATGAATTCGGGCTCTTTGTCAGGTTGACAATAACCTCGAGAGTATGTTCTTGGAGGTACTTTCCTAGCTGTAGTACTATATTTATACTTTGAGACAAGAAATGTAAATATTTTTCATTCAAGTCTTCCATGCCTTATAACTAATGCACTGACAGTTTTAGGGACTTCTGTCAGACTAATAACTATTCTAGTGCTCGATGAGGAATGGAG
Organism: Pinus albicaulis; assembly: GCA_034641835.2. NCBI lineage: Eukaryota > Viridiplantae > Streptophyta > Pinopsida > Pinales > Pinaceae > Pinus > Pinus albicaulis. Next base: position 625,893,283 of record CM076570.1, read on the forward strand.
TAGGCCCTGTGAATTGGTCCTTCTTAGGGAAAAGAATGTTCTGCTGATATTAAGTCACTGATATGTCTTGATGTGTGCTTTAGTCTTCATTAAGCCTCCTTGATCATCTTCGGGTCTTCATATGTGTCCTTATTCTTTCTAAACATTGGATATAAGAATTAAGTCTTCAACATTATGCATTAATCTTTTAATCTCTTTCTGATACACTTTAAACTTCTGCTGAACTGTTTGTGTGAATATACTGGTTACAGAGGTTCTAGAGGGTTTATGTCAGGGTTTAATAACCCGATCCTTAATGAAACATGCTATTAAACCCTCTCTGGTGTCTTCCTCTGCGATCTTTGGCTCTAGGACTATCTTTCTATGTTACATGTGACCATGACTGTGACTGTGGAGACAGTATAAATTCACAACCCTTTGACACCTGCAAAAAATGAAAAACACATTATAAAAACAAGCGGGAGTGGGGATGACTACTTTAGAGGCTCGTGAGTGTGGAGGAGCAGTGAGGGGAAAAATGGATGTAGCTAAAAAATGGATGAAAAACCTGGCAGAGCAGCTAACCAGGTGCAAAAGGAGGTTTGGGCGTGATGAGGAACGAGGACCGTTGGATTAGGACCATCAACGGTGGAGATTTTTTGATGAAGTAATTTGGGAGAATGGACGAATGGTAGATGAATGAAGTCATGATATAACGTGGATCGTTCGATCTCAGAGATCAACGGCTATGATTAAAAGTTAGAATGACATTGCAGAGGGCAGCGGTATGGCAGAAAACTGGGAATGGTTTTCACGCGGCGAAATGGGGGGGAGGTAGTATTTGCGTTTGTAACGCGATTCCACTTAGTGAGTGACGCGTGTATTTCTAAAACCAGCCATATCACATAATTTTGAAACGTTAAAGCTTGGGTGAAAAATCACGCGATATCGTGCGCTGGCGGCCATTTCTGGGATGTCAGGTCAGACGATTGTGAGGAGAGCACGATGGAGGTAAGATGCAAGGGGCGGAATAAATAATGGGGCCCGGTAGTGACGTGATCTTCTTTTTCGCGGGGTGAACAGCGGGTTTAGTGTACAGATCTGTATAAATGAACGGTGGGATATAAATCTGAGGTAGAGAATTTGAAATAGGGAGAAGAGACGAGAGATGAACGGACGGAGCACGACGCAATCTCGACCATTGGTTCTTGTGGATTCAACAGCCAAGATTCATTTGAAACCATAATGTCGGGAAAGGAAAAATAAGCGAAATGTAAGGTTTAATGGGGGTTTCTTGGCCCTTTAGCGCCCGATTGCGGAGCTAAGGTTTTATGAGATGGGGGGGCTAAATCTATAAGCCCTCGGGGGCTTAACACCTTCATAGCTGAAAAATGGGTTTTTAAGCCAAAATGAAGGTTTTTCAACGCTTTTTTTGGCTTTTAGTAAAGGGGAAAAGGGTGTTTTAAAACTACAAAATGGATTTTTAGAGGTTTAAAGGGACTTTGGAGGCCTTTAAAGCAAAATGGAGGGTTAAAGGATGAAAAGAGGCTTTGTGAAAGTGGATAAAAAATGAGTGAAAGGGGGAGTTTCAGAGGCCTTTTGAAAACAGTTTCTTTCATGAAACAACAAGGTTCATTAATGGAAACAATAGTGAAGATTCTATAGAGGATAGAAGACACATGGAGGATTCAAGAATGATAGATTTACAACGGAAATGTTTCTCTTGAAGGCTTAGAAACACATTTAGCCACTTGTTTGTTTTGGAAAAATTTTATGGGTGGCTAACACACTCCAAGCTTGTCCCTAAAGTATACAAACTTCATCTAAGATAGAGGCTTTGTGAGAATGTCAACAACCTGCTCATTCATAGAAATGTATTAGAGCATCACTTCTCCCTTTTGTACCATGTCTTAGATTTATTGATATTTGATCTCAATGTCCTTCAACCTGACATCACATTTGTCTCAAACACATGATTAAACAATCCTACAAGATGTTAGATCTAAGAATTTTGTGATCCATAATGTAGATGAATGTCTTTTGAATTAATCACATCATTAAGATTTGGTCAAGACATTTCAAACCAAATAATGTGGTTCATCCTTAGGACAAGGTGGAGAATCTAATCAATTTTAATGAATAGATAGTGTGGATGCATCATTGCCCAGAAAAAGCCGATGAGAACTAGACGTTAAAACTAATCGTTATTTAATTTAGTAAATTAGTTATTAGGAAAAAATATTAAAAAAATTTAATTGCTAAGGAATATTATTAATTAATAGACCAAATTATAATGATGTGATTAATCCAAAATACATTCATCTAAACCCTACAAGAATTAACTTTCAAATCCACATCACTTCACAACTCGTTATACTAGCTACAATACAATCAACCTCTTCAGTGTTGAGTCCGATAAATGTCTGCTTCCTGCTCATCTAGGATATCATAGCAGAACCCAAACTGAAGCAACATCATGATGTATGCTTCCTGTCTTCGAGACTTCTTTCCCAATCAAAATCTGTGTATTTGTTTGGTTGAGGGGTCCTAACCCATGTTCATAGTTTATCGTGAAACCAACAAACCCTCCAACTACTAGCCCTTTCGGAAATGACTTGCTTGCGCAGATCAAAGTCTCACCAGAAGCAGTATGGGGGTGCTAGAACTAGGTTTCCACAACTTGAGGAAGAAAACAATGAAGTGGTCCTAAGAATTTCAATTGGAGACTTATAACAATGACAAACATATGCGCGAAATACTTAAAATAATAAGACATAATCACAGACCGCTTCCATGTAGATAAAGCATAACTGAACTATAGCCATATCTAAATGAGGCGTAATCACTCAAGTAGATTTATCAACCATCAATTTGCATACATAACCATACAGATACCTTCGCACAATGATAAATAAGCAGCACAAAAACAATGTGATCTTAAACAGAACAGACATAGTAGATAAATAATTCAGATCAATAACAAAATAAGTTCACCAAAATATGTCCTTTATATTAATTTAGATCCTTTCAATACATCAAAATTTCCTCTTACAAATAACTATTCTGCACACATAGCCAACAAACTCCACACACAGCCAGGACTAGGTCTCTGCGCACACAGTCAACGAGAACCTTTCTACCCAAAACCTAGATTTACAAAAGTCTATTACAGATGCATAACACTTAGATCCAAAAAATTACATTAATCTTACTTAGACTTGATATATCTATTTATATTCTTCTAGTGCGCAGATACTAAGGTCTCAAACCATGGTTTGAGGCCCATAGTTTACCCTTAAACCCATTTACATAAAAAATAGGGACTTTGACGCACCCCAAAGCCCCTTGACTCATTCGCGCAACACACATATACAAACTTAGACAAAATTACATCAAAAGGTGTACCCCAAGGGACCCTGCTCCAACAAGGCCCCAACACAAACATGTGAATTTTCCCAAGTCATTGACGTGTCTTCTCCTTTAGCTTGGATTGGAGCACGCTGACAGAAGATTTCAGAGGGAGCACCATGTCCAAACTTTGTGTCGCTTCTTCCTGTGCTTGGTGAACTAACTTCTCCATAGTGGGCCCTTCAGTCTCCATCTCTATACTGTGTTGTATCTACAGAATTGTCTTCAAGGTGGTGTCCATCGTTTGAGAAATATGGAGAGCTTCCTCAACCCATGGTTGCATGTGTGCCTCAAGCTGCTGTTCTTTTCAGCAAAGGTATTCAATTTCGGTCTATATCATCTGACACTCCTACAAACGAGCTAGGCGCGGTGTAAGAAATAGGGTCAGCACCACTATTTAGATCTCTTCAAATTATTTTTCCTTATGATGCAACTCATCGCACAACTTCTAAACTACTAGATCATTCTGTATGGATTTCCATATGCCCATAACCTCATCGAGCAAATGGTCACACCGGGTGACCATAGTAGCAATAATATTTGTGGCTTGTTTCACTTCAACTGCTCTTTGGGCACAAACTTTAGGTGGATACTCTAACTGCAACTTTGTTTGTAGATCTACGATTTGATGTTCATATTTGGCCCTGACGGTCTGCACCTCAGCGTGCGATGCTTTCAATGCGATAGCCAATCCTTCCATTTTTTCCTATGGCATATCTGTGGCTAGGACGGATGGAATATCATGACATAGTTGGTGGATTTTATCCTTTAGCACATCACACTAGGCTTCGGCTGCGCAACATGGTGCTTCTGTTGCTTTCTTTTTTTGATGGGCCTCTTATGCCTACTTTTTGGATTTCATGGTAGTTGTGTGAGCAGTAGCCTCTCGGAACTGAATTTCATCTACAATCATTGAATGCATCAAGTGCACCTTCCCTGCAGGTAACACAAAAACATTAATATTTATATCACATGTACCACGGAATTGGGCGTGGTGGGTTGCGTCCACCTGAATAGCTGGCGCGGGGATTTGTACAAGGTGGGAATCCCTGGTAGCTGGTAATGAAATATCTAAGGATTGTGCGCTTGTGACTTGCGCTCTATTCTGGCTTGTCTGAGCTATGCTTAATTGTATCTAGCTCGCCTGCATCTTCAGTTCTTGTATTCCTACATGAAAACTCTCTAGCGCAGTCTTGTACTGCACCTCCATGTCCATCCAACGATCCTTGATCACAGATGTGACTATGTTGGAAATTTCGTATAGGTCATCCTCTGTCAACGCCAAGACCTCTTGCTTGGCACATTTCGAGTCCTTTCTCTTCTTTTTGAATCCACCAACAACCTGAGAGTCGTGCTTGGTTCCCTTATATTTTTCTACTTCTACTGCGTCTTCAACGCAGACCCATTCTTCTCTGACTCTATTTATTTTTCAAGGTCGACTATCTTTCCAGTGGTGGTTGGTGTTGCTTATTTTTGTGTCAGCTTATTTTTTTTTTCATTGGCTATGTGCTAGTGCATGGCTTGGTCGATGTCGTAGGTGTCAACCATGTTAGTGGCCATTATACTGTAACTCTCAGAAAATAATCCTCTTTTACTAAGTATGGTAACTCGTTCCAAACTCCTTCCACGATGCCTTTCACGTGGATATGCATGTTGTGAAATGTAGCCTAGAATTTAACTACCATCTTGTACTGATCGTATAGCATGGGAGACAATAGCGACTTTCACTGTAAAACTTGATATAGGGTAGCATAATAAAGAATCCAAAATATTTTATTCTCCTTAGTGTGCATTGGGTCTGAAGAGTTCCATAATGTGGCATAGCACGCAGACTCACACATCTAAGGCTCAATCTCTGGTAACTAGGTTTCCTTGGGGGTCTTCCACCTAATGAGAAAAATCAACAACAACAACCAAGCATAATGAAGCTGCTTGCCTTCCTCGTGTGCTTCGTGCACATTTTCAAGGAAATCATTACACAGATAGCTAGACCAGTTATAAATAAATCCCTTCTCGCATTGTCCAACAAGATTGATGACGTTCGCGAGTACCTTCTTGGGTCTGCATTTACGCATCATCTTGCAGGCCAAGATGAGCATGCCAAATTTAACTTCTGGGTCATTTATCTCACTTACAACGAAGCCTTGGCTCTTGCGTGAGACGATATTTATTCTTAATTTTCTCTGCAACAGTTTTCTCCAAGGCTTTTCCACCGAAATCAGCAATGGGGTCTGTGCCTTTAGTGGGTAGGTTCGTGATCCTATGGATCTGTTATCACAAAATTGAACTTGATTGGCTATTAATCAGACAACTCTATGTAACTATTTCAAATCGGCTTTTGACTAAAGCTTAGCCTCTTCAATCTGCGAGGGCTCTCTCAAAGGGGTTTATGATATTAGATAATGATAGGTTTAGATGGCTAACTCTATTTGAAAAATAACTTGATTTTTGTGCATGTAGGTTGAAAATAATGTAGGCTTGCAACCATTGGGCTTTTGGAGTCAAAAAATCAGCAGATTCAGTGGCAAGGTTTCTTGACATGGAAGCTGAGGTAGATAAGAGTTTTTAACAAAGGAAAATCACACATAGAACTTAGGGAAACATAGTCATTTCATAAATAAAGGAAGTCAGAGCATAAAGATATGAATTATGAGTAATAAAGATTAAATCTACTACAAGTGGTACACATAAAGATATAGATCAGAAAAACATTAAAAACTCCATGAGAATCTTAGGTCTGTCGAGAAGAAGTCCTCTGTATTACTGATATAAGTCAAATTACATAAAGTAGCAGTATGGTGAATAAAATATCCAACCCTTTACAACTTCGATAATTTTCCTTTAAATAGACATTCTTACAGCAGGGATGATCTTCCTCTAGGCTAGATTCATTGAAATCTTCTTATGAAACCTCATCTAATAGAAAAACATGTCTTTTAATAAGAAAATGACAACGACACTCTAAAGATGACTTTTCCTAATAAGACTCAAACTCCTATTTATTACATTAGTCTACATTATCTTTAAAATAGTTAAATATAATTGAAAACTAAGCATCACATTTTCAAATAGGCTATGACATAGCTCATCACTACTTGACATATTAAAAATGCTCCTAATCATGTGGAACAAAACCATATTTTTCAGGAGTACAAGACATTATCTTCAATGAAATATTTAGTTGATGAGTTGTCTTTACTGCATTGTATTCAAGTCATAAATTTATGGTGGTAAGGTCCCTTGACCTGTTGGGTGTGTCCATCTATCCAAAACTACCACTAGGATGCTTCAAAACCTTCAAAAAAAGCTCGCTATGAAAACATGACAGTTTCGTAGCGAACTTTGGTAGTGTTGAAAAATGACTTCTCCAGCCAAGAAATTTTCTCCTTTGTTGTTCCATGGTGTCACCCTAGTCATGACACATCATCACTATCATTATCCATCCTTGAAAGCTGTATAAAATGAATTTAGAAGGAAAAAGGTTGCTATAGAAATTTTCGTAGCGTTTTCTTAGCTTTAAGCCTACGAAACACTATGAAACTGTGTAAAAGTGCAGAAATTTCATATTTCAAGAATTTCTTAAAGAAATAATCTTCTGCTGCAAAATTTGAGGTCCTCTTCCTATTATGGACCTCATCAAACTAATGAGGAACCAAATCACCATCACCTTACATATTTAAAATATCTTTGCATATTTTTCCTATTTTTTCTGAAAAATAGGTTTTAGAACAAAGCTTATATCTCCAAATCCATCATGTATTTTGAAAATTTGGAGGAGGTTTTTGTCAATAAGAATGTTATGAAGAAAAAAATATCTTAGTTCTTTGAAAAACATATCCAGTTGTCTATCACATGCATTTGAAAAAAATATATAAAACAGGAAAACTTTGTTTTCTGAAAATAGGGCCCAAATACATCCCTATATATCCCAACTGATAACACCTGTGGGAAAAGTGAAATAGATTATTTTTCCTTGTTTTGTTCTTGATAATAACCTCTCTCAGTATTTCCAAATTCATCTATGTTCATCCGTAATCCTCTCTTTAAACATACTGCTCAAATAGTCAAAAAACACACCAATTTCCTTTGTTAGCTCGAGCAAAATTTTTGACAACTTGAATTGATGCATGCCTCAGCAAATCTAGGGTCATCCACGAATAGTTTAAGGCCCATGAGCTTCTATATTATCCACAGAGCCTCCTTTGTATGCTTTCTTGTACATGACCATCTCCTTTTATAACCAAGCTTCCCTCTTAAAAAGGTGACACTTGTAAATCCAAATTGGACAGCAAGATGCTTAGTGTGATGCGACAGCTCTTAAACAATGAAATTGAGATGTTTCACATGCAAGAATGAATGTTGAGTGACAAATAGCAACTTAGGATAATTTTTTGTGTTTCAAATGACATATCATGCTTTAATCATGACACATACATGCAAAAAATGGTAATGATGACCTCATACATGGTTATGTACCTTTGAATTAACCATAAAAGACTTGAATAACCTCCACTCCATATCCTTCTAATAATTGACTAAAACCTTTCACCGAATTTGAAAAGACACAGAAAAACCTCTTTTTGTAGCATAGGTAGTTCATTTATTGGCAGTTTCGCTACAAATATCAATGCAGCATCAATATGGACGCGTTCTCCCAACCAGAGCGCATCATCGTGCACTAGCATGAGAAAATGCCGGATGCAGATGTCATTTATGGGGCTGCGCCCAAAATTAGGGATCTATAATAATTTTAGCATCCCTGCCTTGTGCAAACCCAACACCCATCTCTTTGGCTCAAGGCGCACGATGCCTCCTTCATATATGACTTGATCAAGATACAACTCTGGCGCAAGTTCTAGAAATTTGTCTACATCCGCAATGTCCCAGTCCTCTAATATGAGTTGCGGCACTTTAGAAAACATGTCCCCTTCTGTCAGGACATTTTATGGGATTAATAGCATCTGAATACTTGCACACACCTTGTCTAGATCTTTAGGAATTCTGACGGAGGGCTTGCGCGGCACAACATGGCTCGAGGGCTACGAGAATGGGGCTACTTCGACCACATATTCCTCTCCTTACAAAATGGTTTTAGGGACCTTGGCTATAGGTCTCTGCAGTCACTAGGTTGCAATAGAGCATGTCTTTGGGATCTTCTCCCTCAAAGATTTTCTAGTACCAGAATTTTGCCCCTTCTTAGACTTCGAGGGCGTAGGAATTTGAGTAATAGGAAATTCGAGTACAGCAGGGTCATCTCCACATATTTTGGTCATCATACTTTCGGAATTTACGTAACTAAACCCTACTCGGTGCAATGCCTCCTCGAACCGTGGATCCAAACTAGACATAGACAAAGAGTATGCAATGAGAATCAAAGAGCTCAAAGAAAAGAATTCACTCAAAAATAAAAGGGAACTATTGCGACCCCATAGGTCATATTTATACTTGTGGTGTGTCTTCAATGAGTCCTTCTGCATTAATGTGTCTCCATAAATGAAAAAATAGTCCAAAATATAGCAAAATCCCTTCATTAAATTCAACCTAGATGCTCCCATCAATAGTAATAAAGCTATCTTTTCTAGATTTACTGTTCAAACGATTAGCTTTTGATACCTCTATGACCTATTCAACCTCCTCGTACAACTACCATGCGTGTGTCGTAACTGGATGCGCATGTACTCCAGAGCTAAGGACAACCATCTTCACATTGTCCCCCCAAACACAGGCTTATTGATCAGGTATTTCAAAGCATATCGGGTAGTTTCTGTCACATCTCTTAATAACTGCAAACTCCTCTAACATTCATCATCCCAATGGAATGTTGCACCTTTTCTGAGTAATTTAGTCATGGGCGCAGTTATGAATTCATAACTTGGAATATGCTTTCTACACTATGCAACAAGACTCATTATGGAGTGTACTTGTCTGACATTCTCAGGGGGATAAATTGAAGTTCCAACAACCATGTGTTGTTCCCTAGATCTCATAATTTCCAATTGTCTGCAGTTCACAATCTCCTTCATCAACGCATTAATGATATGTGGAAGAAAATCTTTGCCAATCTTAGCAAATCCACTCTCAAATCTAAATGTAAGAATAAATCTCTCTATTTGTGCAGTCCATTCACTAGTACCTCAGCGCAGCTCTGTCTCCAAATACCATTCAGTAGGAACCTTCCCCAATGTGTGAATAAACATGTGGATCCATTCAATTCTTGGTTCTACACCCCATACTTGATTCCATATCGCCAAATGTATGCATGGATTCTCTTTTCCAGAGTAGAAATCTTCCATTTTAATGACTGGACATTCAAACCACAACCTCATCATGTGCGCACATTCCTCCCAGCTACCCATTTTCTCCCTATGGGTTTCCCACCATCGTACTGGAGTAGCATGCAAGCTAAGATCCAAAGCATGGAATCTCTCCTTCAGGCACAGTTCTTTTAAGCTCCCCTATAAATATGTTTATATTAGTTAATCCATCATAGTGTGGTAAATCATGTACCTCAAATGTTATACATCGCAGAGATTGGGTCACGTGATTAAAACGCAGTGCAAATACCTCATGCAACTAGTTCTACTAGTTTTCTAGTTCTTCATCGAAGTCTATAAAACAAGAGCCATCCTTCTACCACTTAATATTTCCATCTACTGTCGAATTAATCAAATCTTCCTCGCGTAAGGTCAGCTTATAAATTTGATCGATCTCATCATCAACACACACTGAATCTATGTATATTTTTCCTTCTACAGGATCTAGAGGAATGATTACCCCGACTCCATTGATGTCAAATTCCATTTTTCTTTTCTTCAGATTTATGACACCGTCCATGTCAATAGCCTAGTCCAAACCTAGCAGCGTAGGATAAGCATCAGTATCATCTACAATTTGGATGACTTCAAAGACTTCTAGCACCTTAACACCCTCTATACTAACCACAAATTATGACAACCTCCCTAAAGGAATGATATTATGTTGATTGACCATGCGCAACTGAATGGTAGACCAATCCAGCTTTGGCTCTCCCATGTGTTGCCATGTTTTCTTAGGTATAACATTAGCATATGATCCCAGATCTAGAATAACTTGGTCCATCTCATAAGCACAAATCTATGCATTCATATGCATATCTTACCCATTTTATTCTTATTCTTGTATATTTTGTTGACCGCTCGCTATTCTACCATCGGTTGTTCCTTCTCTCCACATTATCTATCAGAGCTTGAAGATTTTCTACTGCCTTTTTGTTGTGCAGTAAATTTATACATTCTTGTAGGAATGGCTTGATCTCTTCATCTCCTCATGCTTCCTTCATCGATCTTCCTAATGTTGACACGCTTCCTTCTGCAAATTCTTTCCACACTTCAGAAAAGGTCTCCTTTGTTAGCAATATGATTCTTATGGTTGCATATGTTGTCCTTGATGAAAAATATCTTGAAAATGATGAAGTATATGAATTCTGGAGAAGCATAGTGGTTTTTAAAGAAGGTCTGGTAGAACAAAAGTATAATTCCAGCAGAATATGGTTAATATTTATAATTAAAGGTTCTATACGCGAGTTCGTGTAGGCCAAGTCTCGTATACACAGGGACAAGTATGATTCAAGTCACGTATTCCTTTTGCGCTCTAAAAATTACGATACTAGGGGGGATTACCATGGTTTTAGACCACAATATTGAGTGCAGTGTCGTCTATTTGATTTCGTCCAAGAATACCATTAGCACTTGTGTGGTTTTGGCTCATGCTATTGATAGAGGCTAAACCTATATAAGGAAAAGAAGATCATAGTGCAAGGGGTGGCATATGTAAGAGTTTTAACTGAATACTTCTCTTTGAAGCATATTTGCATGAAATGGGTTCTATTTTTTCTTAGATATGAAATTATGATGCACCCATGGATACAGTAATGGATCAGGATCTCTAGACCTGAAATGACTATTTATTTGCATGATCTATTGATGATATGGTTAGATCTGTGACTTGGCACATGTTTGCTAAAGTGAAGTGAAGAATTTTGGGTAAGTCTATAGATCTAAAAATTTCTGCAAAATTAATATTTACAGATCTATATGCTGGTTAGTCATGGTGAAAGCGTGTATACACGCAGGTATGTTTAAGAAAAAGTGTGTATGGAAGTCAGGGTTTTCTGAAGCTTGATGGAAAGGTTATCTATTTATTACTGCTATACTTCTGTTGTCTATCAATGAATTCTTCATGTAGATCTGGGTTGTTTGAATATTATATATGATGCTAGTTGAGTATGTACAAATTTGATCAATGAGTGATTAAATATGATTAATGATGTTGACTAAAAAAGGGTTCTGCAAATATAAAAAGATATATGACTGATATTATAAGATCTGTTTATGAGTCTGATCACATTATGGAAAGTTTGTATTCATAGATATATACGCAGGTCGGTGTGCAGGAAAGCACGTATACAAGCAGGTTCAGTAAAGTGAAGTAGTGTATGTATTTAAGATGATGAATGATAAATGTTGAAATTGTTTCTACATGTTGATCATTAAATTTGGGTTTATTACTGTGTTTTGGTTATAGTAATCTCATTGATTCTGTTTGAAGTTTGGGTTAAGTCTATTGTTGCTAATATATATATTGATTTGTGTTGAAACTGTTGGATCCAGTGTGAAAAATTATGAAACGTGGTCTGTAGTGAGTCTGAGGGTTGAAGCCTTCAGTGTGGAAGTGGAAGCTTCCTTCCAGTAGAAGTTGGTGTTTTGATCAGGGTGTTGTAGATCCCTTCCAATAATGGCTGGTAAACAAGATCAGGGGGTTGGAGCTCTCTTCTAGTAGCAACTGGAGAAAGAGAGAAGATTTCAGCCTTCTACAGATAGATTCCTGCGTACTGATATGATTCTGCATTAGTACAATATTGTAAGCAATTTTCTATATAATAAATATTGAAGACGGAGACTACAAAAATGGTGGTTTTATCCCGAATTTGGTTTCCACCTTAAATATTTGTGTTCATGGGTGATGTTCTTACGTGATGATTTATTTTGTTATTACTACACATATATACTGCTTAACTATCTGATGCATAATTTATGATCTAGGTTAAATAATATTTCTGAAATTTTATCTAAGCAGTAAAGTTATCTAAGTATACAGAATTTTCTGTTGGTATAGCTGTGTACATACGTTAGTTGGGTTAATCAAAATCCTGTATAGAAATATGTAAAGAGAAAATTAAAAATTGTGATTATTGCAAATACTGATTCACTCCCCCCCTCTCAATATTTTTCCCAACAATTGGTATCAGAGCAGGTATTTCTGTAGAAGCTTAATTGCTATAAGGAAGATCATCTAAGATGAGCAATCAAGATGGGACAACATCTACCAGACCTCCACTCTTCAATGGAAACAATTCAATATTCTGGAAAATAAGGACAAGATCCTATCTTTAGTCTCTTGGAGAAGATGTATGGGCTATAGTTGAAGGTGGGTATCAATATCCAACCTCAATTATAGCAGATCCAACAGTAAGGAAAAATTATGAAACTAATGCAAAGGTTGTCAATCATTTATTAGGGAGTCTGGCTAAATCATAATTTTTCAAATTTATGTAGTTAAATACAACAAAGGAGATATGGGACAAAATCATTCTAAGTTATGAAGGTGATGCCAAGGTAAAAAGAGCTAAACTCCAAACTCTCAAAATTCAATATGAAAAAATTAGAATGCTGCATAGTGATGAAAGCATTGCTAGTTTCTTTTTACATCTAGATGAGATCGTAAATTGTAAGAGAAATCTGGGTGAAACTATAACTGATATCACTCTAGTTGAAAATTTTTTAAGATCTCTAACTCCTAAATTCGAGTCAAAAGTGTCTACTATTGAAGAGAAGCAGGATCTTCAAACTCTTACTATTGTTCAACTTCATGGGATTCTGACTGTGTGTGAAATGAGGAAAGGAGGTCCATCTGAAGTCAAAAGAGATACTTTTAGAGCTACTGCAAAAGGCAAGGAAATGGAAGACCAAGAAGGATTAGGGTATGTATCAGAAGAAGATGAGATAAATTTTGTAAAGAAACTACAACTTCGCACTGGAATGTTCAGAGGTGTTACCGCTCATTAAGTTGTGAAAATTTTCTTGATAGGGTCATATAGATCACTCACCAAATGGGTAAGGTCTCCTAAGCCATTTAAATGTGGTATAGGAAAATTTTACATTTTTAGCCTATCCTAAGTTTCATGATCACCTTCATTTATGACATTTCAGTCAAATAAATCACATATGGTGTCATTTTTCATTCCCCATGCAATCAAAATCAAAAGGGTGCATTCTGTCAATTTTTCAATTTTTCTTAGCGTTTTACACAGGAAAACAACAGATTTTGCTACGAAACTACCTAATAGTTTCGTAGAAAATGTGTCAAAGGCTTAACTAAGTTTGCTACAAAAATCTATTTTTTAACCTGTCTTTTCAGAGTTGGATGAGGTGTCATTTTATGATTAAAGGAGTTAAGGTAGAGGTCATTCAAGGTTGTTGTGGTAAATTCAAATGTACATACCCGTGTTTCATGTCATCATTACCTTTTTAGGCTTGTATGTGTCATGATTGAAGCTTTAGCTGTCACTTAAACCATTAAATCTTACATCAATTAGCCTTTTGTCATATTGTGATTTATCCTTCCATGTGAGTCGATTTCTGGAGAGCTGCATCATCGAGCCAAGCAGGTGGCTCACAAGTTCGAATTTTGTAGGTGTCATCAAGCAAGCGAGGCTCTGAAGACTATAAGACATCAATGGCTACAAGAATAAAAACAAATAAGGGTGGCCATTGTCACAGGTATGAGCCCATGTACATGAATTTACACAATGAAGACCCTACTACCATGGAGGTTTTAAGAAGGAATAGTTTCTTGCAATTCTGTCAAAGGTTGCAGGCCTTTCATTTATAGGTTTCAAAGGATTTTTCCACCACTTCACAGGAACAACTTCAAAGGTTGGAATTTTGAATGTTACAATGACACCAAAGAGAATCTCATCAGCTATAGGAATCCCTACAAGAGGTGAATAGTGGTTTAAAGGTATCAAATTCACAATGCAGTATTGCAAAGAGTTCATCAAGCAAGAACACAATGAAATTGATTTGAAAAATCCTATCCCTAGGAGCTTCATGAAGGAGAATTATGCAAATTTGTTGATGGTCATTCAAAATTATTTTACTTGTCAAGGAAGGTTTCATATGGTCTACTCCTATCATCTCAAACTTCTTCTACATTTTCTGGGTAATAGGTCACTTGAATTACCTTTTTATTTATACAGAATTCTAGGGAAAATGTCAGATAAGGTTCAAATGAAGACAGAAGGAAGTGAGACTTCTCTTTTTCATCATGGTTTACTTAAGTTGTTAGTGTTAGATAAATTGAGGAGGTTAGACAGAGATTGGACTTCCTTCTTGTTCATGAGTGGCTATGAAATTGATGTGGTTACTCCTAAGAAAGCCTCCAAACCTAGAACTACTTCATCACTAGCTGTGGAAAAGGAAGTTGAAGAAGAAAATACATCATCTCCTCCAGAACCAGTGAACATGGAAGAAGAACCTTTGCAGGAGATTGACACACCTCAAATAGCACCTGCAAAACAGAAGCAGACCATCAACAAACAAGGAAGAAAGAGAGTCACTAGAAGCTAGACTTTGGCTAAAGGAAATTTGGAGGATATCCTTCATACAATTGAAATTGAAGAGTCACCCATTGTGCAAGCTGAAGACATTGAATATGGAGGAATAAATTTGAAGAAAGGTAAGACTGCTAAAAAATTATATTTTGCAGGCAGTGATGTTGGTTTGATATTTCAACCAGGGAAGCCAACGACTAGACATGCAAAGAAGGTCATGGAAATCAAAGAGACTAAGAAAATAAACGAAGCTTCTTAGCCACTAAGAATCATAAATCTGTCTTCGCCAACAAAGTAGGAGCTGGTTATTAGACAAAGAAAGGGCAAAGAGAAAATGACTGAAAAATTAGAAATAGAAACCCTCAAAGAGAAATTAAAGGAATCAGGTAAAGCGATATCAGTTTTAAAGCTAGAGGAAAATAAGTACAGAGCTGAGAAGGTTCAATTTGAACAAATGAGGAAAATATGGGAAGAATAAGTCACAAGTGTTTCAAAAACCTTGGACAATACAAGAAAGTTGATAAAATGGACTCAACCACTAAGAGGAGAGGTCAAAGGCATCAAAAGGATAAACTTGCACTTGCAATCCAAAAACAAAGCATTAAATAACCAAGTGGAATATCTTCAGGAGTAGCTAGATTTTATTCAAGTGGAGTTAGAAAAGAAAGGGTTGAAGCTGAAAGTAGTAGAAGAACCCATTAGAAAATTTATTGTAAATGAAGATGAAACACCACAGGAGTAAAATATTGAGTTGGAATGTGTTTGATGAGGTTCATGACATACAAAGAACCTAA
Source organism: Pinus albicaulis (assembly GCA_034641835.2). Taxonomy (NCBI): domain Eukaryota; kingdom Viridiplantae; phylum Streptophyta; class Pinopsida; order Pinales; family Pinaceae; genus Pinus; species Pinus albicaulis. Next base: position 625,909,114 of record CM076570.1, read on the forward strand.
ATTTTACCCCTGGAGATCAATTTTTGAAGATAACCTTGAATTCAACAAATTTTAGTTTTTTTGGACAATTTCATAGCATACCTCAGGCTTGTGGCAAAACAAACGCTACGAAAATTCATGTAGGTTCATTTTTGGCTTTAAATTTAGTTTTTTCAAGTTTTATGAAGGGAGATTGAATTTTTGTAAGGTGTCTTGGCATAATAAAGGTGTTGTAACACCAAAGGAATCAAAGAGATAGATGGAAAAACAAGTTTTCATACACTACTAAAACTCGCTACGAAACTGCCTAAACTGCCCTGTTTCATAGTGAGGAGCTTTTTGAATAATTTTGAGAATCTCAACAACAAATTTCCCAGTTGGAAACCCCCATCATGTTAGTGGACCATACCAACAAAGATTTATGGCTCAAAAATATTGTCACACAATGAGCTGATCAGTCAAAACAATGTTTAAAGTGAAGGTCATCAATTCCTTTAAAGTAGGATTATGTTCCACAGATCTAGGGGTGTTTTGAAGATGTAAAGTGGTGGTGAATTATGATGATTTGTCCTTTGAGCATGTAACATTCATTGTGTAACTGTTTCACTGATAGGATACACGAATGTAATAAATAGGAGATAGAGTCCTATTAGGATTTTGTTTTTTTTTAAAGGATAGTTGTCATCTTTCTATTTCAAGTTGGTGGTTTCAGTTATGATAGGTGTCAGAGTATAATTCGAAGATATAGACAGCTAGGAAGTTCATATAGATCATAAATAATGTCTATTTATAGACTAAACATTGAAGAGCAAAGGGTTGGAGAATATTGAACCAAATGTTCTACTTGTATGTTTTATCCATTATCAGTAATATACAGTGACATTCTACTTCTAGACCAAAGATTCTCATGAGGTTTTTGATGTGTTATTTCTTTGTATATTATGTCTTATCACTTGCAGTGAATTTTATCTCTAATTACTCAAAATTCATAATATTATGCTCAGAATTCCTTTAGGGATGAAACTAATGTGTCTTCCTATGTTATGTGTATGAATTATATTTGTCAAAAACCTCTATATTCCTCAGCTTCCATGTGAAGAACCACTACCACTAAGAGTATTGATGTTGACTCCATAACCTAATGGTAGCAAGCCTTCATTTTTCAACCTGTAATCATACAAAACCAAGTTACAATTCATACAGTTAGTCATCTAGTATTATCCTTATTCAAAATCATAAACCCCCTTTGAGAGAGCCCTATAAAAATGAAGAGGATAATCTTCAGTTAGAAGTGGTTTGAAAGAGTTACATTGAGTTGATTGATGAGCAGCCAATAAAGATCAATTTGGTGATAACATTTTGGTGCGTTTGTTGGGAGTCTAAAGACAAATTTCCCGAAGTTTTTGTGAAAACAGTGAAGCTGAACTCTTGGAGGTAGCAGGAGCTCATAAATTGTTCGAGGCTGCAAATACCTTGGTGACTCCATTAAAAATTTTCATTTTTAAAGGTGGCTTCGAGAAGGAGATATACACAGAGAAATCCAAATCCTAAACCATCTAAAATTGTGGATAATCCAAACACAATTTCCAGAGGCATTCAAGGTAGCTCTTCAAAATCAGGTATTCCATCAGACTCAAGAGATTTGTCCTCTGAAATTGTAAGAAGTCCTGAAGATAAGAAATTTGATGATAAGATTCAGGAAGTTTTGTTTAGTTCTGAAATTGAAAATGAATTGACTGAGATTGTTATAGATCTACAAATACGAGGTATTGATACCTCAACTCTAGTGACCAAAAAAGAGAGAGAAGAATTCTGGGAGGCAGTTACATCAAATTTACTGTTAGAGAGGGAATCTTTTGATAAGTTAAAGGAATTAGACCCATTTGAATTCTTGCTTAGAATAAAATCTGGTATTCCTTTACCTGACTGGAGCTCATTTGTATTTGGTCTACAAAGACCAACTACACCACCTCCTAATAACTCATCTTCTACTACTGTTGTTCCTAGAAATACCACAGTCCCTATTATCATGGCTTGAAATGTTCCACCTCCACCTATTGCTACACCTGCTAGATATGCTCCACTTTTTCTCCCATCTATTCTTAATGCCCTCCCAAGTAAATACTTAGCTATAATTAAAACCTGGGGAAGTGATGAAGAAATTACAGCTGAGGAACATGTATACCAATTCAATGATTTCATAGATAGAGAGGAGGTAGACCATGAAGATGTCCAAATGATACTATTTTCTCAAAGTTTCACTGGTGAGGTTATAAAATGGTTTAAAGCCCTAGCTCCAAGAAGCTTGCAGAATTGGAATCAGTTTGAGGATACTTTCTTGTGAAAATGGGGAAATAGAGCAAACCCTATATAGGCCCTTACTGAATACAATAGCTTAAAAAAAGATGTAGATGAAACTATCAAAAAATTCTCCAAGAAGTCTAACAAAGTTTATGATTCTATATCTTCTCATCTTAAAACTCCACCAGGAGCAGCTCAATTGCACTATGCTGAGGCATTTGACTATGACTTCTCTATCTTTCTTAGAGAAAGAGAATATCCTTCACTAGCAGAAATGAAAAATGATGCTGTGAAAGTAGAAGTAAATATGATAGTAGCTAAGAAGTCTAAGATGTGTAAAAAAAACTAAAAGAATAATAAAAGCCTTCCACCTCAGATGATAAGTTTGATTCTATGATGAAGACTATGGAAATACACATGGATAGGCTTGTCCTTGGAAATGCTTCTGCACCTCTTGCACAACATGAGACAGAATTTAGAAATCCACAGTTTAGAAGGCCTCAAAATTAGAAAAGACAAAGAGAAAACATAAATTAGCCTGGCCCTCAGGTAAGGCCTTGTTTTTAGCAGAACTTGATTGATGAAGAAGAAACTCAGCCTTAGATTCAAGAAGACTCTATTCACTACCTAGATGAAAACATGTCTAGAATGTTTTTGACCAAAGAAGCGCATGATGAGTATGATCATGATGTAAATAAGGGTGAGGAACAACCTGACTATATTAAAGGTTATCAACATGAAATATTTGAGATGCAGAAGTAATACAATATCAGAAACATAAATGTTCCCATCACTACAAATAAAACACAGCCAAAGAAGGATGCTCCTAAAGCAGCCAAGGCTAAAAAGGATCCACACTTCCTCCCCCTATTAAAGAGAGTGAAAATATTACTTTTGTTTTCATTTGGAGAATGAGATCTCCAAAATCAGATCCTAGTCCCTTTTAGAGAAATTTTCAAGGCTAGGAGCTGCAGATATCCTTAATGTACAAGAAGACCATCCTACCATCTACTTGGGACCAAGATTGGAAGATAAGCAGAATGAAGAAGTACCTCCTTTCTATGTCAGCCTTAGTATCCAGGACATGACCTTACACAATGTCATGTTGGATTCAGGGGCTTCTCATAACCTTATTCTTAAGGTAGTTATGGATAGGACGGGTTTGGAGATCACTAGGAAATACAAGGTTTTTTTTTTTCTTTTTATTCTAACATAGTGCAATGCATAGTATTGATAAAAGATGTTATTGTTGGCCTAACACAAGTACCTTCCAAGATAGTTGTAATGGAAATTGTGGCGGCAGATATTCCACCCAAGTTTGGCATGCTCTTATCCAGATCTTGGGTAGCAAAAATCAAAGGCACCATGCAAATGGACTTGACATATGCCACCATACTTGTTTTTGGTGAGAAAAGAAGATTGTACAGGGAGACTAGGATGGCTTATATGGTAAGAAGCAAGGATAAACCTTGGAATTTTCCAATTTATGCTGTTGAAATTGAATTAGGATAAAAATTTCTTTTCAATGAGCTAACTGATGAACCATAAAGTGAAGGGAAAGTAGAAATTCAAGAAGTTGAAAATCAGGAAATCATAGAAGAAAAAGAAGAGCGATGGTGGTTGTTGCACTTTGATGGATCTGCTAAAATAGAGGGGTTTGGAGCAGGTATTTGGATTACTACTCTTGATGATTAAATTAAGTTCTATTCTTTCAAATTTAACTTTGAATGCACAAATAATATGGCCGAGTATGAATCTCTGTTTTTGGGTTTGGAAATTTTGAAAATATTGGGTGCCCAAAAAATTTTAGTTTTTGGAGATTCTGAATTGGTAATTAAACAAGCTGAAGGAATATATCAAACCAAGGATGTGAGGATGAGATCTTATAGAAATATGATGATGGAAATGTTGGAAAATTTTCAATAATATTCATTTATTGTGAAAACTAGGGATAAAAAATCAGTAGTTGATTCCCTAGCTATTTCTACAAGTTTGTTTGTCATCCCTGCACATTCCACTAAGAAGTATGAAATTTAAGTTCATCATAGGCCTACCATCCAAGATAACATCATCCGTTGGCAAGTGTTTGAAGATGACCAGCAAGTCAAAAACTTCATAGAGTTGAAGGAAGAGTTTGAAAGCACACAAGTAGATGAGCAAAACATGCTTGCTGAAACTATTAGCTCCCTGTAACTTGCAGATTGGCAAGAAAAAATGAACAGGGGTAACATCAAACCAATCTTTGGAGTCCTAGGACCTATCCTTCCTAGACTCAAAGAGGGCTCTCTCTATGCTTATGTAAAGGATTTAACTTGTTGATTTTAGAGTTTGATTTTAGGCTAGTTATAGGAATTAGGGTTTTCTTGTTTGTTTGTTTGGTTGGATAAGTTGTCAAGAAGAATAGGTAGATTAAGAGAGGATCAATCCATTGGGTTATGGAGTCTGCAAAGATTTTTAGGAGTGGAAAAATAGTTCGAGGGTGTTTCATAGGGAAAGTAAATAAGGAAAAATTGATCTAAGTAGGTTTTGAGTGAGTGAAATGAACATGGAGGAGAGAATATAGTAGGTTAAGGGGTAATCAATGATCCTATAACAAACTAATAACAAGGAAAAGCTTTCAGCATGATTATCATAGTAAAAAATTGAAGAGCAATGAAGGATTCTTCAACCAAACAATACTAAGTAGACCTTAGAGCAACATATGAGTAAACTTAGAGAGAAGTTAAGTATTCTTTGAAACTTACTTGCAAAAAATTATGTTTTTAACATAATATCTCAGTAAAACTAAAGAGCACTGAAGAATTCATTAGTTAAACTTTAAGGAAGAAAAGATAAAGATCAATGGACGCAGAAAAAGTAGGGTGCCAAAAAGGCATATCCTACTCTAAGATTTATATCCCATGATCAAAGAAAAATAATGAGAACTGAAGAAAACATGTACAAAGGTGGAATGCATCACCATTCAACAAAGCTTTATGAATCCTAAGAATGCGCTCAATCCACAGCTGCTCGGTCCAAAGCCATCACAAGACACCAAAGCCAATTTCACAAATAAACTCAGAGTCTGTATCATATTATGCTCAGAAACCAAACAACAATTACAATGAAGCATCAACATTCTATTTAACCAACAAATGAGGAGGTGGAAACCCTAAGAGGCTTCTAGAAACCATAAATACACCATAAATGTCATTTATGTCCAAAGAGGCCATGTAAGGCCCAAGGCACATAATAACTATTGCAATAAATGAAAGATAACTTAAACATAACTCCTTAATCAAAGATGAAGTGATTTTCTCAAAAAAATATCGAAAATATCCTTCAGTGTGTTTTGTTTACTTTTTTCAAGGGGGCAGCTTCAAAGGTCTGAAGGCACAACGCCTGCATAGGAAACCTGAGTCATCTTGTAGCCACGTTTTGAAGGCCTTCTCGATATCGGAATTGGCTCCATGATGGCTCGTTTGAAATCCTGTTGAGTCTAATTTCTAAAAATTCCCTTGGTTTTTTGATTGGGTTCCATTAACCGGTTCAAAAATAAAATCTCCCAATGCTGCTCAAGGCACAGTGCCAGCCCTTAAAACATGGCAGAAAGGTTAAAATTGGCATGTTTTTTGGCCCTTTTGAGGGACCAAAAATGCTCCAAATGCTCTGAAATTTGGTGTGCATGATGTACTTGGGATGATGAATTCAAAAATGTAAAATTTACCTCCATTGGATGCCTGTAGGAAGAGAGTAGTGCCAAGGGTGGTGCACTTTCAACCCTAAAAAACAGTGAAAAACCAAATTTGTCAAAAACTTGCCAAAATTTGTATTTACCTTTCTAATTAGGTTGGGTATGCTTGTAGAGGATAGATCAGAAATTTTATCAAGTTCTCCTTTGGCTTTAGTCTCATGGTTAATCATGCCTCATATGCCTCTTTATCCTATTTATTTCTTTTCTGCCTCATTTCTCTTATCTGATCCACTGTCATTAAGCTCACTACTATGTGCTTCATCATTGTTTTCTGCCTTTTTTCTTTGCCACATTGTCATCTTCATTCTTTGAAACACTAATCTTATTTCTCTTATTACCCCTGGATCTAATTCCATGTTCTTTACTACTTTAATTCTTCATTGACATTTACACTAGCAGCCTTGGCCTTCTATTTCATTTTGCTCATCTTTAATAACATCAGCCTCACTGTTCTGACCTTTACTATGCTCTCTACTAATATTTTCTTTGCTACCTTTAGACCCACTATGAGCCTCAATGTTTTTAGACCCAAATGGCCTCCTTTTCACTGCTTTATTTTTCCTTATTTGACTCATTATTCTGCATCATGGCTTTGTTCCATACTACCTTCAACATCTCTGCTGCTCTATGCTTATCACTCTTTGTTTCATTGATATCTGCCTCCTCACTTCACTGATGTAAAAATGATAGGAAAGAGGGAATGTGATGTCACTCTATTTTGAAATATAAGGGATTGAGTGTCATGTCAACCCTTGATGGATGAAAAACTTTTAAATCAATGCAATGACCTTGATTTCACCTCTTTTCTTGACTGATCTTCTTTATGTGCATATGGAAAGAGGTTTAAGTAGTGAATCAAGTTTCTAGTATTATGGTAATCTCCTAGGGTTTTCTTATCATTCAAAAATAATCAAACATGCTTGAAAATGAATGTATTTGATGACATATACCCTTAACCATGCTTGAAGGACCCTTGGTGATGTCTTGGAGCAATTTTGAGTTGATTTGGAGAGTTTTTAGGGCTTAGAATCCTTACTAGACAAACACGCAGCACCTGCTCGAGTTCTCGGGTTGACCAAAGGCACAACTCCTGAATGGGTTGTTGGGTTGGCAAAAGGCGTAGCGCCAGCTTCTAAAGGTGCAGTGGCAGTTTCTAAAGGAGTAAAATCTTTTTGTAGAGGGAATTTGGAGGCCTTCCCGGGGTCCAAATTGGGCCCATGATAGCTCGTTCGAAACATTATCCTATACACTTTCCTAATATATCTTGTTTTATTTTATTGGAGTTGATTTTACTTGTCAAATTTGATTCTCCCAAGACTGGTCAAAAAGTGCTGAATGATGGTGCATAAATGCAGAGTGCTGGTGTAGACAACTTTTGGATGCCTTCCTCAACTTCAAATTGAGCTCATGATAGCTTGTTGGAAGTAGTATCCTATATAATTTGAATATATACCTTGTTTTATCTTATTGGATTTGATTTTACCTATCAAACGTTGATTCTCCCAAGACTGGTCAAAAAGTGTTGAATGATGGTGCAGAAATGAAGAGTGTTGGTGCAGACAACTTTTGGATGCCTTCCGCAACTACAAATTGAGATCATGATAGCTCATTGGAAAAATATTCTAGTATAACTATCATTTGACTCATCAAGAAAGTCATTTGGACACTCTAGATATGAGAAAATTTGATTTTCCCAAGCTCACTCCAAAAGTATAGAAATTCTCCCGTGACACTTGTATTGTTGACATTTCTCTAAAACCATGACACCTGTGTAAAATATGAAGGAGGTTTCTCTTCTTGGACCTATGATGGAAAAACCCCTGTCTCACTTTTGTCAAATTCATCTCTGTTTCTTCAGAAACATAGTTTGAAGAAAAACTGGCCCTATGAGTGAAAAATGGCTTGGCTCTTGGAATGAATTCCTGGAAAATGATGGAGGCATGATGTTTATGATTTGTTATGGCTTCATGCTCACTGATATGACCTACCATATGGATATTTTTCTCCTATGACTCTTTTCCATAGCAAACCTTAGCTTAGTTGGAAGAGGAAATTAGGGTTTGGAATAGGCAAAACAAGGGATTCAGGACTACCTTTTAGAGGGAGGGGAATGAAGGGGTTAAGTGTTGTCTAGATTATTGGGGAAATTTTGGGGGATAGAGATAGATGTTAGAGAGTAGGGGAATGTGGAATTTCAAGGATTGAGTGAGGGGAAGGGTTTAGGAAGGTATATTAAGGATAGGGGAAAATGAGGAAATGAAGTTATAAGCATGAAAGGAGGCTAACAAAGGTAGGTAAAAGCACATAAGAAGTCTTTTAGGAGCAGCAGGGTGGGCATGGAATGGAAAGCTAGTGGATTAGTGAAAAAAATTCTATACGGATAATGAAGTTAGTGAGATTTCTAAAACTCACAATGTTCAGGGAGTTTTGTTTTTATAAATCTATAACCAATATTTAGTCATCTACAGATAGTACACATTACTGATGAGTAACAGAAACTAAGGGTAATTATAAAGTTTTACAGCTGAAGAATAATTGTATACCCAAGGGTCTTATTCCACTTGAAAATATTTTTGACCAAAATGATGTGTTCAAATCTCCTAGAATGCAGGCTGATGATGAAGAGGTAGAGACTTGTAATATTGGTATAGTAGCAATGCCTAAAATGATAAATCTTTCTAATTTTCTTTCTGTGGAAATGAAACAAAAATATATTGAGATGATGAATAAGTTCATTAATGTTTTTTCATGGAGTTATGTTGTTTTGAATAAATATGATCGTACTATTATTCAACATACTATTCCTATCAAAGAGAATGAGAAACCTTTCAAACATAAATTGAGAAGGATTAATCCATTGCTCATGCCTCTGATTGAGAAGGAAATTAAGAAGATTTTTGATGCAAAAATTATTGTTCCTATCAGATTCTCAAAATGGCTTGCTAACTTGGTACTAGTTAGAAAAAACAGTGGAGAGATCAAAATCTACATAGATTTCATAAACTTGAACTAGGCTTGTTTGAAATACAACTACCCTCTCCCTAAGATGGATAAGATTCTACAGAATATTGTTGGCTCCAAAAGGATGTCTATGATGGATGGTTTTTCAGGATACAATCAGATATTAGTACACCTAGAAGACCAGGAAAAAACTGCTTTTAGTACTCTTCAGATTTTGCATTGATGACCTTTGAATCTTTAGCACTTCCTTGTGAACTAGATTCTCCTTTAACAGTTCCTTGAAAACCAAGACCAAATTTAATAGCAGGAGACCTTTGATTACTAAGAATATTGTCCAGAATCTTAGCACTATCTTGAAACCTCAAGAGTTTATCCTTTTCTTCTAATTTACTTTTGAGAATGTTTACCTCAACCTCCAATTTTTGGCATTGCTTCTTCATGCTTTCTTCAACCCTTCTTCCTTCTTCTACTTGATCATTTAGATATAGAATCTCTTCTTTCAACCCATTTTCTTGGTCTTCAAAATTTTGTAAGATTTCTTCATTCTTCTTATTCGATGCTTCGAGATCTGCTTTCAGAGAGATGACTTTTGCTTCAAGTTCTTCATTCTTCTTATTTGATTTTTCCGGATCTTCTTTGAGAGAGATGATTTCAGCTTCAAGTCTTTCATTCTTCTTATTTGATTTTTTCAGATCTGCTTTCAAAGAGATGCTTTCTGCTTCAAGTCCTACATTCTTCTTATTTGCTTTTTTTGGATCTTCCTTAAGAGAGATGATTTCAGCTTCAAGTCTTTCATTCTTCTTATTTGATTCTTCCAGATCTTCTTTGAGGGAGACGATTTCTGCTTCAAGACCATTACTTCGATTGGTTACATCATCGTACAACCTTTTCAGTCTAGAGATCATATATTTGTAGACAGATTCTCTCTTATGAAATAATCTTTGTTGATCTTCAACTTGGATCTTGAGAACTGTTTCTTGATCCACAATATTACTTTCACTATCTTCACCATTGCATGCAAGAGAAAATAAATCCCAAGAACAACAATCAATACCTGTCTCCTCTTCTTCATTTTCTGCTGCACATGTTTTCTGAGATATCTCCTTTCCTTGAGTAGCCTTCTTCTTTTGCTTCTTTCCCATTGTGATGGATCTCCTTCAAGCGATCAAGCTTCTGTAGAAGGACCTGCTCTGATACCAATTGTTGGGAAAAATAATGAGAGGGGGGGGTGAATCAGTATTTAGGACTTACTCAAACTCTTACTTTTTCATTCTCTAAAAACCCATACGCTACTTTTCTTAAGCCAACTAGCGTATACACGCGGATATCCTTCATAAAAATCGCGTATATACAGAGATCTTATTATGCCATTAATTCTTTACTTAGATCTATGCAACATTCATTCTTCTGATGATTAGATAACAGTAAACATGTGCAGTAACAATAGAATAAACCATCACACATAAACATCACACAAGAACACCAAGATTTAAGGTGGAAACCCAAGTCGAGAGAAAACCACCGCTGCCGTCGTCTCAGTCTTCAATATTTATTATATAAAGAAAACATGTTACAACCATGTACTGGCACAGACTCATACCATCACGCAGGCACCCACCTGCAGAAGGCTACAACCTTCTCTCGTTTACCAGCCTCTTCTGGAAGGGAGCTACAACCCCCTGATCTCGTTTACCAACCTCTCCTAGAAGGGAGCTACGACCCCCTGATCTCGTTTACCAACCTCTCCTGGAAGGGAGCTACAACCCCCTGCTCTCGTTTACCAGCCTCACCTGGAAGGGAGCTACAACCCCCCGAATGAAGGCTACAACCCTCAACACCATCATGGACCACGTTTCATCAATTTTCATACTGGATCCAATAGCTTCAATAGATCACAACTTGCAGGCCACTTTTCATCATATTTTCAGACTGGATCCACTCCACACATTTAAGCTCAATCATACATCAAAATGATACTTAGAACTTCATCAATTCATTCAATGAACCATCAACCAATCAATCAAAAACTTGATCTTTCATCAATATAATCAGCAGCATAATCATCATTCAAACAACCCAGATCTGTATGAATACCTCATTGACAGATATCAGTAAACCAGCAGAACAAATTAGACATTTCATTCTACAGACTTCAGAAAACCCTAGTTTTCATACGCGCTTTCGTTTCACTAATCCTGCGTATATACGTGCTTTCATGCATATAAACCCACGTATACATCTACACATACTTTAGAACTAGTTTCACATTCCATACGCGCTTTCTCTGAATTCAACCCGCGTATATACGCGCTTACTCTGTTACAAACTTGCGTATAGAACTTCAAACATTTTAGGTCAGCACAATTCTTCAGAACAGATGCATAGCTCAGATTTTACTCTTCACTTCAGAAACATGTTCTCTTCATCTCAGATTTAAACATTCCATAAACAGATCTAGAAGATACAAATACATTTCAGATCTAGAGATCCCTTTTCATCATTTTCTTCACTGATGCATTATGAAATCAGATCTATCATTCAACTGTTACCCATTCCATACAGATATACTTCAAAGAGAAGTATTCATTAAAACCCAAACATCTTACTCACCCTTTGCACAATGATTTTCTTCTCCTTATATAGATTTAGCCTTTGTCAATACCATGAGCCAAAACCACATCACTTCCGATGGTATTCCTGGACAGGATCAAATAGACAATCCAACGCTCAATACCATGCGTCAATACCATGGTAATTCCCCTGTTTTTACAAATTTAGAGTGCAAATGGGCATACGCGACTTGGAATGATCTTTTCCGCATGCATACGCGACTTCCCCTAAACAAACCCGCGTATTCTTTGTGACACACCTTGTTCAACAATATTCGGGCCCTTACTGATATTCCTTTCTCTGGTACTTCTGAGATACTTGTAGAAAATTAGATTTACATCATTAATAAACTCATCAAGCATCAAGAACAACTTCATTAAGTAGGTTGCCATCATCTTCATCAAGTGGGTTGCCATCAAGGACAACACTCTACATCATATTGCCAATAATCTCCCCGTTTGGACTTGATGGCAACCACGATGGTGTTTGATCACAACATATAGATACATTAAGCATAATTATATTCTCCCCCTATTCAAACACCATGTCACTCTCCCCCTTTGACATCAAGGGCAAAGGGCAGATCAAAACCAACACAAGGTTTTTCCCCTCATGTATAAAGAAGAGCATTGTAGATCTGATGTGCACTGAAGTTACCATGCTCCCCCTAAGTTCATGTTGAATGTTCAAACATATTTTTCAATGAAGTACATGACTCTATGACTCATACTTACATCAAAGATCCAACCAAGTGGATTTACATATGTGACTCAAGTACCCAACCAAGTGGGTTTACACATTTTGACTCAGCTACCCAACCAAGTGGGTTTACAAATTTTAACAAGTCCTTATATGACTGAATATTACAATTTTACATCATAGGTCTCATCATGACCTTTTCATCAAATTACAGATATGAATTTTTACGACCACTACCAAAAATACCTCAAGAAAGATCATATTTCAGAATCATCATAATGCCAACAATGCATTATGCTCAGCAAGGCTAATGCTCCCCCTGAAAATGTACAACATTTTACTCCTTCATCTCCCCCTTAGCTTGTGCATCCTGAACACTTTCAACAGAAGATCATCAAGGCATCTACATCAAATATCAGAGAGTGAAACAGAACTATGAGAGCTGAAACATCACCAGATATACCATACAGCATCAGGGATACCAAACAACACCACAACTTGTTGCTGAAGAAATGCTGACCCAGAAAAAATTGTCAGCAACCACACATATGTGGTTTTCTGTGTATGAACTCGCGTATATACGCGACTGTCTTTCAGGAAACCCGCGTATCCAATTCCATCTTCTGCATTTTAACCATATCTGATCCTCTGTGAGGCAGAGACAGTTTTCAGCTTCTTGCTAAAATATTTGAATGCTTCCCTGGAATATATGACAATGTAGTTTTGTCTTCAAGTGTCATCCAATGGTTGTAGCATAAGCACATTAGTAACCAAGCCTTTAAACTCTTTGTAGCATCAACATATTCTTCCCAAGAGGAATTATCATACCAGAACAACTTCTACAATAAACCATACGTGTCAAGCAATCATTCATGTGATCTTATATCACCAAGATATTCAAGATTTATCATGATCATGATGTAACATGTGTAATAATTAAAATAGGTCTCAACCAGCAACAAACTCTGCATGATTTATCCTTATCTCTGAATCACAAGACTTCCATCTTATCCATGTGTGAAAACAAAAAAAAAATTCTCCAGCAAAAAGAAATCAGGGCTCATCCATAATCTCATCATAATAAACCATGTATCATGTCATCATCATTGAGAAATAAACAGATACAGTGCCAATGATACAATCATTAATAGTCAGACTGATGCTCCCCCTGAACCTGTACTCCTGATCTTCAGCTGTCATACAAATTTTCTTGTCATAAGTGCATACGCGACTGTCTCCACTGTAACTCACGTGTATACACGAATTTAGTTCACTGAACCCATGTATGGGAAGTGAAAAATTTAAAACTTAAAATTCCTTCATATCCCCCTGAAGTTGTACCACATGTACCTGTCTTCTTCACATCAGATGCTCTGTCAGAAATAAATATAACCAGAATAATGAGAATCATCATACATTTCTCCCCCTGTGATGTATCTCACATCATTCTTGCAGTCATTATGATAAATAAGCTTTAGAAGCGGATGACTGGAGTAGGGTCAATATTCCCTACGTTTCTGACCGGTCCTCCTTCTTTTTCCAGCTTTGCTTGAACTTTCTTATCGTGTGCTAGAAATTGTCCAATTTCTCATATATGTTCATCCTGCATTATTTTTCCACATGTCCATACTTGTTACAAGAATAACATCTTATGTGACCAGAAAAGTAAGCATAAGGATCATACTGAGTTCTTCTATTCTTTCTTCTATTGCAATCAACTGCTTTATGACCAAACTTGCTGCATGAAAAACAATATCCCTTAAAGAAACCACAGTACCTGTCTTTTGAATCTTTAGCACTTCCTTGTGAACTAGATTCTCCTTTAACAGTTTCTTGAAAACCAAGACCAAATTTAATAGAAGGAGACCTTTTATTACTAAGAATATTGTCTAGAATCTTAGTACTATCTTGAAACCTCAAGAGTTTATCCTTTTCTTCTAATTTTCTTTTGAGAATGTTTACCTCAACCTCCAATTTTTGGCATTGCTTCTTCATGCTTTCTTCAACCCTTCTTCCTTCTTCTACTTGATCATTTATATTTAGAATCTCTTATTTCAACCCATTTTGTTGTTCTTCAAAAGTTTGTAAGAGTTCTTCATTATTCTTATTCGATGCTTCGAGATCTGCTTTCAGAGAGATGACTTTTGCTTCAAGTTCTTCATTCTTCTTATTTTATTTTTCCAGATCTTCTTTGAGAGAGATGATTTTAGCTTCAAGTCTTTCATTCTTCTTATTTGATTTTTTCAGATATGCTTTCAGAGAGATGCTTTCTGCTTCAAGTCTTGCATTCTTCTTGTTAGTATGAATCTTTTGTCGAAGCGTACGAAAAAAGACCACTTTAGCTACGCATAAATTATAGCCCTAACATCAAATATGACTGCCAATATCTTCAGATCTGCAGTTAGTTGATCAAGACAAGTGCTGCAAAAACCAGATCTATGCATAGAAATACATTAAGTAGTAAAATCAAGAGTTTGCTCCATACATCCAATAGACAAGACAAGAAAAATATTTTTTGAAAGAATTTTTGTATTAAGGGCACCTGGGAGAAAAACAAGAAGGTGTATCCAATTCTCCTTAATGGGATGGGTTCTTGGAAGTCCTCAGCACTTCAGATCTAGAATTTCTCTCTCTTGTTGGTGTAGAAAACCCAGACAAAGATATAACTCAAAGGGAGCTCACACAGCAAATAATGAAGAATGTGACCAAGTGTATAGATCCAGAGTGATCTAATAGGCAACAAAAGGTGAAGAATGATAGGAAAAAACCCTCCTATTTATAACAAAATATTGGGTCATTCTAGATCTTGGTGCATGATTAAAATAACATTAACCAAATCTAGATCCAACACTTATGGAATATTTTATTATATTTTTTGGAGGCAAAAGGTATTTGACTTGGGTAAAATCCCTTTATTTGTGAATAATAAATAAATAAATGATTTATTTATCATTTTAAGGAAGTGGTTGAAGGATAATCAAATAAATAATGATTTATTTAATTATTTATGGGTGATTTAGTCATATTTAACAAGGAATATTATTTAAATAATATTTAAATAATTATTTCTAGAAAATAATAGGATAAATAAATATTTATCTAATTAATTTCTTTGTTTTGGGTTAAACATGACCAGGAAAATCAAACAAATATAGGTTTGTTTAATATTTCCTTTTGGGGTTTCCTGTTTAGACCATAAACAACCTAATAAATGTGTTTTATTAAGTTATTTTACATAGTGAAAGCAATTTTACTTAGGGTAAAATTGGTCTTACATGGTGTACTTAGGTCCATCTAATGATAGTAGGTTAGATGACCAAAAATGGTGTAACAGATTGCCCCCCAACGTGCGAGTGTTAGGAGAAAATCGTATGACTGAAGTACGTTGTAAGAACTCAATCACCATACATCAAAAGGGAATTCAGAGAGACAAATGTGAGGTAGACTAATGTGCTGAAGAACTAGACCCTGAGGAGACGAGACTTACAGGTGCAACAAGTCTCTTTTTATGAGAGGGTACCTGTGCTAAAGGCGGCAGGGGAGGCATACCTATGCCCTCCGAGACAAAGTACAAAAGAATAGTGTGTCCAGTAAACAAGGGATCGAACCATAAAGTACAGCCGGCATAAACATGAGCCAGATATAAATACAATGAGGGATCCCATATACATGCTTTGCCTGGTATAACAGCCAGGACTTATACAATAATATCTGAGTACATGAGATACAAATACAACCCAAATGCCCCCTACAAGCGGGGAAGGGCTCACAAAATCTGACTGATACATGCAAATCAAAGAGGCGCTGCAAGCGGCTAAGGCCGACATCATAAAATATATGGAGCTGCATTGAAGGCTGAAATGAAGAGGTCATCCGGGCATGTGGGGGGCTACCTGCAGGGCCACCCCCTCATGAGGGCTGAGACATCTCACACACACCCGGGCATCTCCAAGAGCTGCTGCTACATCACTGGACCATCAAGAATACGGATCTCGATCATGCTGAAAGGAGATGAAGTGGAGAAACAATCAATTCAAAGGGAAATGAGAGATCCCTTTGCCTGATCCGAGGCACCGAACAAGGGTGGAAGCTGGAACCAAGGTACACCGCTCTCTAGACCTATCTTCTGGAATGGAGGAACTGATGTCAACAGAAGGAGGTCCGCCATAGGTGAGGCAATGAGATATCCTCAACTAAGGCACGAGAGAAAATAGTAGAGCGACGGACAGACTAATACCAATGATGATGATGGAATTGAGGGGACTGAGTAGCAAATGGAAGACTTCCCTTGTTAGAGCATAACGGGCATGAATGACATGGAAGCGACTGACACAATATCATAAGGGATAGGGGACAGTGGGACTGAAGGCCATAATGTGCGACACAAGAGAGAGACCAAGCAATGAAGGATGAAGGACTATAGCGGGGTACAAAGGGACTCGAGATAGAATCCATGAATGCGGTGATGAATCAACTTGGATGCTCTAAACAAGGGAAACTCGATGGTGCTGCCACACAGTAAAGGTCCAATGGGGGACCATGAAAACATGAGTACAAGATGGGAACTCACGACGAACATCAACACGAGCATGGATAAGTATGGAGGCCAAATGGTGCCCCTAGTATGAGTGTTTCAAGTGAAGAAATTCGATTTTGAGGAGGGTTATGGTTAAGGGGCATAGGTGCCCCTAAGCATGGTGTGGTCATGCCAAAATGTATTGAGAAAAAGGGGAATCTAAACACATTTTAATGATGTGGTGTGCCATTTGTTTTCGTTATGGTTATGCAGTTTGAGAAAGGAAATGGAGGATTACCAATCTCTTTTAGTACTACATATATGAAGCAAATGGACTTTAATTTTTTGGGTTGGCATACCTGGTGTCACTATCCCAAAGAGAGGATTTGGAGATAATGAACTGATGCTCTCCTAGAAAACCCATAGGTTGGTCAACAACAATGTCTAAGAGATTGGGTTGTTGATGGAAGATGAGGGAACGATAAGGGGTATCATCCCTAGAGTGATCTGAAGTGATATGGGACTCTAGAGGTTCTTCTAAATGTGGAAGAATAATGGTACTAAAGTCAACACGACCAGATACACTAGGAGAGTTGTGGAGAATTGCTTCTCTTGGTCTCTCAAATGTGGTGCCCCCTTACCCAAACATTGGGTTTCAATGTAATGGCCACAAGGTGTATGTGGTGTGAACGCATGGGTTCGATGTAAGGGGGAATAGATAAAGTCAGGGGTGGGGATTTGTTCCATAATGTCATCATCGTGATAGAAGATGGGGTGACTGGTGGAAGAAAGACCACATGACGTGGTGAAGCGACCTGAATCATCATCATGAGAAGAGAGGTTCACATGCGTATCGTCACAAGGGGTGACAGAAGAGTAAGTAGATAAAGGATCTACCGATGTTGAGCCCAAGGTGATCGCTGAAGTAAGGTCAAGTGAAACAACAGGGGAGGGTTCAGAGGGAATGTTCCCCGAGGGTCTCATGGATGATGATAGGTAGAAAATGATGGACAAAGGCTCCGTCATCTCGACATCAGGAGGGGGGATGTCAATGGGAGCAGTCATGTCTGGTAGTTTTGCCAAAGCAAAATGTGCAAATATGGGAGAGGTGGACTCATTTCGCTTGGCCTCGAATTGGCGGACCGCAGCTAGAGAGGTGTGGAAGTCCGCGAGGCGGGGACAAAGGTGGGTGTAATGGCCATGGAGGTCACACAAAGCACAGGGGTGGTTGGTGTGAATAGTCTGGGGGTTCGTGGCCATGGTCGCGAAAGGAACAGAGGCTTCTGGGACCGGGGACTCAGGGAACGCGACATTAACCATGGGCTTGAGATGAAGCAATTCAGGACAGGTATGGGTGGCGTGACCGACAATATCACACAAAGCACACTGGATGGTATGCTTTGGAGGCTGAGGAGGGGCAGGGGTCGTCGGATGGGTCCTTGTCCCTGGAGCCCCCTCGCGTTTTACCTTTCGTCCTCGGCTGCCCGCAACAGCACCCTTCTGAGGCTAGAATGGGACCGAGGCATCACAGTAATTGACAATGAGAAGCTTGGGACCGTAAAACCGGGTCAAAGCAATACAAGGTTCGTCGATCCGGTGGGGCCGCGTCAGAGGTGACCGGCGGGTACCGGTACGAATCCCAAGGGTCGTGTTAGGAAGAGAGAGGGTGGCCAGGCGCACGGTGGCACTTCGTGCCACCTCCGGTGGGGGAGTCGGAACGGTATTTGACCGAGGGGTAATGGCCAGGTGGGAGGGCTCCTAAATGGCTAAGGCTTGGAGGAACCATGCCAGGAGGGTAAAGAGGCTCATGAATACCAGCTGCAGGTGAAGGGCTAGGAGCAGGTTGCAGAGAGCGCGGTTGCTGACTAGCCGAAGCAGGTTGCTTGAGAGCAGCCTGAGACGATTGCATCATGCAAACATTCGATGAGCTGGGGTCAGAGATAGGAGGAGGAGGGAGACCAGGGAAAGTTCCAAGCAAAGAGGAGTCTTTGTAGACGTCGGGAGAGACACTGGTCAAGGAATCGATGGTTTGCTTATTGTCGATGAAGAGAGAACGTTTCCCTGCTGATCTTCGAGACTCTGTCGGCGACCACAAAATCGGGTCGATGGTGACTATCTTTCCATTATGAGGGAAATAAATCTTGCGGTGGACCGCAGATGGGACATAAGACATAGCATAAGGGTAGCTACGCCCCAAAATAATGTTATAATCAAGAGGGGCGTCGATGAATTCAACGTCAATGCAAACAGTCTTGCCTGCAAGAGTGATAGGACAATTATGGAATAAGCCAATGGGCTGGGAGGCATGGCCATCCCACACACGAAGGGTGATCGTGGAAGGGGCCAATTTAGGAGATCCGAGTTGTTTCCAAACCGAAGCGGACATCACACAGGTGGATGCCCCCTCATCAATGATACACCGAGAAATGGTAGCGTTCCGGATTTTGACTGGGATTTGGAAGGCTACGGAAGCAGGAAGGGGAGGATGTTCTGATTGATGGGCGTCAAAAACAATCATTTGGTCATCAGCAGGATCCACAGCGCCCATGGCAGATAGTAGAGCCTTCTTTTGGGAAGGGCGCAATTGGAGGAGTTCCAATGTGGAAATGGCAGCAGGATACTGCGCCAAATCATCTACTATGCTATACGAATGAGCAGCTCGACCAGGAGCAGCATTTCGGTGTAATGGTCCTTTAGGAATCTTGGTATGAACCTCTACTTTGGGTTGAGGGATATGTAAGGGACCATTGGATGTAGAAAGAGGCTCCGTAGAACCTGAAGAAGGGGACTCAGGGACAGACGGAGTGGGAGGCTTGGGGTACTGACGAGCCCGAGTTTGAAGGTTAAGGTCGACGGTTAGAGGTGGATCAGAGTTCATCATGAGGATCTGGTAATTGGAGGAACCAGAAGGGGAAGGTTGAGTGGCCGCCTGTCCGTCAGGTGGTTGGGTAGCCCCGAATCCCTGTTGTGCATCCACCTGCTCTTGAGGGGGCGGTGACTACTGTTGCAGGGGTTGAGAAGGCAAGGGAGGAGGAGGTGCAAATGCTGGAGGAGCTGGAGCACCAGGCTACAGATAAGGATAGTGGTTAGGGTGGGCAACATTAAGGTAAGCAGGAGACTGGGCAAAAGGCTGAGGCATGCTGTATCCTGGATACGTGCTACCGGGAGGGGAACAAGTGCGGGAGGTGCTGCCCCCTCCCCCAGGAAAACCATAACCCATGGGAGGTTGGGCATATGGGTGAGAGAGAGCTCCAACGATACCGTCGGCGGCATAAGGTGCCCTCGGTGCGTTGACACCACCGGGTCTGGGGAGATCAGGTAGAACGGTATAAACATAACCCGTCTGAGCGTAGATCAAGTCATATTTTAACGCTAGCTGGAGGGCGGCTTCTTCGGTTTGGGGGAAATGCGATGCGACATCTTTCCCAATAGGAGGCAATAGAGATCTAAGGAACTAGTCCATGTAGACACGGTATTCGAAAGTAGGGGATTGACATAGGCTCTTTCGTCTCCGCCATTCCTGGACATGATCGGATAGGTGGGTCGCAGATGATTGACAGAAGAAGTCAAAAGTTCGATACCCGTGTCATAATGAAGGGGAAGCTGGAAGTAAGATAAAAAAGCCCGGGCAAGGGTCGCAAAGGTGGTATGAGAGGAAGGGGCCTGATCAACATACCACTTAGAAGTCGCGCCTGTAAGCGTTCATTGGAACAACCGAAGACGGATAGAGTCATCGGTAATGGATGTAGAGGAACACCACATGTGGAAAGATCGAAAATTATTTGTAGGATCTTCTCCAGCGAGGCCTTCAAACTTTGGGATGTCGGAAAGGAGCTTCGTCGGCATAGCAGGCCAACTAGTGTCATGATGTATAGGGTCGTTAATCAATCGGTCCAAATCGGGGAGGCTGAGGCCTGCCAGGAAGGGGAGCAAGGGAGTAGTCGAGGTAGTTCCTATGGTGGTTCCACTAGTAGTAGTCCCTACATTAGGGCCGGGAGTACCACTAGCATTAGGCCCTGGACCAGACATAGTGAAGGTGACAGGGGGAGAACCAGAAGTAAAAGGAGAACCCAATGAATCAGAAGAGGAGTCGGAGTGTGGACTCCGAGGAGGAATAACTCGACGACGGCAGGAAGGAGTAGGTCGACCGACCGGAAACTGAGGGTGAAGGCCAAGAAGTCTCCGAGATGTGCACCTTGGGGGCGCAATGGTGACAACACAAACACGGCACAAGGGGAAGAAGAACGACCAACAAAGGCAGGGAGGTGCAGAATCAAGTGATTACAATGTCGAAACAAGGGCAGATAGGTGTAGTGTCAATTGATTTTAAAGTCTTTGCCTGGTGGTGTAAACCAGGATCTTCTTCACTTAGGGTGAGTGTGTGGTGTGTGTTAATTTTAATTTTTAAACCCTGGTCGTTTTGAGAGAAAAAGGCTGGGTTGCGTAATTGAAAATAAATCACAGAACAAGACATAAATTGATGGAAATAACAAAATCAATGTACGAAAAATGAACACCCAACCCAAAAAAACCCAAAAAGGCGGGTCTCTCAAAACTAGTCTTAACAGAGGGAAAAAATCTAGTCAAAACACACTAAAAAGAGGCCAATAGATCTAAGGTCGGGAGGGACAGGGATCTAAAGGAGAAATTTTCTGAAAAGAGGTGCAGAACACAGCCAAGAGGCAGAGGCAAGGTGGTTGAAAAAGAAAGGAGGAAATTAGAAAAAAGCAGATGGGGCAAGGAGGGGGCCCTAAAGGTAGATCCAAACAAATCTTCAGGAGGGGATTTGAAAGGGAGAAGAGTTGATTAAAAGAGATCTGAAAAGGAGGTATCATATCTGAAAAAAGGGGGAGCTGAAACTCTGAAAAAACAGACACCTGAAACAGATAAAAGCTCTTCCACCAAAATTGGAGGGTACTGAAGCCCTAGAGGGCTATTTTCCCGCTGACGAGAAAACGTATCAGAAACAGAAGTCGAACCAAGCCGAGACACAGTAGGCCGGAAAACCTCGACGTGCTTTAAAAACCGAGAAAAAATTGCGAAAATAGTTAAAATCGCGGTGTCGCAGTTCTCGAATTCGTTTTCTGCGGTATTCAGACAAAGGGTCGGGAAAGGGCGACCGGAGGTCCGTGCTCAGCTTTCGGGTCGAAAAGGTGACCCGAAGTTTTGTGTCCCGATTGCATTTCCGAAAGTTGCCATCTCGCCTGCGACCGATGTCTGTCACCTGTGCAATAGGGCCAGAAACACGCGGAAGTTAGAAATTTTAATGTTTTAGGGTTTTATGTGAGAAAAACAACATAAAAATAGGAAAAACAAAAAGCCGAAAAGAAACCCTAGGGTCTGAAGTAGCTGGATATGCAGGAATATGAAAAACGACAGCGGTCGTAATTGAAAACCCGTGTGGAGTCGCCAATTGTTAGTATGAATCTTTTGTTGAAGCGTACGAAAAAAGACCACTTTAGCTACACATAACTTATAGCCCTAACATCAAATGTGGTTGCCAATATCTTCAGATCTACAGTTAGTTGATCAAGACAAGTGCTGCAAAAAACCAAATTTATGCATAGAAAGACATTAAGCAGTAAAATCAAGAGTTTGCTCCATACATCCAATAGACAAGACAAGAACAATGTTTTTTGAAAGAATTTTTGTATTAAGGGCACCTAAGAGGAAAACAAGAAGGTGTATCCAATTCTCCTCAATGGGATGGGTTCTTGGAAGTCCTCAGCACTTCAGATCTAGAATCTCTCTCTCTTGTTGGTGTAGAAAACCCAGACAAAGATAGAACTCAAAGGGAGCTCACACAGCAAATAATCTAGAATGTGACCAAGTGTATAGATCCAGAGTGATCTAATAGGCAAAAAAAGGTGAAGAATGATAGGAAAAAACCCTCCTATTTATAACAAAATATTGGGTCATTCTAGATCTTGGTGCATGATTAAAATAACATTAACCAAATCTAGATCCACCATTTATGGAATATTTTATTATATTTGTTGGAGGGAAAAAGTATTTGACTTGGGTCAAATCCCTTTATTTGTGAATAATAAATAAATAAATGATTTATTTATCATTTTAAGGAAGTGGTTGAAAGATACTCAAATAAATAATGATTTATTTAATTATTTATGGGTGATTTAGTCATATTTAACAAGGAATATTATTTAAATAAGATTTAAATAATTATTCCTAGAAAATAATAAGATAAATAAAGATTTATCTAATTAATTTCTTTGTTTTGGGTTAAACATGACCAGAAAAATCAAACAAATATAGGTTTGTTTAATATTTCCTTTTGGGGTTTCCTGTTTAGACCATAAAAAACCTAATAAATGTGTTTTATTAAGTTATTTTACATAGTGAAAGCAATTTTACTTAGGGTAAAATTGGTCTTACGTGGTGTACTCGGGTCAATCTAATGATAGTAGGTTAGATGACCAAAAAATGGTGTAACACTTCTTATTTGATTTTTTCGGATCCTCCTTAAGAGAGATGATTTCAGCTTCAAGTATTTCATTCTTCTTATTTGATTCTTCCAGATCTTCTTTGAGGGAGACGATTTCTGCTTCAAGACCTTTACTTCGATTGGTTACATCATCATACAACCTTTTCAGTCTAGAGATCATATCTTTGTAGACAGATTCTCTCTTATTAAATAATCTTTGTTGATCTTCAACTTGGATCTTGAGAACATTTTCTTGATCCACAATATTACTTTCACTATCTTCACCATTGCATGCAAGAGAAAATAAATCCCAAGAACAACAATCAATACCTGTTTCCTCTTCTTCATTTTCTGCTGCACATGTTTTCTGAGATATCTCCTTTCCTTGAGTAGCCTTCTTCTTTTGCTTCTTTCCCATTTTGACGGATCTCCTTCAAGCGATCAAGCTTCTATAGAAGGACCTGCTCTGATACCAATTGTTGGGAAAAATAATGAGAGGGGGGGGTGAATCAGTATTTAGGACTTACTCAAACTTTTACTTTTTCATTCTCTAAAAACCCATACGCTACTTTGCTGAAGCCAACTAGCGTATACACGCGGATATCCTTCATAAAAATCGCGTATATACAAAGATCTTATTATGCCATTAATTCTTTACTTAGATCTATGCAACATTCATTCTTATGATGATTAGATAATAGTAAACATGTGCAGTAACAATAGAATAAACCATCACACATAAGCATCACACAAGAACACCAGGATTTAAGGTGGAAACCCAAGTCGGGAGAAAACCACCAATGTCGTCGTCTCAGTCTTCAATATTTATTATATAAAGAAAACATGTTACAACCATGTACTGGCGCAGACTCATACCAACACGCAGGCACCCACCTGCAGAAGGCTACAACCTTCTCTGCCACGCCACTTCTCCCGGGGAGCTACAACCCCCGATCTCGTCACCAACCCTTCGGAAGGAGCACACCCCTCGACATCGTTCGCTTACTCACCCTCTCACCTGGAAGGGAGCTGCAACCCCCTGCTCTCATTTACCACCCTCACCTGGAAGGGAGCTACAACCCCCTGACTGAAGGCTACAACCCTCAGCACCACCATGGACTACGTTTCATCAATTTTCATACTGGATCCAATAGCTTCAATAGATCACAACTTGCAGGCCACTTTCCATCATATTTTCAGACTGGACCCACTCCACACATTTAAGCTCAATCATACATCAAACTGATACTTATAACTTCATCAATTCATTCAATGAACCATCAACCAATCAATCAACAACTTGTTCTTTCATCAATATAATCAGCAACATAATCATCATTCAAACAACCCAGATCTGTATGAATACCTCTTTGACAGATAGTAGTAAGCCAGCAGAACAGATCAGACATTTCATTCCACAGACTTCAAACCCTAGTTTTCATACGTGCTTTCTATTCACTGATCCTGCATATATACGCGCTTTCATGCATATCTTCCCGCGTATACATCTGCACATATTGCAGAACTAATTTCACAACCCATACGTGCTTTCGCTTAAGCCAACCCGCGTATATACGTGCTTCCTCTATTACAAACTTGCGTATAGATCTTCAGACATTTTAGGGTAGCACAAATCTTCAGAACAGATGCATAACTCAGATTTTACCCTTCACTTCAGAAACATGTTCGCCTCATCTCAGATCTAAACATTCCATAAATAGATCTAGAAGATACAAATACATTTCAGATCTAGAGATCCCTCTTCATCATTTTCTTCACTGGTGCATTATGAAATCAGATCTATCATTCAACTGTTACCCATTCCATACAGATATACTTCAAAGAGAATTATTCATTAAAACCCAGACATCTTACTCATCCTTTTCACAATGATTTTCTTCTCCTTATATAGATTTAGCCTTTGTCAATACCATGAACCAAAACCACATCACTTCCGATGGTATTCCTGGACGGGATCAAATAGATAATCCAGCGCTCAATACCATGGTAATTCCCCTG
Organism: Pinus albicaulis; assembly: GCA_034641835.2. Classification (NCBI taxonomy): domain Eukaryota; kingdom Viridiplantae; phylum Streptophyta; class Pinopsida; order Pinales; family Pinaceae; genus Pinus; species Pinus albicaulis. Next base: position 625,934,377 of record CM076570.1, read on the forward strand.
GTTTTACAAATTTAGAGTGAAAATGGGCATACGCGACTTGGAACGATCTTTTCCATGTGCATACGTGACTTCCCCTAAACAAACCCGCGTATTCTTTGTGACACACCTTGTTCAACAATATTCGGGCCCTTACTGATATTCCTTTCTCTGGTACTTCTGAGCTACTTGTAGAACATTAGATTTACATCATTAATAAACTCATCAAGCATCAAGAACAGCTTCATTAAGTAGGTTTCCATCATCTTCATCAATTGGGTTGCCATCAAGGACAACACTCTGCATCATATTGCCAACAAATTCTTCAGAGTGATAACCATAGGAGTGGCCATGGACTTGCAATCCATCACCCCAAATCTCTTAAGGATCATAATAATATACTTCCATTCAATAATTAATATCTTACCCAACTTATGCAACACTTCTAATCCCAAGAAATAATGCATAAAACCTATATCCTTTATCTCTAACTTAGAGGTCAACTCCCTCTTACACTGATCAATGATATTTTATGCTCCTGTAAAACATAAGTCATCAACATATAATACCAAGATCAAAGGCTCACCTTTAACAACCTTGTAGTAAATATTGGGATCAACATCACTCATAGTGAAACCTAGACTCATTAGGTATCCATCAATCTGAGAATACCAAGCCCAGGTGCACATTTGAGCTGGTATAAAGCCTTCCTTAGTATGTAGGCACGAGGCTTCTTCTCATGTAACTCAAGGCCTTTAGGTTTCTTTATGTACACTTATTTCTCAATCACTCCATTTATAGTTTCCACATCACAATTTCCTACCCATAATATAAGAAATAGAAATAATAGTTCGAATAGAAGTGTACCTAGCCACTGAAGAAAATATATCTTCATATTCCTCTCCCTCTTTCTGGGAGAACCCTCTTTCCATGATTCTCTCTTTTTGCTTCTCTATTTTTTCATATACCACATTCTTGATCTTGTAGATCCACTTGGAAGTGAACACTTAATTACCCTTAGGTTTCAACACATTTTTCCACACATCAATCTTCATGATGGACTAATATTACTCCATAATAGAATCCTTCCAAACTTGTTCTTATATTTCCTCCGTATAGTTTTATGGCTTAGAATTAATGATGTGATCCATAAGTGCTATATATATTGAGTATTTATTATGATGTTTTCTTTCCCTAAAGGTTCCATGGGGATTTGCATGCCCCTCTTCATCCTTTAACATAATTTGAAGCCATGTAAACCTCTTATTCAGTTCTGGAACAACAACCCTAAGTGGGTCCACTAGCCTAATGAACCCTTCTGGATCTTCTTGGTTATCTACAGGATATTCCACAAGTATAGAAGGACCTAAACCAACATCCTTGGGGGCCTCCTTCTCCTCATCATCATAAAATACCCTCTAGATCTCCAATAGGTTGCATCCTTCCATTCTACCTAACATTTTGTTCCCCCCGAACTAGAAGTTCCTTCAGCCATCTGACATGGTTCTAGATATTTTTATAATTTCTCCCTCTTGAACACAAATCACTCTTACTGATTTTATTCTCGATCTTGGGATAATCCTTTGAGATGACCTTAAAATATCCTAGGTTAATTTCTTATGAACACTAATGGATCTATGTAGCTATTCACCCCACACATATTCTCTAACCATTTACTCATTAGTGTTATGAGGTTAAATCTCTCCCCATATTAAAATTTGTATTTCAATCCATTTGGTTTCGACTATAATCCACCCTTATAGTGTTTTAATTTATCAAATTATTACTGCATAATTTATGTGATTCTTGCATAAATTTAGGTAGAAGTAAAAAGTAATTATGCAATATATTATTTATATTTTGGTAATTAAACATATTTACTAGGAATTACCGCCCATCATAATTTATGAAATTCTTTGCATAAATTTAGGTAGGATAAAAGTAAATGTGTCGTACATAAAGGTTGTAACAACCCAAAATATTTAACACTCCATTGAGGCCTTTCTCCACTAAAGCTCTGATACCATGTTGATTTTCTAATGTTAATTAGTCAAGCAATTTTTTACAACTAATAATTACTTCAAATGATATATTATATTACTTTAATACACTACAAAACATCATTAAGTAATTACACTCAGAACATTCAACTAGTCAAACATTAACAATCTAATAAATTCGACTCCTTAGAAACTTCAACCTCTTCCTCAGATTACTTTCCACATGTGTGTTAGAGAGAAAAAATTGTGAGTTATGAGTGAGTAATGAGTGTGTATGTAAATGATAAGTTCAAGTTTCTTTTTATAGTGATATTAGGGTGCCCAATAGGCATATATCTTTGCAAATTAAATTAAATTTTCTTTCTTTTATTTATTTTTCTTTCTTTTAACTTGGTAGTTGGGGAGTACCTCCCACGACTACCCAAAAAAGAAAAAAGGGTTATCTTGGGCAGTTGGGAAGAATGGCTGTTATCTTCTTCACACATGTTCAAACCACTGATAGTTAAATGATGAGCTACAATTCCTTGATAAATATTTTTGTAATGGATTTGTTCCTATGAATATTGTTGTATTGGCTTCAAGCCTTAAGAAATATTAACTAAATACACTTGTGGGTTGGTCTCGTACCAACTGATGAGCCTCAATATTGCAACAAGAGTGTTGCAACTCCCAAGGCTACAAAATTTAATTATAAACTCGGGGTTTGTACAAACTTACAAGGTGATAGTGCTATATGAACAGTACGCTAAGATCTAATCATGTCACTTTCAAGCAATGGAACAAACCAAAGCATATCAATACCACTCTATCAACTGATTCTATATTGGCAAAGGAAAAAATTTCCTGAAAGGAAATTTCTAGTCTATCCGCAGAAATGGGAATGTTACTCTACTTGAAAAGGAATAAAAATGCTACTTGATCAACTGTAAAAGCTAACCCTAATTGTAGAAATGTAAGGTTAAACTGGTTGTAGGAATGTAAACATTAAACTATTTTCAAAAGGCGTGTTTCATAAAAAGGAAACCTAGTCTATGCAATGGAAATGACAACACTTGAAATATAAACCCTAGATTAAGAAGCATAAATCAAAGCAAGCAATCCTAATATAATTTGAATAAGGAAAAAAAACTTGTAATTTTTTACACTACAAATAACCTCTTCATCAACTCAGAGGAGAAGGAAACATGGAAGGCAGAATTTGACCTAGAAAAAGACCTATTTTTCCAAGGTAACACATCCTAGAGATTGCTAGGTTGAGTTATAACACTTCCCTACCTCTTGTAGGGAGCATTAGGACCTAGGTTAATGTTTTTTCTTGCTTAAAGGGCAGCATTACCCATGTTTCATGAAGAATAAGGGAAAAATTCTGCAATAACTAACTGGCATTTCCAGATTTTTCTAAAGCAGTTAGTCCAAAAAGCGGGAAACTTGCGATGCATGCCTCTGATTGGATATTTCTAAAACTAACTACGAATACAAAGAGTTAAATACCCGTAAAATCTTGGAAACATCATGGATTTTTCCCTAATCGAACTAATGGAGAATAATGACAAGGTTGATCCTCCGAAACTCTTATAAATTGGAGGTTAGGGCTAATTTTCAAAGGTCGAAAGGTTGATTGTGTGAGTGAAATTTTTGTTAGTGTGAGGTTTCATGATTGGCTTGGTTCATTGAGAACTATTTTCCTAAGAATTTTAACACTTGGATATTGAGGAGAGAGAGCTTGGAGTCGGAGGAATAAGGGAAGCCTGAAAAAACTGATGGTTGTAATCTTCCTTCTTTGATATCATACAACTACATCTATTTTTTCCACTCTGTGTCTTGTTATTGCATCTATTTATTTATTTGTTAGAGACACATGTTATGAGTGGCTTAGATTTACATGATTTCTTGTTTGATTATATACTTTTTTTTATTTTTTATTGTAATAATAATGTGAAGATTACGTTAGTTTGTTGTTTGCTTGTAGGGTTCAGAGTTGGAGCCAGTGAGGAGGACTTCCACCACACTCCATTGAGCTCTCCAAAATATCAGCACTACACATCGTGGTAATCCTTCTCTACTTAAAATTTTCAATTAAATACTAGTATGAATGTGCATGTATTATCTTTGTGAATGTTGCAGCTAATCTGACTGTCTGCCTTGGGTCCCGGGAAGGCCCGAGAGGGATCTTCTCTAGCTACCACCTATGCATTTTACCCCTTGTGGTAGTGGTTTTGGTGCACAAGGGTACCAATCCACAATTGTTTCTTAAGAGGAGTGGTCATTGCCTCTAAGCCTTGGTCATAGGCATATAAACAAAAGAGTTAGCAGGTTAGTGAACATGCTATAGAAAATTAAACATACTAAATCATGATATAATATGCATGTATAGAGAGAAAAAAAACTGAACTAAACATAAACATGAAATCTCATAAAGAGTCAAACATAACAATAATACTAATGGTGGCATCAAGGTCCCCTCTTATTGCTTGTTGTTAGGAAGAAAGATACTATGTTTACACTCTTGCCAAATGGCCCTTAGAACTATGGAGTTCTAAGCCCCGATGAAAGGATGTTTTTACCTTCTAGTTTCTTGGTACAAGGTTTCTCTCTCTACTGAAAAGGATTGAAATTTTTGGATGGCCAACAATCAAATCCCCTCTATACTTCTGCTCTGGATTTCACACTTCCGAATTGCCTCTGAGCAATTTTGGCCAGCATAACAATGTTCTCTCCCTTTGTTCATCTCTTGGTGGCCTTTTATACATTATTTCAAATTATCCTTCCCTCTCTTGGTACATTGGTGAATGGTGACCCAAGAGAGAGGGTCGATTCCATTGTGTGCCACTTGATTCCTTTGTGTGCTCCCTTGAGGTCTCAAGGTGGCTTAGGTGGCTGTCCTTGGGCAGCCTCAAGTGTGAGATCATTTCCTGGAGTGTGCCTTTTGGTTCTGGAAAGTGACTTCTGCGATTCCCAGAACCGCATGAATTTTCAAGGGAAAGCCACGCAAAGGCACACTTATCGAAGAAAAATGCATGCAAAGGGCATTTTTCCTTAGTACTTGGTGCACAATTTGATTTTTCCTCTTGACCTTAGGGATTTTTTAAAATTTTTAGCTCCTCTAATGTGCATCAACCCTTTAAATCCTTCTGTATGACATTTAATAATGTCATCTTTGCTTGTCTGATTTTCTAGTGATAACATGTTCCCCCTAATTTGTGAGGTCTAGGAAGAACTGTATAGCCGAAATACATTATAGTTTATTTTTTGTGTACTGTGTGGAGAGAGAGAGAGACCTGCGTATAGCTAAAAGTTTGAAACTCCTTACAGCATGTCGAAGAGTGATCATGTCGTGTGGGAACCCTGTAAGAAATAATATGATACAATAAATACAATTTTTTTGTGTGGTGGGCATGTCCCATGCTCGTGATTCTTTGGCTAGGTAAACAAACCTATCTGACAGATACAGATTTTGTATGTGTCACTAGTATGGTAGTGATCTGCTGATTTGGTTGATGATGATGATTTTGACACCCTCAAGGGAATTTTTCTTTAAAAATATGTGGAATGTGGTGCCCATATGCGTAATATCGATATGGCATATAAATTCTCATGGTACACATGGATGTATCAATGGGATATTCCCATGTAAGCATTGCTGAAAGAGATGCTTATAATGGCACAGGTCTTCGAAAAATTTGAGAAAAGTGCAATGGTTGTAAAGTATTATACCATATTGAAATTAAGGCTTGTGTCATAGTCAAATTTTAGGAGGATTGATGACATCTGTGGGAAATGATTATTCCCACAGTACCACCTAAGGATTCCCCTATTGTGGTGAGGGGCTATCCAAGGTACTACTTCCTTTTTTGAGAATGGGAGTTGAAGTCGGAAAAAAGGAAGCCCCAACCAAACGAGAGAGTTAATGATGCAAGGGACCAGGGTCTCAGATTTGATAGGTTTTACATAGGCATGATGGCGAGGGGTGACTGAAAACTGATGATGGGGATTCAGTGGCCGAAGTTTGGAGTATAAAAAAAACATCTTGGCGGCAATCATAACTATTTCTGATGAGGAAATCCCTAGAGTCGGCAGGATGTCTAGGGTGGGTATATGTTGGTTATGAATTTCATGGTGGCTTATGCATGAAACGTGTGATACTCGGGCCAAGGGTGACTAGGGACTACTGCCATGGGAGAAAAAAGGATGCATGAGTGGGGGAATTTGTTCTCCATTTGCGGTCCTTGTACACTAACCAAAATAATGAAACAAATGGGATTGGATTGTATAAAACACAAAGATGGGCGCCCCAAAACATGAAAGTTCTCACTCACTGATGATGTGAGGAGGGTGTTTTTGCTGAGGGTGGGGGCCCCATTGGTTAGTCTCTTATGTGGGGGTGATGAGGCAAATGGAAGATATAGCAGATGGGCTATGTTGGTGGAGTGATGGTGGGCCAAATGTGAGGCATGGTGGTGCGCTTTTGATCTTCTTGAAAAAAATGGTAGTCCGGGAAAGGGGTTTTATTTCGATACGGTAAAGCTTGACTTGACGCATGGTGGATGAATGGGCATGATGTGCTTCCTAGACTAAGGTGGTATGGCCATGGTGTGGTGAATTTTCTGATGTATGGTATAATTTGAGTGGTGGGCACCATTGAGGGGAGGCTCTACTGACCAACAAGGATGTTTATCATGTGCAAGGTGGGAAGATGATAAACATAGTCGAGTGTTTGGAACCTATGGTTAATTTCTTGTTGAGAAATGATGTTAGGATATGTAGAGTTTTTCTAGGACTCTATCATGCTGAGGGTAGAATGATACCTACTCTAGTACTTTCAGTGGATGGAGCGATGGATGGTTTGTACAATACCTGCAAAAAAATACCCCAAGTGAAAGAATCTTCATTCATATATTATTGAAAAATATGCACTGAATGAAAAGAAGATGAGAGAGGGCATAGTTGTTGGTACTGAAAATTTATTTTTCAGAGGTGTGAATGTGTGGAGCCTCCTTTGGGAGTTATGAGGTGATGATCACTATGTTTCTTTTGGTTCTTAAATTGGGCCCTCTGAACTCTCATTATGGCCCTCCAAACAATTTGAAAAGGGTAACATATAGGCCAATATGGTTCATTTCAGCTCATTTGTGACATTTGAGTGTTTGAGAGTTGTGAGAGGTCAGAGACTGTTGCAGAGATTTTCTTGCCATATCCGAGACTCCTAGGTAGACCCCATAACATCCTTCATTTTAATCTTTTCAGTATGACTGGGCCAAGGTCTGTACAAAATGGGCTTGTACGAAACCTAGGAAATTTTTTGCCTTGACCACACAGGCGATCAAGGCACAAGCTCAAAATTTGCACACATAGTTGAGGTTTTGCGTGCAAATTTTTCATATGTAAGTCCTTTTTGCACGCCATTTCTGCGTCTATGCGAGAAAAAATCACACATTTTATGTGCATGTTTGAGAAACAGGCGCATAAAAATATAAAGCAACTTTTTGAATTTTTTTTTGGGAAATTTGTCAGTTTTTGGTGCTTTTAATGTCATTGATGTGTGCCTGTTTGTTGACAGGATGTTATGGAGGGAGAGGGACCGACTTGACCTTCGGGTCGCATTAGCAGGTGATGCCAATGCATGCCAAAAGTTGGCGCAATAGGGTCTTCTGAAGTTCTGGGAGAATGACATCTTGTGATCGCAGGATTGCCTAAAACGCTACCTGATCTGCTGTTGGAACAGGTGGCGAAAGGTTATGGTGTTGCGGGGGTGCGTGCTGGCTATCCATACCAAGACAGATATATAATTTGTGACTGGGATACTGCCTCAGGGCGAGGTTCTCCCTTATCCACTTCCTCCTGGGAGGGTGGATCTTCAACGGTTTGCGGTTATCCATTGTGGCGGAGCACCTCTCACAGAGTGGTGTATTCATATAGCCTTAGTGGTTGAACTAGTTAAGCGATGTGCTCTAGAGGCTATTATGTGATTGACAGGGTCGTCCATGTCGAAATTATACAACAGACATTTATATCTTGGATTCACCCGATCTAACAATGTACTAAAGTTAAATACTGAATTGCTTCTACAAATCTTTTGCAGAATTAAAAACACAGTCGCTAATCACATGAACATGAAGAAAGGTCAATCACACACAACACAGATAATTTCTGAGGGAAAGCTTACAACTAAAAACCCCAATTTCCCTGAGAAATATTACAAATAAAAACCCCACTATCTTCTATTGTATATTAAGCATGGATCATGCAACAATAAAATACAAAAATATTCTCCCAAGAGCCCTCCAGTACTCAGCTAATTGTCTCACACTGTCATATGCAAAACTGACCAACACATAGCCAATTCTCAGCCTCTAGACATCCTACATTGCTTTCGCAATCCCTAATGGTAAATATCCCTAAAAGATAGGAATTATTTCCTACCTTGACTATGTAAGTATCATGGGCACTCCAATGGGTGTTTGGTTGCATGTGTGCAAGCCAATAATCCTACAACTAATAGTCAACTTCCCTTTCACCTAGAACTCAACTAGGTCTCCACTGGGTGTGACATGCATGTAGCTAATAATAGTAAATCCTCAGTTGCATGTGAGATCATTGATTGTGAATTAATTAATATTTAATTCACTTCATCTCTCACTAGTTTATCTTCAGTTACAACTAGCACAACTAAGCTTAACTTAGTTAACTGATGTTAGATCTAAGACTTTTGTCATCCATATTGTAGATAGATAGAAATTATTTCGGATTAATCACATCATAAGGATTTGGTTGACGTTTCGAACCATCTAATGTGGTTCATCCTCAAGACAAGGTGAAGAAGGAAAATGATCTCAATGAATAAATAGTAAGGATGCATCATTGCCCGGAGTTAGCTGTTAAAACTAGTTGTTATTTAGTTAATTAGTTAGAAAATTAAAACTTTTTAATTATTTAAAAAATATAATAATTTAGGAAAAAAGTGTTAAATTATAAAACCATAAGGGGAGGAGGGGTAACTTATAGTATAGGGGAAAACATAAAAATATTAAATAATGAATCATATAATAATTTGGTAAAAAAATAAATAATTAAATTAATTAATTAATTAATTAAAATGAATGAGTCATAAAACAAGTAAGGGAGAAGGGGTAAATAATAGTATAAAAATAATATTAAAAATGAAGAAGTTAAGAGAAAAAATAAGAAAGGAATAATATACAATAAAATAAAAAGGTGGATGATTTATAATTAATATTATATAGGGCGGAGAGGGGGGCATAAAATATATAACATCAAGTAAATAAAGGGAATATATATATATATATATATATATATATATATATATATATATATATATATAAGAAAGGAGGTAATATAATAAAACAACTTCAGAAAAAAGAATAAAACCAAAGGGGGAGGAGAATAAAACCAAAGGAAACACCGCAAGGGGGCTGAGTCACCTTGAGAGGGATGGCGTCCAGCTCTTAGTTTCCACCCATCATCTATGTTGAGATTTCTAGGATGTATCTCAATTTCAATAGCCTCCCTCAGCTTTCTATGATGGAAGTGATCCACCCTAGCGATGACTTTGGAGTATTCAATGCATACATGGTGACACAATTTCCCAGCATGCTTCACTAGAGCAGAAGTGCAGGATCTACTGTGCCTAATGTCAGCAACATGCTCCTAGATTCTCTGTCTAATGGATTGACCAGTTTCCCCAATATAGGGAGTACCGCAGGAGCATGGAACTAAATAAACACCTTTCATGTCCTTTGGGTTTATAGGGTCCTTAACCGATCCAAGAGAATTATTTATGGCACTAATAGGCCTAAATGAAGAGGTGAAATTATTTCTCCTGAGGACATGGGAAATTCTGTCCGAGGTCCCTTGGATAAATGGACGATTCACCTTAGAGATAGGATCCAACCAAAAAGATTTGTCGCTTGATCCTTTAGAAGCTTTTTGGAAGGCCTTAAGACCTTGAGATATGATATACCCATTAGTCTCAAATACATCTAGAAGATGGGATTTCTCTGAATCAAAATGGTTGTCATCATATATTCTAAGGGTCTGAGTAGCCAGAGTGCAGAGAACACCAAATTTCTGAGCAAGAAAGTGATGAGAATCAGCATGAAGATATTGCTCAGTGTGCATCTTCTTGTGGAAAACCCAGTGAGAGTTGGAACCATCATTCCTTCTAAAAAGAAGAATATCCAAGAAGGGAAGGCAACCATCCACCTCAACCTCCATTGTGAATTTGATGTAATCAGACTTGGAATTTAACTTCGAGAAATGATGCATCCTTACTATTTATTCATTGAGATAGTTTTCCTTCTTTGTCTTGTCCTGAGGATGAACCACATTATATGGTTCAAAACTTCAACCAAATCCTAATGATGTGATTAATCCGAAATATTTTCTATCTATCACTTAACTAAGTTAAACTATTTACAACATGCACCAACTCATGCACCACTGCACTTTGAACTTTGTTACAACTAGAATTACTTTGCATGCCTCACCAACTAACCTCTAACTCTAAATCCACTAGCTAACTGAATTTATCACTTTCATTTAACTAATTCAAGTCTACATTGAGAATAGATTACAATTTAATGTCCATCTTAATTAAGGGATAATAAAAATAGACATGCACCCAAAAATAGCACTGTCGGCCCCACCCTAGTCTGGGAGCTTAATGCAACCATGTCTTTAATGCAATAGGTGTGGGTGGTGAATATTCTTGTTGAATCTCAACACTCCCTCTCAAAAAGAAAGGGATTATCCTTCACCCCTATCCTGTCTCTATGTTATTTGAATTTTCTCCTGGTGAGCGCCTTCGTCAGAATATCTCCATCTTGATCTTCCGTGGGAATGTACTGAAGCAACGTGATCCTTCTCTTCACACAATCTCTAAGATGATGGTACTAGATATATATATATATATGTTTGGAAATATCATCAAACAAAATATTAATCGAGAGTTTAATGCAAATCTAATTATCACAATGAATCATTGTCGAATCCATCTGAGAACCAAACAAACCAACCAAGATCTTTCTCATCGAGATAGCCTCACATGCAGCTCAACTTACTTCCATGTATTCCACTTCTGATGAGATGAGTGCCATGGATTGTTGCTTTCTGCTATACCAGGAAACTTTTATCGATCCAATTCTAAAGATACCCCCTGATGTTCTCTTTTTGTCCAATGGACTGCCAGCACAATCTGTATCCATGAAACCATGCAACTTCACTCCATCTGTCCATCTGTACCATAGAACATACTCTGATGTGCCCCTCAGGTATCTCAAGACATGCTTCCCCGCCTTCCAAAAGATCTTGGTAGTCTTAACCATAGCTTGACTCAGTTCGTTAACTATGTAGAAAATGTCCGGTCTCGTTTTCACTAGATACATTAGTGAACCCACTAACTGTTGGTAAACAGTAGCATCCACTACCTCTCCAGAAGTAGCATCCTCTTTCCTCCAATTTCCTAGAAGAGAAGTATCCATGGGTTTGCAGCTCTCCATGTTAAACTCACCCAATATCTCCTTTTCATACTTTCCTTGAGACACAAAAATTTCACCATCCTACTACCATATTTCCAATCCAAGGAAATAATGAAGGAGTCCCATGTCCTTCATTTCGAACTCCCTTGCAAGATCCTCCTTTCATGAGTGTATTAGCTACTCATTACCAGCCAAAATTAGATCATCAACATAAATAAAAATGATCAATAGCTTACCCTCAACCAAAATATGGTACAATTTTGCATCTTCTTCACTTTTGGTGAAGCCCAGTCTGGTGAAATAACTCTCTATCCGAGTGTACCAAGCATGGGGTGCTTGCTTCAACCCATAAATTGCTCTTTTGAGTTGGCACACATGTGACTCACTGTTGAAGATCTCAAAACCTTTAGGCTTCTCTATGTACACCTCTTCCTCAATGATCCCATTTAGAAACGCAATTTTGATATCCATATGATGAATGTGCCAGCCCATATGCACTGAGAGTCCAAGGATGGATCTTATGGAAGAGTACCTTGTGACAAGTGAAAATGTCTCATCATAATATATCCCCTCGATTTGTGATAAACCATGAGCCAAAAATATGCCCTTGTATTTCTCCACACTCCCATCAGCAGCTTGCTTTACCTTGTAGATCCATCTCAATCCAACCACTGATTTTTTGACCAGTCTTGGGACTATCTCCCATGCATTGTTTTTGACAATTGATTCATACTCCTCCACCATTTCATCAACCCAATTTGGCTACTACGCTTCCTCCTTAAAGGAATATGGTTCAGTCACAATAAATTTTCTCATAAGAGCCATGTATCCAATAAATCAGTCAAGAGATTGTCTCTATCTGTGTTGTGAAGTAGGGGCTCCTACATTCTGTGCAACATCAAGTCTCATCTTATCAGCTTCCATGGTGCATCTTCTACCATTTCTGATGGATGGCTCTACATAAGTGTTTTCCTCCACTCGATGAACCTCCTCATGTGGCTGATCCACATCTTGAGACTCATCTTTGGGAACCAAAAGTTCCTCCTTTTCATTTAAGTCTAGCTCCCTATCAAGGGACAACTGCATGGATTTATCCTTATCAAATTTGATATCCCATCACACAATAGTCATTCTTCTGTTTGGAAAATACACACGATAAATATGGGGTGTTTCAGTGTACCCAAAAAAAATCCCAACCTTAGCTGTTTGTTCCAGCTTCTTCCTAGCATTCTTGGTCACATGCATATAAACAGATGAGCCAAAAATCTTAAAGTGTGAAACATCAAGTTTCTTACCAGTGAAAGCCTCTTCAAGTGTACTCATGCCAAGTACTCTATGAGGACAACGGTTTTGCACATGTACTATTGTATTGCATTCTTCCTCCCACATATGCATCGATAGGCCTTGATCATGCAACATCGTTGGTGCTGCACCCATAATAGTTCTATTCTTCCTCTCTGCTACCCCATTCTTCTGTGGGTTATGAGGCGCTATGAGTTCTCTTCGATTTCCTTCTTTCCTGTAGAATTTATTGAATTTTTTAGAGATGTATTCTCCACCATTATTGCTCCTAAGAGCCTTCACTTGATTCCCCAACTTTTTCTCCAAAAGTGCTTTAAACTCATAGAACTTAGAGAATGTTTCATCCTTCTTTTGCATGAATAAGATCTAGAACTTACAGGAAAATTCAGCAACAAATATTACATTGTACTTATGTTTTTCTATTGAATCAACTGAGAAAGGACCACACATTTCTGTGTGAACTCTCTCAAGGATCTCTGAAGCTTGGTTTTTCTTCTCATTAAAGGTGGCCTTTACATATTTTCTCATAGTACATCCCTTTCATGTGTCTGACTATGCAAGTGTACCCCTAGGAAGACCAGTAGAAATATTATGCATGACTTTCAAGGCTCCATGGTGAAGATGGCCCAATCGCTTGTGCCATAATCCCCCCTCATCCCGACTCACCACTTGATCCGCCTTGCCCATAATTTTTGTGCATCCATCTACCTCTAGATTTTAGAGATTCTTAACTAGAATTCCTATCCTCTTGGCTTGACCCATTTTTTTATGTCAGAGGAAATATTTTCCATCACTAAAAACAACCTCATAGCCTCTATCCTCCAACATTGCGACTGAGACCAAATTTTTCTTTAGACCTGGTACATGAATTACATATTTTAATTGAAATGGTTTACCTGACTCCCTCTAAAAGGTAATGGTAACAATCCTGGTATCACTATACCATCCTTCGTCGCCCATCTCAATATGCATCTAGAGATCTTTCGTCTCCAAGTCACTGAAAAGATCCTTACCTCCCGTCATGTGAAAGGAAGCGCCACTATCCAAATACCACACAAATCCCAATGCACTGGATACCATGAATGCGATCAATGATAATTTAAGCTCAAATTGTGAGGCAAGGGCCTCACCATATGCAAATCCTCCAGCCTTCTTGTTCTTCTTCTTTTGTGGACAATTAGTAGCAAAATTCCCATGTTCGTCACAGTGAAAACACTTCACCTTGGACATGTCTTGCTTCTTGCCAATATTGGGATCGGATTTAGAATGGAATTTCTTTCCCTTCCCCTTCCTCGCCTTGGAAGCCAAAGTACAATCCTCTTCATCCTCGTTCTTAGATGAAGATCCATCTTTGGTGTTCTGTTTGAACTCTCCTGCACCAAATCTGACCATAGTCATTCCCAATCTGGAAATTTTCCCTTCCATTAATAGAGTGTTGATAACTATGCCAACTCTTGGGAAGTCCTAGGAGAGCCAATCTCACCAAATCATCATCAGAAACTGTTATTCCAACGCTCCCTAGTTCATCCTGACATTTGAAATTTTTTTATAGATATTTTGGAATGGTGTCGCCCGTTTCCATCTTGATCTTCCTGAGTTTATCTTTGAGCGCCAATTTCCTCTGGTCGCTGCTGCTTTGGAATAGATCTGTCAAAGCCTTCCACATTACATATGGTGTGGCTTTCCCATGGAGGCTTGAGACAATGTGGTATCGTACTCCCTCCAACAAGATCCTCCTCGCCTTTGCCACTTTCTTTTTTGATGCATCAAGATTTGCAAGATCTACAACATCGGGTTAGGAACATCTTTGTCAATGAATTCCTTCAACCCATTGTCTTCGCGTACTACCTCCATCCTGTCCTTCCAAGGAATGTAGTTCAAGCTTCCCTTGAGTGCATACTCTAACCTTAAGCCATTGAAATCCATTTTGATCTTGAATCAACTGTAGCAAAAAAAAAAACTTTTTTCAAATTCGAATTCTATCTTGTCACAAACTCAGCTCCTGCTTCACTTCTGCAATTTCCTATGCTCTGATACCATGTATAAATTATACAATATGCATGTATATCTTGGATTCACCTGATCTAAGATTTTACTAAATTTAAATACCAAACCGCTTCTACAAATATTTTGCTAAATTAAAAACATAATTGCTAATCACATGAACATGAAGAAAGATCATTCACACACAACACAAATAATTTCCCGAGGAAAGTTTACAACTAAAAAACCCCATTATCTTCTATTGTATATTAAGCTTGGATCATTGAAAAATTACATACAAAACTCTTCTCACAAGAGCCCTCCAGTACCCAACTAACTGTCTCACACTTTCATATGCAAAACTGACCAACACATAGCCAATTCTCAGCCTCTAGACAACCTGCCTTGCTTGCGCAATCCCTGATGGTAAAGATCCCTAAATTATAGGAATTATTTCCTACCTTGACTGTGAAAGTATAATGGGCACTCCAATGGCTGTTTGGTTGCATGTGTGCAAACCAATAATCCTACAAATGATAGTCAACTTCCCTTTCACCTAGAACTCATCTGGATCTCCACTGGATCTGCATGCATGTAGCTAATAATAGTAAATCCTCAGTTGTATGTGAGATCACCAATTGTGAATTAAATAATATTTAATTCACTTGATATCTCACTATTGTATCTTCAGTTACAACTAGCACAACTGAGTTTAACTCACTTAACCGATTTAAAATATTTACAACTTGCATTAACTAATGCACCACTGCACTTCGAACTTTGTTACAACTAGAATTACTCTGCATGCCTCATCAACTTACCTTTAACTTGAAATCCACTGGATAGCTAAATTCATCACTTTTAATTAACTCATTAAATTCCACATTGAGAATAGATTATAGTTTAATGTCCATCTTAATTAAGGGATAATAAAAATAGACATGCACCCAAAAATAACACTGTGGGCCCCACCCTAGTCTGGGTGCTTAATGAAACCAAGTGCTTAATGCAACCAGGAGCTTAATGCAGCCAGGTTTTTAATGCACTAGGTGTGGGTGATGAATCTTCTTGTTGAATCTCAAAAGTCCGCGCCCAATATTGCATCGGGCACGCAGATCGATGTTCTGCATTGATTGAGGGCCAGAAATTTTTTTTTTCTCCCGTCACTGTTACGATGGTGTGTTGTCTCAGCTCTCAAAGGTCGATGATGGATCTAATTTTTTAACATATGCTAGCATCCTGTGTAGCATTATGTATGAGAGAGTTGTGTTGTTGAGGCCTACGGTGGTCGTGCCTGCTGGGGGTCCTCGAGAGCCTCGCATGACGAGGTGGGCCCCCGTGATGCTTCACTGTGGGGGAGGTCGGGTGGGGCGTTACTATAATGCCACTATAGAGGCTTGGTTTGAGGCCGATCCTTAGATGTTCCTGCCTTTCACTTATGCTGGGATGGACTTATGTGGAGACCCATACATGGGTCTACCTGTGGGATATATATAGGGTCCAACAGTTATGTTTTTATGTTTTATTCTACATTTAATTGAGTATTTATTCTCTATATGTGTATTATGATGAAACTGATATAGATTTGTTTATCTTGTAGATGTTGGTGAGGTCGAGTGTCCTATGGCTCGGTTGGTGGGGCACGATTCGATCCGGAGGCCATGAGGCACTCCACATGTAGTCGAGGGACAGGGAGGGGCTCTGGCACAACCTCATGGTGGAGCACCTGGCGGGGAGGCTGGCCTTTTAGGGGAAGGTAGAAGCTCGGCTACTACCAAGTGTGCTATCGTGATTTATCACACTGAGGCGGCGGAGGCTTGCGTTGCAGAGGTGATAGAGCATATGGTTGCATTAGAGTTCAGGGCCAATGTTCTAGAGAATGCATGGGGTCGAGTGGACCACTTGACCCAGGGGATGCCTACCCGATGGTTTTTGGATGACCTTTACGATGTGTGGTTAGAGACGCTGATGGCCTAGGAGAGGGGCTATCAGTCGACTATGCACCGGGTGGTGATTTGAGTTTTAATAGCAGCTCCAGTGCTAGTACCGGGAGTAGTCGTGGGTCCAGGTGCCCAACCTAGAGGGGAAAAACCATAGAGGCTTGTTGTACACTGTGAGATCACCCATTATGAGGGTCCTTCCCTTATTTTTGTCGACTTGTATATGTGTATTATTTTGCTGACTTATGGTTCAGAGACACGATATATTTTTTGTACTCAAACACACACACACACACACACACACATATATGAGAGATAGTTTTTGTGGCTCTATATGGTGTGTCCCCTATTGATATGTTTTTATGGATGATGTGTTATGCTGATGGATATCTATGTTTTTTTTATGTTTTTTGTTTTTATGTATGATGGTTTATTCGAGATGCATTCCAGTATAGGATATGGTTCTCTATGTGATCTTCTATCTGGTTTTGATTTCTTGGCACATGTGTGATGAAATTTATGGCTTACTATTTTTGCACGCAAATATTTTCTAAACAAATGAAAATCCCATACCTCAAATTCTTGGTTTAACTGTGACACCACTAACAGGGAATCGAGGTATATATGAAAATGGAAAATGCCTTGATTGAAGGAATTGCACATAAGCCCAATGACAATGCCATATTCTTCCTGATTTTTTGTCGCAGAACCAATGCATACACTGTTGGTGAAAAATGGCGATCATTCAGGGTGATAGATGACCCAGGCGGTTGCTGCTAAAATTTGAGACCATCGTGATGCTCCATCAGTGAATCAAAAGTAATGGTAGGGTTGAAAATCCATTTGTGACACTAGAGTGTATTTTGTGACATGTCTCTGATCAAAGATTAAATTTTTGGTGCATGTACGTTGACTCTAGGTTTGAGATATCTTTTCCCTTATGGGTAAAACTTCTTGAGGTAAAGGCCGTTGACAGGGTTGCTGAGGCATGTTTTGTCCGGCTCTATCAAGATGCCCTTTAGGAGACAATTTTTTATGATGTAGGGTCCTTTCCACAAGGGTTCAAACTTTCCTAACCCTAAGGCTTCTTTTGTGACATCATAGCAGAGGACTAACTCTCCCTCAGTAAATGAACGAGGGTTGATGTTGCAATCAAATGATGCTTGCACACACTTCTTGGATTGGACGGTCAGGTCATCCAAGTAGGCGAGGATAAGGTGTGCCAAGTCATGAAATATATAATTCATGGCCCTTTGGAAAGTGGCTCCAACATTCTTTAGGTCAAATGGAATTACCTTGTATGCAAATGTGCCCCACAGGGTAGTGAACATGGTTTTTTATTGGTCGGTGTGCCAGATTTGAATTTGGTTGTACCCAGAGAAGTCATCCATGAAGGAGAGGGCCTCGTGACCTGCACAAGCATCGATGACTTGATCGATGAAGGGGTAGGGTAATTTTCCTTGGGACATGCTTTGCTCAAATCACGAAAATCGTTGCAAACACGTATGGTGCCCTATTTTTCCATGACTGGAACAGGGTTGGAAACTCAAGACGTGTAATTGATGGGGTAGATAAACATGGTTTTGTGAAGCTTGTAAATTTCTCATTTTATTTCTTCTACCTTGGATGGGTGTAGTTGATGCTGTTTCTGGTGTATTGGTGGTACATTAGGAGAGGTGTCAATATGGTGCTCTAGAATAGTGGGACTAAGCCTAGGCATCTCTGAGTAGTCCCATGTGAAGATATCTCGATACTCTTGCAGCAAGTGGGTGTAAGAGGTTGTCTCTTCTGGTGAACATGATGCCCCCACTGAGATTTCTTAGACCTTTCCAAGATTTCAAGATATATTCACCTTGATGGTAGTTGAAATGTTTGACATGTTTCCTTGAATGCATCAGGCACTGGAATGGGGTTCTTTAACTAATCAACTTTCCCTGATGGGAGGAAATATTTTGATTCAATTGCATAAATATCATGTTCCCTTTTCTTGTCAATACTGAACATTTTTCTAGGGAGAAAAAAATAGCGTTGATGCATTACATCGGGCCATGGATAATATGGCTCCATCGTGGCCTCAAGGATGTACTTATCTAAATTAAACAGGGATCCTAATGGGGATTGATTCTACGCAAGGCCATGAGTAAGAGGTTTAGTCCTAACAGAGCTAGTTGACAGACACAAAAAGGATTACTTCGTCAATGTGGTGGAACCGAACGTGCGGTCGACATGGTGCATATGGCTTGGGTTTGCACCATCATTGGTGCAACTATTCTCGTAGTTGCAGCTAACTCGACACGTATGACAGATGAGAAGACAACTTGAGTCATAGTTCTGATACATGATAATATGAATCATATATGGTATATCGTGTTATCGAAATTTGGTGGGGGAAGAATTTCCATCATGGGAGCTTGTGTGAGTGCAAGGCTATATTCCTCATTAAGATGGGCACTTTCTGGGAGTTGGAAGTTTTGCCTGGTACATAGGTGCCTGAATGTTTCCATTAATAGGCATGCCTCTAGTTCATGGTTATGGCCAGTGAAAATGGTGCATGGTACCACTATTCCAACTGAGTAAATTGTGTGGGAACCAACACTACCCTTCATCCCAGAAGTGGACGCTCGGAAGGATCAGGCGTAAGGGAACTGGTCCTCTGCTACCATTTCTGAGTTTTTAGTTTGGTTATGTCTAACTCTCTTGGGGAGTGTAGAATTAATGCTACTCTTGCCACCCGAAGCTTGGGAAGGTGTTCACATTTCACAGTATGGTGAAAATGTGAGTAGATCTGACAATAGTAGTGTGTGATTTTCTCTTGGTTAGAGAGATGTCTTTCCAGGAGGGAAGAGACTATGCGAAAAATATTTGTGAGGTTCTTCATTTCTTTGCACTAATTGACCTGGTGGTCGATTCTGTCATATAGCCCGCATGTTTTCCTAGGCTGAACATGGGTCGTTCTTGGTTGGCACGTCTTCTTAACTCGCCCAATATGGCGCAATGGGTATAGAGTAGACTTCCTCTAGGAGATATGCCTTCCATTAGGGATTTTTGGCACTGGATTTTTGAGATCCCAGCATTTCATCTCTAATATATGTATCATGTCAATCAGAGGGCATACTTGCAAGATATATGTACAACGTTTCTCATGGTGGTTGCCCTGACACACTAGGAAAAACAACCTTACATGGGGGTTCATGTCCTGTTTGTTTGGTGATGTGATCGGGTACCACCAGCGTAGCGCTTCTAGGTTGGGGCATGTGGTGACCACATGATTCCATGTGTTACATAATGCACATGTTGGTCTTCTCCATGGAGGGTGGTTGGGGGTGACTAAGGGTTACCCGACTGGCCACTTTTCAACTGATAGGAAGAGGATGGATCTACTCGTCACATCCTCTTGCGTCGTCAAGCTATCCATGGATTCTATATCAGAGTCATATTCTAGGGAGAGGGGAACTATGGATGTGCGTAAACTAGTTAGTGCTAAGAAAAACTGAGGGATATAATGGCACTGTTTTAGAGTGTGGTTGCAAGAACATATCAGACATGAAAATTGTGCTGCTCGCAAACCAACATAGTATACTTGTTCAACTAGATACCACCTTTGGATGAGTTCCAGGGCTACGCATTCTTCTATGAAGTGTTCAGGTTCATCGCATAGTGCATAACATATGATAGGAGGAGGGAAGATGAATGAGAGTCTTTCTGGCAACTTTCGTGCCTCTTGTAGGTATAAAATGACGTAAGGTTCATCTCCAGTTGACTGGATGGAGGGATCCTCTTGATAATATTTCTCGATGGCATGTAAGGCATCCCTATATCGTATAATTTCTGGGAAATGATGGGTATAATGCCCATAATGGCCAAAAATAGTGCATGCATGGTTGGTACGCAATGATTTTCCTTGATTTTTGGTGGTTAGTTGATTTTTACAGGAATTATGTGCCGTGATACTTACCGCAAAGCTAAGGAGTGGTTTTAGCTTGTCTATCTCTGGGCATATGTGGGTAGGGTGGCCTACTATGTTGCAAGCTTGTAATTCCCATTACATGGTTGGATTTTCTACCTTCTTCCCATTTTTACTGGTGTTCTTGGTCGTAACCATCAGTTTTTCAATGGGAATTTACTTCGAAGGGATGTTTGCGACAGTCTCCTTAACATATGGGGCCTCCTCTGGACTGAGGGGGATTAACCCTATAGAGGTGACATTTGTGACTCCTGTCGTGGTAGGTGGGACCAGGTACCAAAATGGAATTGCAAATGATAATTTTGGAAACACCAATGTGCCCAAGACTTGTTATGACACAAAAATAGATGGGGGATAGAGGAAAGGAGTTTGGGAGGCAGCGTAGGCTAGCGAAGCTACCGTAGCAAAGGTATCGGTGTCATTACTACTTGTCTCCATCTCTTGGTTGGCTTCTATGCTTGATGTGGATGTCATGCACACTGGAGCCTTTGTAATATATGATAATGATTTTGTTATAACAGGGGGATCTCCTAGAAATGACCCGAGGATAGACGATGGTTTGAACTGGCCAGGGCCATATTCTTGGTACCGTGTAAGCATCTCGGCACATGTGTCTACATAGGGTAGGAAGACATCATTATTTCTTAGATATTTCTTGTTGTGGTATGTCAATTGGTCGACAGTAATGATGCAATCCTTGTGGGGGAACATAATGGTTCGGAAGACAGAGGAGGCTATGGCTGACATGGCATACATATAACTCTACCCAAGTAGTATATTGTGATCCAGTTGAACATATAATATTTCAATGTCTATAAGGACTGTATTTCTGGCTAGGTAGACCGGGACATATTGGTAGAGATCGACGGGAGAAGATGGGCATCCATCGTATGCTCTGAGTGTGATGTCTGATGGGTTTATTTCGAGAGACCCTAACTTCTGCCGGATGTTCTTTGTCATGATGCATGTGGATGCACTCTCGTTAATGATAAAACAGTGAATGGTGATGTTTTTAACTGACACTGGTATCTAGAAGGCAGCCATCAAAGGAAGCCTTGGGGTGGCTTTATCTAAATCGAAAGCCATTAGGCATGAATCTTTAGGGTCGATGGTGCCTAACGCAGAAAGAAAGGATTTCCTTTGCTTTGGTTATGATTGTAATACATCGAAAGCTCACATGGTGATGAGATATTGGGCTAAATAGTCCACAACACTATAGTTAGGGGCTGATTTGGAATGGTTTCCTGCTC
This sequence comes from Pinus albicaulis, assembly GCA_034641835.2. Lineage (NCBI taxonomy): Eukaryota > Viridiplantae > Streptophyta > Pinopsida > Pinales > Pinaceae > Pinus > Pinus albicaulis. Next base: position 625,956,286 of record CM076570.1, read on the forward strand.
GCCTAGTTGCTCCCTTAGCCATCTTTGGAAAAGGTTTAATAGGTATCTTCGATATAGTCAACGGTGTTGTTGGTGCACATGTGCTAGCTCCTTACGAATTGGTGTCTGGTGGGGTATCGTAATTTTGGTTCCGTGTATGAAAAAACATTTCTTCACCATTCATGTATATTTCGTGGTTGTTTTTTCTAGAATTTTCGAGAGTTTTTTGCTGCTATTGGGTGCTAACTGTCCCTTGGTGGGGGTAAGGCTCCTGCATGACAACTTTCTGCTATGAGGATCCCCCTTATCCTTGGTTACCCTAAAGCTTCTTTAGCTCAGGGAGATCAGGAAAATGGTGAGTGTAATGGCCATATTCACCACAGATTGCACAATAGTGGTTAGTCTGAAGATTTTCCCTCTTGTTCTACACTTGGGAGTTATTTGGCTCCTGGTTTTGATTTCGGTTGGAGTTTCCTCCAGCCTGAGATCGAGGAGGGCGATGTTGATTGTTGCCTCCCTGTCGAGGATTTCCCTTTTGTTTCTTTTTTATTTTTTCCTTGCCACGTTAGGAGGATAGCTAGTATTCTCCTGATTATATGAATGGCACGGTTGTGCTTGGGAAGGTTTCACAAAGTTCACCTACCCATTGTTTTTCATGGGTGGTTTTTGTGCTGGAGAATTAGAATATTGGGGTCCCTATCCCTGGTTTTTGAATGGTTGTTAGGGGGAATCTCTTCCATCAACATTTCAAGCTGTGTACTGTGTCCCCTGAGCCAGAGAGTATGGACCTCCTTGCGGATGATGGTATGACCGCATCCTATTTTTCATATTCTGAAAAGGTGCATGATAACTCTGGTAGTCAGGTTGCAGGATTTTCTGGTTAGGATCATACACGTAACCAAGTTATTGACTATTGATGACTAGGTGATTTTGGGTCAGTGACCCAATAAAACCATCTGTAGAGTTTGACGCGCATATAAATTCTTTATAATTTTGCAGGCATAGGGAATTAGGCAGGATGTTGTAAATGTATCCTGACTATGTGTAAATCAGCTTGAGTTTCTAGGCTTTACTGATGGCATCCTCTTTGGATTTAAGTTTTTTTTTGGCTACAAATTTTTAAATATTTGCAGTGAGAGTTTTCAGGAAGAGGTCCAGCAGAACTCGATCGTCGAGTTTGGCTTTGCACAAACTATGACGTCGCCACCATTTATGGAGATGGTCCAAGATATGGATGGCTGGTGTATGTCGAAAATGTGTCAATAATTCCATCCCAGAATCATGGTGGATGGGTAACTGAAAATACGTGAGGAACATGGTAGTAAGGCTGCTAAATGTTCATGTGTAGTAAAAGGCTGCTCCACATACCATTTTGTAGTTGGTCTGATAAGGGTGTATTGAAATAGTCTGAATCGAATAGTATTGTCAATGATGTTGTTCGACGAACACCACAAGTGGAAATTCATTATGTGATTTCGTGGGTCTTTTGCTTGCTTCCCTTCGAACTTTAGAATGTCTGAAGGGAGCTTCATGGGCATGGGGGGCTGCGTTAAGTTGTGTGCAATAGGTTCATTCATTAACTTGGTTAGATTGGTTAAGTTCAATGATGCTAATAATGGTGATTGCGGGTTGAGAGCCATTACACATTGTGAAGACACAATGTTCTAGTTAGATATGGGGTTTTTTTGTTACATACACAGTTGTGCATTCACTTGGCTCCTCGAATGTGTAGCGCTCCTCTGCCCCCTAGGGGTTGTGGGAGGAGTGGTATGTGGTGACCTTGTAGGGGTTTCCATTGGTGTGGCATTGGGTGACCCTTGGGGGTTCCCAACTAAATATTCCCTGATAAAGGATGAACCAATAAGGGTGGCAGTGTTCTCTCTTTGACACCTAAATCGCGAAAGACCTAGAACCCCTCCTGATAATGGGGGGAGGTATAAAAGACGTCTAGATTGACGAGGTCCCGTTGGGTCCATTATGGTGTCGACTAGGTATTCTTTTGGAAAAAATCTTCAGTTCTATGAGAGGTGAAGTATCAAGGAAAAAATGGTGACCACATACATAAAAGAAAGCAAAAACAAAAGTTGATTTTACTTTAGATTATTTCTATGGGATCAATTAATCAAAAATAGGTTTTGGTTGGTTTTTGTGTGTGATACTCAAAATCCTAGAGACCTAAAACTTCCTCACACTTTCAATTGTAACTAGTCCTTGCGAATATATCTTCTGATGGGTACTGGGGCTAACGTCCCGAAAGAACTGGCGACGAATTCCACCAGCCAAAGAATCGACTAAGGTAATGGGTAGAGGATCTAGTGTCGCTTGCATCATCACCTATAGGGAAGGATGCCCTATATTTTGCCACTACGTACCATTGTCCCACATGAGCATTCAAGTCTTTAGATTCTTGGTATATTGGCTACCACTACTGAGCATTAGATGAGTCAGGTAGCCCCAAATAATACCGCACGCACTGGGCTTAAGATTAACCACCTCTGAATCAGGTCTTTGTGGCGCTCAGGTTTTCTTTTCCATGGGTGGATAGATGGATTTTAAAGCTCCCTAATCAGTCAACTTATATGTCTCAAGATATAAACTCACCATGGCGGCTTATTGGATTCCTACCCCCTTGGTCCTCACCTGAAATAATTTTTTCTTTTTGTGGCCCCTGTGGAGAAACTTAATGGATTTAGTTAGGTTAGTTTTAAGGATTATTTACTTCTCTTATGGCGTGGAAGTGTGTGAGAAAAAAATGAAAAATCACACAGTTTTAATATGTGGAAATGCGGTGATCCATTACACGTCCCCTATTAATCTTTGTTTGATTATTCCTTGATATAAGTGAATCATGTGTGGATAATGGGCTGCTTACAATTTTTCCAAGTTAATCTAAGCAATCAACTAAAGTGAGATGTCAAAGTATTAGAAGAGAGCTTTCAAATGCTTGCCTAGGGTCATCAAAAGGTGCAAAGGCAGTAGAGATTACTTGCTTCTTGTAATATTCCTAAATTAGCTTACAACTAATAGGAATATTAATTTTTCTTATGAAATCTAGATGTATGAATAAATGGGCAAGGAGGCTCATAATTTGCTCAAGTATGAATAAAAATCCCTCATAGTGTGAAAAGGGATCATGAAATAACCAGATCAAGCATCCACATGTGTGAACCATGTCTAAACTATGTGGACAAGGTCAAGTTTGACCAAGTCAACAGAATTTATTCTCAAAGAATGGATCCTAAATAAAGACAACTCAATGTGAATGGAAATCAAGCTAGCCAGTTAAAATGAAGACACCTTGAGTGTGGAAGAGGTTGATCACTTGACCAAGTCAACCATGACCATTTCTACAGCGCAGTCTAGATGCATTGAACCTCTTGGAGGGACAGTGCAGTTCTAGAAGGAGGTTTTACATGTGAAAGAGGCTAAACTAAAGAAGTGATTTAGGGTTTTGACAAGACTCCAATATTATAAAAGGAGGAGGAGAGCAGCATGAAAGGGTTGTTGAGGATATTATTTTCTGAAGGTATTGTCTTCTTAGACATCCCTTGTTGGGTATTCCTGTTTAGGAATCCCACCCCCTTCCTTGAGTAGCTCTTGGAGGAGACTTGTGTTATCTTGTCCATTATCAGGCCTGGGCCAAGCTTCACCTTACACCCACAACACTGATTCTATTGAGGGTTGGGTTTTCGTTGTGAGTTGTAGCAGTGGAAGACACTAGATCTGCTCAGATCTAGACTATACTACTGGCTCTTCTCAATGAGTGTGTCTTTTAACCTATTGGAAGAGTGCATTAGCTGATTGAGCTTCAGATCTAGACCTTGGCATCAGGCCAAATAATTATCAGAGCCTACAGCACAGTTTCTCTCCCTGGACTGCGTTATTTTCAAAGGAGAAGTTGCAGGGTGTTTTGTCTACATTTTGGAGGAGAGATCTCCGGTGTTAGGATTCTTCCTCTCACTATGGTGATCCATGGATTGGCCACCCAATCCATGTTTGTTTCAGACATGATATATTGTCCCATTTTATTATTTATATATTTCTAAATCATTCTGTAGATCTGCAACCTTAGATCTTAGATCTACTCTCTGTGCTTCATGTTTTTCACAAAACGCCAAAGGGAATGTATAGATGATATTTTCCTGTACATAGATCTGAATTAGATCCATATTTTTATGTACAGATATACTCTAGATCTGAGTATTAATAAAAATTTTCTTCAGCCCCTAAAAATAACGTTGTCATGTTTATGCAGTCTTTTCTTGGGGTTGTAGCACCTCATTTCTGAGGATTTTTCCTGTATAGTCTCATTCTTTCTCATGTACAGTGTATGGGATGTAATGTACATCTGATTTTCTATTATAAATTTTATTTCTAAACCTCCATATCAACCTACTACTTTGCTTCAGTGGATTTTCATTATTTCTGAAGAAGTCCTTTGCATATAGCTGCAACCCCTCTCCTTGGGTTTTTTTCAGCTAGACTAGTTTGTGGGATATCTGTTTAACCCACCTAGTTTGATTTGTTTTTTCTCTCCTTTATGATTTGGATCTTGAATGAGCTATTCTAAGGGATCCAAGAGCTACAAACTCATTTCTATGCACAGAATTCTCAGAAGTGCGTTATTTCAGCAGGCTTGCTGAGCTGTTCCAGATTTGGGATATTACAGTGGTATCAGAGCAAGATCTTTGGCTCAGCCTGTGGGCTTCAAGACAAAGTGATATAAATAAAAGAGAAATTTTAGAATGGTGAAGAGGATGAACTTACTCTCATCACTTTTTAGATCCAGTAAGAACCTCTCCAAGGAGGTTGAAGAAGAAGAAGAGAGAAGGAGCAGTGAAACTCCTAGAGAGTTTCAAGAGTAGGAAGAACTCCCGATCAGATCTACAAGATATATACATGAGGAAAATTATAAATCCTCATCTAATGGATATGTGCACTCAGCCATATCACCAAATCTTCAATGTTATGTCAGTGATTTCTTCATGAAGAGGAAGAAAGGAGGTGTACCCAAGAAGGAGACTCTTGGAGAGTATTTGTAGGAGTATGAAGCTCAATCTAAGGAGTTCAAAGATAACTTGAACTTCCAAGGGTTCTGCAAGGTCAAGGAGGAAAAAACAACAAAGGGAGAGAAGCATGGTATGGGTAGGTTCTATATATCTACCTTTGATGGATCACCTAAATGTCCAGTTAGGGTTTGGGTGGAGGAGCTAGACAACTTTGTGCAGCAGCATCAAGTTTCAGAAAATGAAGCCATCAAAATAGAAGCACTGCATTTTGAAGGTAACACATATGCTTGGTGGTTTTTTGAGTCTTTTTCCTTAATAAATGAAAATACACCTACTTATGAAAAGTTTATTGAGAGATTAGTGGAAAGGTTTGATGAAGCTCCATGTGTAACATCTTCTGTTGAAACTATCAAACCATATCAAACAAATATTTTGCATGAGTTGGAAGGGTCCATGAATCCAAATCCATTTCTAAAAACCATGGAAGAATGTGTAAGTTTTTTTTATGCTTTTCCAAGGGAAATATCTCCTTTGGATGAAAGGTTCTCTTCTCAAGAGGAAAGCATGAAGATTCCTCCTTCAATAGATGACCAAGATCTAAGGTCTCTTGTTGATGATGAGGCAGTTTCAGTTATTGAAAAGGAGGAGGGAAAGGCAGGAGATGATAATGCAGTCATGACAATGGCACCTCAAGCACTTCATGGAGAGGAGTATGGAGCTCTTGCTCCAAGGAAAGAAACTCTTGCAAACTTGCAAGAGGTTCCAAAAGGTCTCATACATGAAGCTCTTGACATAACACATAAGCAGCATGTACCATCATTGTCAAATGATGAGATCTGGAGGATAGAATAAGGAAAAGAGGAGGAAGGGCATCACAAGATGGAGAGCATGAACCCTTCTCTGTTTCAAAACTTGGAAGAACAAATAAGGCAAGAGGACCTATGAAATAAAGGTAGGGGAAAATCTAACCACCTACATCCACATCCTACTCTATGCTTTGATGCCTCTTTGCAAGGAGGCATTTCACCAGGAGAACCTCTTGATTGGAGGTAAAATAAAGTGTTATTTCAACTATGGGCAACATTTTCATACTTGGATAAGGAGGGAGCCTTGGGATAAACCAGCACAACGCAGAGAATCTCTCATGAATTCAGAAGAGAGGTGACCAATTTCCTAAAAGGGGCATTGCTATCTCCCACTCAGTTATCTCCGTTGAGAGAGGAGAGATTAGAATTATATGATGGCATGGGCAGGGGAATACATGGCAACTCCATAAATTTGGCGCAGCCCATGATATCTTCATTCACAAAGAATATTTCTGAACATGGCAAGGGGATGCTAACCCTCTTACATGCATGGGCTAAAATGAGGAAGTATTGGAAGACAAGGACTTTCCGAGGGGAAGTTGATTTCCATCTGCTTCAATCTTGTCTTGAGAAATATCAACTACAAATGAGGCAGCAAAGGGGAGATTATGATGCTCCAACATGTGATTTTGATATCAAGGATGTAAAAGAGGGGAGCCATGGAATGACAGGGGCTACATTTCAGACCTCTACAGTGCTGTCATTGTTGGGAAGCCTGGATCCTTATTGGGATTCCCAACTCACGATGGAATACTCCGAGGACCTTTTCACATGTGGGGTTCTTGATGGGGAAGTAAAGGATGGAAGGTTTAAGGTAGTTGATGGAGTCATCTATTTCTATAATCTTATCCTTTTGGTTAGAGACTCCAAGCTCAAGGAGAGACTACTAGATGCAACCTATGAGATTCTGCTTTCCAGGCCCACTGGTTTCATTGGAGCATAACATACTCTCTTGGGTGGATTCATATGGGAAGGTTTCAAGGAAGAGGTGCACTCTCATATGGAGAAGTGCATGGACTATTTTTTAGAAAGGGAGGAACATAGCTCTTGGGAAGATCCATCATTCACAACTCCTTACTCATTGAGTGTGAGAGGGAACTCATCTACTCATTGAGTGTGAGAGGGAACTCATCCATGAGTTAATTTACTGATGTAAAACAAGTATATAGAGAGAATTGTCTTTCTGAATATAATGATGTATCTCCTATATGCTTATATTTTTCTAACACTCATTTGCAATACATTGTACCAAAAGGGTGCACTATTTATGATGGGTTTCATGGAACACTCAAGGCCATGAACTATGTTGATGTAGGACATTCCTTGGAGGATCATGGAAAGCTATTATATTCTTCATGGTGTGACTCTTTTACACCAAATATGATGCACCTTCTCCAAGAATTGAAAAGGGATGGGGTAGTAAACAAGTGTTGGGGGAGGCACTTGTCATATCCTATTATATGGCATCTAAGGGTAAAACTACGATGGTTGCACATGAGGAGACATCTTCTTTCTCCTTTATCATACATGGCAGCTAGCATGATTCTAATCATTATTCCATATGTTGAGAATTCTCTTACTCTTGGGAACATGGTTGGAGGAGAGGCACATTGGTGGGATGTGTCCTTGGGGGAAGGATTTCCCCACTCTTTTTGCACTGCATGCTTCAATGGGAGCATGAGATATTGTATGGCCACTATGATAGATCACTTGTCTCTTTGTAGATTGAGCCATATGTTTGTTGGGAACATGCCTCTCATATGTATTGGGGAGGAGTTTTTCTATGGATTTCCAAGCTAGAAGATGATCCACTTCATTTGGATGATAGCATGGAGATGGGAGTTTTTCATGAATAATGGAATTCCCCATGATTGTCATCACTTCTATATTGAGGAGGCCATGGATCAGCAAGAATTTTTCCATAACAAGCTTCCATTCTTTCATGATGAAAGCCATTGGGTTTATTTACCAAGGTCCAACTTGTACATTTAGGAAGAACCATTGGAAGATAGAACTATTGCAGAAAATTCAGAGCAATGGTGGAGACTATTAGATGAGGAGGCCACAAGAGAAGAAGGGGATATTTTGTAGCACCCTTGTAGTTTCTTGAGGACAAGCAACATTTGGGAGAGGGAGACTGTAATATTCCTAAATTAGCTTATAGCTAATAGGAATATTAATTTTTCTTTTAAAATCTAGATGGATGATAAATGGGCAAGGAGGCTCATAATTTTCTCAAGTATGAATAAAAATCCCTCACAGTGTGAAAAGGGATCATGAAATAACCAGATCAAGCATCCACATGTGTGAACCATGTCTAAACTATGTGGACAAGGTCAAGTTTTACCAAGTCAACAGAATTTATTCTCAAATAATGGATCCTAAATAAAGACAACTCAATGTGAATGGAAATCAAGTTAGCTAGTTAAAATGAAAACACCTTGAGTGTGGAATAGGTTTATCACTTGACCAAGTCAACCATGACCATATCTACAATGCAGTATAGATGCATTGAACCTCTTGGAGGGACAACAGAGTTCTAGAAGGAGGTTTTACATGTGAAAGAGACTAAACTAATGAAGTGGTTTAGGGTTTTGACAAGACTCCAATATTATAAAAGGAGGAGGAGAGAAGCATGAAAGGGTTGTTGAAGATATTATTTTTTGACGGTATTGTTGTTGGCAATATGATGCAGAGTGTTGTCCTTGATGGCAACCCACTTAATGAAGATGATGGAAACCTACTTGATGAAGTTGTCATTGATGGAATATGTCTTGATGAACTTGTTATTGATGTGAATCTGATCTGTATAGAAGGTAATGATGAAAGGAATTCAGTCTGTGCCAGAACAATGATGAAAAGAGTATGTCTCAAGGCATACGCAGGTTTTTCTAGTCAAAGTAGCGTATGCACGCGGGAAATAACATTCCAAGTCGCGTATGGGAAAAAGCGCTCTAAATATGTAAAACCAGGGGTAACTACCATGGTATTGACCCATTGTATTGAGCAATGATTCGTCTATGTGATCCCGTCCAGGAAAAACATTGGAAGTAATGTGGTTTTGGCTCATGGTATTGATAAAGGGTAAACCTATATAAGGAGAATAAAATCATTGTGAAATGGGGAGCATGAGTCTGGGTTTGAATGAATACTTCACTCTGAAGCATATCTGTATGGAAAGGGTAATGGTTTGATGATAGATCTGAATCTGTGATGAACCTATGAAGAAAATGATGAAGAAGGGAATCTAGATCTGAAATGTATCTTCTAGATCTGTTTGTGGAATGCTTAGATCTAAGATGAGGTGAACGTCTGTCTGAAATGAAGGGTTAAATCTGAACTGAATATCTGATCTGAAGAAGTATGCAGCTCTGTAATGTCTGAAGATATATATGCTAGTTCGGAATAGCGGAAGCGCGTATATACGCGAGTTTGGTAAAGCAAAAGCACGTATCAGTCCTGAAGTATGAACAGATGTATACGCGGGTTGATTTGAATGGAAGTGCGTATATATGCGGTATCAGTGAAAGGAAAGCGCATATGCAAAACTAGGGTTTGCTGAAGTTTGTGGTATGAGATGTCTGATCTGTTCTGTTGGTTTACTGCTATCTGTCAATGTGTTATAAGTATCAGTTTGATGTATGATTGAGCTTAAATGTGTGGATTGGGTCCAGTCTAAAAATATTATGAAAAGTGGCCTGCAAGTTGTGCTCTAAAGAAAGCGTTTGGGTCCAGTGTGAAAATTGATGAAACGTGGTCCATAGAGGTGCTGAGGGTTGTAGCCTTCAGTCAGGGGGTCGTAGCTCCCTTCCAGGTGAGGCTGGTAAACGAGAGCAGGGGGTCGTAGCTCCCTTCCAGGAGAGGCTGGTAAACGAGAGCAGGGGGTCAATGCTCCCTTCCAGGAGAGGCTGGTAAACGAGCGCAGGTGGGTGCTTGTGTACTGAGTCTGTGCCAGTACATAAGTTGTAAGATGATTTCTTTATAATAAAATATTGAAGGCTGAGCAACGACAGCGGTGGTTTTCTCCCGACTTGGGTTTCCACCTAAAATCCTGGTGTTCATGTGTGATGCTTATGTGTGATGATTTATTCTATTATTGCTGCACATGTCTGTTGCTATATAAACATCCGATGAATGAATAAATGCAAGGATCTAAGTAAAGAACTAATTGCATATTAAGATCTTTGTACATACGCGAGTATATTGAAGGGTATCCGCGTATATACGAGAGTCTAATGAAGTAAAGTAGCATATGGGTTTTAGAGCATGAAAAAGTAAAAATATTCGAGTATGCCCAAAATACTGATTCACCCCCCCCCCCCCTCTCAGTATTTTTCCCAACAATTGGTATCGGAGCAGGTCCTTTTATAGAAGCTTGATTGCTTGAAGGAGATTCGTCGCAATGTGAAGTCATGAAGGAGTAATGCCTATAAGGCCACCTCTATTCAATGGAAATAATCTGTTATTCTGGAAGATACAAACAAAAGCATATCTGCAAAGTCTTGGTGCAGAAGTATGGGCAATCATGGAAGGAGGTTATCAGTATCCAGCAAGTATTCCTACTGATGCAGCAGAAAGGAAGAAATATGAAATCAATTCCAAAGCAGTCAATGTCTTATTAGGAAGCATGTCTGAACTAGAATTTGCTAAAGTAATTCAGCTAAATTCAACAAAATAAATATGGGACAAAATCATTCTGAGCTATGAAGGAGATACAAAGGTAAAAAGTGCAAAACTCCAAACTCTCAGAATTGAATATGAAAATTTAAGGATGCATAGTGATGAGAGTATTGCCAGTTTCTTTTTACTTCTAGATGATATTGTAAATCGTATGAGAAGTTTGGGTGAAACCATAACCGATACCACTCTGGTGGAAAAAGTATTAAGATCTTTGACTTCAAGATTTGAATCTAAAGTATCAGCTATTGAAGAAAGGCAAGATCTGCAAACTCTTACTATTTTTCAATTACATGGTATCCTTACTGCTTATGAAATGAGACAAGGAGGTCCCTCTCAAATCAAAGAAGCTTCCTTTAAGGTGTGTGAAAAAGGAAAAGAAAAGGAAGTTGTCAAGGAATCAAGTTATATTTCAGAAGAAGAAGAAGCAAACTTTGTGAGAAGACTCCAACCAGGTATTGGAAGATTCAGAGGTAAGCTTCCCTTCAAATGTTTTGATTGTGGAAGAGTGGGTCATTATGCTGCTAAATGTCCTTATAAACAATTTGAAAAGGGGAAGAGTTATTATGCAAATGAAGATAATAATGAAATTTCAAGTGAAGATGAAGAAGATTCTGACCAAGATCTGCTAGTGCTCATGGCAAAGAAGTAAAAGAAGAAGGCTACTCAAGAAAAGAAGATATCTCAGAAAACATGTGCAGCAGAAAATGAAGAAGAGGAAACATGTATTGATGGTTGTTCTTGTAATCCACTCACTTGTGCATGCAATGATGAAGATAGTGAAAGTAACAATATAAGTCTAGAAGCAAATCTCAAGATCACTGATGAAAGTAATTTTTGGGATCAATTTAAAAGGAGGGAATCTATCCTCAAGGATGTGATCTCTAGATTGAATGAACAGATAGAAATAATGAAGGGACAGATAGAAATGTATCAAAGACTGCAGGACAAAGTAACCAATCACAGTGAAGGACTTGAAGCAGAAATCATCTCTCTGAAAACAGACCTTGAAGCATCAAATAATAAGAATGAAGAACTTCTACAATCATTTGAAAAGGAAGGACGTGAAGCAGAAATCATCTCGCTCAAAACAGATCTGGAAAAATCAAATAAGAATAATGAAGAACTTTTACAAATCTTTGAAGAGCAAGAAAATGGGTTGAAAGAAGAGATCTTAAATTTGAATGATCAAGTAGAAGAAGGAAAAAGGGTCGAAGAAAGCATGAAGAAGCAATGCCAAAAATTGGAGGTTGAGGTAAACATTCTCAAAGGTAAATTAGAAGAAAAGGATAAACTCTTAAGGTTTCAAGATAGTACTAAGATTCTGGACAATATTCTTAGTAGTCAAAGGTCTCCTTCTATCAAACTTGGTTTGGGTTTTCATGAAACAGTTAAAGGAGAATCTAGTTCACAAGGAAGTGCTAAAGATTCAAAGGATGTCAATGCAAAACCTGAAGAGTTGAAAGAAAAAAGAAGTCAACCAACAATCATGAATTCTCAAAGGAAATCATTCAATAATGTTGAATTCTTTAAATGTCATAATTATGGGCATGTTGCAGCAAATTGCAGAAGCAGATCATTTTAGTCACAATCAAACAGATTCTATTCAGAAAGGTACTCTGGTTACTTCAAGGGATATTGTTTTTCATGCAACAAGTATGGTCATAAAGCAGTTGATTGCAATAGAAGGAAGAATAGAGAAACACACTATAATCCTTATGCTTACTTCTCTGGTCATATAAGATGCTATGCTTGTAACAAGTATGGACATATGGAAAAAGAATGCAGGATGAACATATATGAGAAATTGGATAACTTCCATCACACAATTAGAAAGTTCAAGCAAATTTGGAAAAAGAAGGAGGGTCGGTCAGAAACGTAGGGAATACTGATCCTACTGTAGTCATCAGCTTCTAAAGCTTACTTCTCTGAATGACTGCAGAAGTGATGTGAGATACATTATAGGTATTAGTAATGTATTGTCACAGGGGGAGCGATGTATGGTGATTTCCATGATTTTTTTGGTAATTCTGGGTATGTGTATTTCTGACAGTGCATCTGGGGTGAAGAAAAGACAGGGACAGAAGGTAGAAATTCAGGGGGAGATGAAGATGTGAAATTTTCTATATTTCACTTTTCATATGTGGGTTCGATGAAAAAAAATCGCGTATATACGCGAGTTCCAGCAGACACAGTCGCGTATTCAATTATGATAAGAAAATTTGTATGACAGCTGAAGATCAGGAGCATAGGTTCAGGGGGAGCATCAGTCTGACTACTAATGATTGTATTATTTGCACTGTATCAGTTTATTTCTCAGTTCTAAATGATGATGACATGTTACATGGTTTCTTATGATTGTGGATGAGCCCTGTTTTCTTTTTACTGAAGAGTTTTTTGTTGCTGAGATGGAAGTCTTATGATTCAGAGATAAGGACATATTATGCAGAGATTGTTGCTGATGACTTGCTGTTGAAAGTATTCAGATTGCACAAGCTAAGGAGGAGCCTTGGTCATATTGAAAGGATTCTTGGATGCACAGTTTTAGGGGGAGCACAAGCCTTGCTGAGTATAATGCATTGTTGGCATTATGATGGTTCTGATATATGATCTCTCTCTTGAGGTCTTTCTGGTATTGGTCATAAAAAGGTCATACTTGTAATTTGATGAAAAGGTCATGATGAGACCCATGATGTAAAATTGTAATATTCAGTCATGTAAGGACTTGTTCAAATTTGTAAACCCACTTGGTTGGGTAGTTGAGTCAAATTTGTAAACCCACTTGGTTGGGTAGTTGATTCAAATTGTGTAAACCCACTTGGTTGGGTATTTGAGTCTCATATGTAAATCCACTTAGTTAGATCTGTGATGTAAGTATGAGTCTTTGATGTAAGGAAGGTCATAGAGTCATGTACTTCATTAAAAATATGTTTGAAGATTCAGCGTGAACTCAGGGGGAGCATGGTAATTTCAATGCACTTCAGATCTGCAGAGCTCTTATGTTTACATGAGGAGAAAAACCTTGTCTTGGTTTTGATCCACCCTTTGCCCTTGATGTCAAAGGGGGAGAGTGACATGATGTTTGAATAAGGGGAGAATATCATTATGCTGTTGTAGTGATCAAACACCATTATGGTTTCCATCAAGTCCAAAGGGGGAGATTGTTGGCAATATGATGCAGAGTGTTGTCCTTGATGGCAACCCACTTGATGAAGATGATGGCAACCTACTTGATGAAGTTGTCATTGATGGAATATGTCTTGATGAACTTGTTATTGATGTGAATATGATCTGTATAGAAGGTAATAATGAAAGGAATTCAGTCTGTGCCAGAACAATGATGAAAAGAGTATGTCTCAAGGCATACGCGGGTTTGTCTAGTCGAAGTAGCGTATGCACGCGGGAAATAACGTTCGAAGTTGCGTATGGGAAAAAGCGCTCTAAATATGTAAAACCAGGGGTAACTACCATGGTATTGACCCATTGTATTGAGCAATGATTCGTCTATGTGATCCCGTCCAGGAATAACATTGGAAGTAATGTGGTTTTGGCTCATGGTATTGATAAAGGGTAAACCTATATAAGGAGAAGAAAATCATTGTGAAATGGGGAGCATGAGTCTGGGTTTGAATGAATACTTCACTCTGAAGCATATCTTTATGGAAAGGGTAATGGTTTGATGATAGATCTGAATCTGTGATGCACCTATGAAGAAAATGATTAAGAAGGGAATCTAGATCTGAAATGTATCTTCTAGATCTGTTTGTGGAATGCTTAGATCTGAGATGAGGTGAACGTCTGTCTGAAATGAAGGGTTAAATCTGAGCTGAATATCTGAACTGAAGAAGTATGCAGCTCTGTAATGTCTGAAGATATATACGCTAGTTCGAAACAGTGGAAGCGCATATATACGCGAGTTTGGTAAAGCGAAAGTGCGTATCAGTCCTGAAGTATGAACAGATGTATACGCGGGTTTATTTGAATGGAAGCGCGTATACAAAACTAGGGTTTGCTGAAGTTTGTGGTATGAGATGTCTGATCTGTTCTGTTGGTTTACTTCTATCTGTCAATGTGTTATAAGTATCATTTTGATGTATGATTGAGCTTAAATGTGTGGAGTGGGTCCAGTCTGAAAATATGATGAAAAGTGGCCTGCAAGTTGTGCTCTAAAGAAAGCGTTTGGATCCAGTGTGAAAATTGATGAAACGTGGTCCATAGAGGTGCTGAGGGTTGTAGCCTTCAGTCAGGGGGTCGTAGCTCCCTTCCAGGTGAGGCTGGTAAACGAGAGCAGGGGGTCGTAGCTCCCTTCCAGGAGAGGCTGGTAAACGAGGGCAAGGGGTCGGTGCTCCCTTCTAGGAGAGGCTGGTAAACGAGCGTAGGTGGTTTCCTACGTACTAGTATGAGTCTGCGCCAGTACATAAGTTGTAAGATGATTTATTTATAATAAAATATTGAAGACTGAGCAACGACAGCGGTGGTTTTCTCTCGACTTGGGTTTCCACCTAAAATCCTGGTGTTCATGTGTGATGCTTATGTGTGATGATTTATTCTGTTATTACTGCACATGTCTGTTGCTATATAAACATCTGATGAATGAATAAATGCAAGGATCTAAGTAAAGAACTAATTGCATATTAAGATCTCTGTACATACGCGAGTTTAGTGAAGGGTATCCGCGTATATACGCGAGTCTGATGAAGTAAAGTAGCGTATGGGTTTTAGAGCATGAAAAAGTAAAAAGATTTGAGTATGCCCAAAATACTGATTCACCCCCCCCTCTCAGTATTTTTCCCAACAATTTTCTGCTTAGACATCCCTTGTTGGGTCTTCCTATTTAGGAATCCCACCTCCTTCCTTAAGCAGCTCTTGGAGGAGACTTGTGCTATCTTGTTTACTATCAGACTTGGGCCAAGCTTCACCTTACACCTATAGCGCTGATCCTATTGAGGGTTGGGTTTTTCTTGTGAGTTGCAGCAATGGAAGACACTAGATCTTCTCATATCTATACTATACTAATGGCTCTTCTCAGTGAGTGTGTCTTTTAACCTCCTGGAAGAGTGCATTATGTGATTGAGCTTCAGATCTAGACCTTGGCATCAGGCCAAATAATTCTCAGAGCCTAAAGTGCAGTTTCTTTCCCTGGACTGCGTTATTTGCAAAGGAGAAGTTGCAGGGTGTTTTGTCTACATTTTGGAGGAGAGATCTCCGATGTTAGGATTCTTCCTCTCACTATGGTGATCCATGGATTGGCCACCCAATCCATGTTTGTTTCAAATCTGATCTGTTGTCCCATTGTATTATTTAGAAATTTCTGAATCATTCTGCAAATCTGCAACCTTAGATCTCAGATCTACTCTCTGTGCTTCATGTTTTGCACAAAACCCCAAGGGGAATGTATAGATGAGATTTTCTTGTACATAGATCTGAATTAGATCCATATTTTTATGTACATATCTACTCTATATTTGAGTATTAATAAACTACTGCTTCAGCCCCTAAAAATAACACTGTCATGTTTATGCAGTCTTTTCTTGTGGTTGTAGCACCTCATTTCTGAGGATTTTTCCTGTATAGTCTCATTCTTTCTATTGTACAGTGTATGGGCTATAATGTACATCTGTTTTTCTGTTATACATTTGATTTATAAACCTCCATATTAGCCTACTACTTTGCTTCAGTGGATCCGCGTTATTTCTGAAGAAGTCATTTGCATATAGCTACAACCCCTCTCCTTGGGTATTTTTCAGCTAGACTAGTTTGTGGGAGATCTTTTTAACCCACCTAGTTTGATTTGTTTTTTCTCTCCTTTTGGATTTAGATCTTGGATGAGCTGATCTAAGTGATCCAGGAGCTGCAAACACATTTCTATGCACAGTTTTCTCAGAAGTGCGTTATTTCAGCAGGCTTGCTAAGCTGTTCCAGATTTGGGATATTACACTTCTCTTAAGATAATTAATTCCTGGTCCCAACTCCTAGTGCCAAAAATTAAACTAAAAATAATGATCTAACTAGGAAAAAATGAAAACTAGCTAAGAATATGTGGATTAGGGCCACTTGCTCCAGATAATTATTTATGTGTTTTTGGTGTCTATTTTCACAAAAATAAGTTATTTGAGTTTGAAAATAAATTCCCCCCTACTTAAACTATGTGGTTTTTTGTGAAGATAAACTTTGAAATTTAAAACTAGCAACTAGAAATACTCAAACGCAGCCAAACACAAGTTCTAAATAGTTGTGGGACACCTCACATAGTGCTGGCAGTTTTTCTCTAGGCTGCCAGCCACTTTAGAAATGGGAAGTTGAGGAAAATAGTAGATATTTTTTGTCTCTAGTTTCTGCACGCAAATGTCTCACACATGTGCCAAATTTTGCGCATAGGTTAGGGATGAATGCACGTAATAGGGCACATCTGTCTAAGTGAAAAGTGTGCAAATTTCCTACAAAAATTAAAAAAAATTGGATCTTATGAACTTTAGGGTTTCACTGGGGATGAATGAGCAGAGAAGAAAATAAGGGGATTTGTCCAAGAAACACCCCAGAGCAAAGAGGAGGCCCCTAAAACAAGCACAACCACACTAACTAAAAAAGTAAAGCAAGTGGAGTCACCAATCTTGTAGTAGTGGTTTTGGTGCATAAGTGTACCAATCCACAATTTCTTAAGAGGAGTGGTCGTTGCCTCTAAGCCTTGGTCACAGGCAGATAAAAAAAAGATTTAGAAGGTTAGTGAACATGCTATAAAATGTTAAACATACTAAATCATGATATATTATGCATATATAGAGAGAAACCAAAACTGAACTGAACTAAACATAAACTCGAAAGCTCATAAAGAGTCAAACATAACAATAATACTAACGGTGGCATCAAGATCCCCTCCTATTGGTTGTTGTTAGGAAGAAAGATACTACGTTTACACTCTTTCCAAAGGACCCTTAGAACTATGGAGTTCTAAGCCTCGATGCAAGGATGTTTTTACCTTCTAGCTGCTTGGTGCAAGGGCTCTCTCTCTACTCCAAAATATTGAAGTTGTCGGATGGCGAACAACCGAATACCCTTTCTACTTCTACTTTGGATTGCACACTGCCAGATTGCCTCTGAGCAATTTTGGTGAGGATAACAATGTTCTCTCCCTTTTTTCATATCTTGGTGGCCTTTTATAGATGAATTCAAATTCTCCTTCCCTCTCTTGGTACATTAGTGGATGGTGACCCAAGAGAGATATTTTATTCCATTGTGTGCCACTCGATTCCTTTCTATGCTCCCTTGAGGTCCCAAGGTGGCTTAAGAGGTTTTCCTTGGGTGGCCTCAAGTGTGGGATAATTTCTTGGAGTGTGCCTTGTGGTCCTGGAAAGTGACTTCCTCCACTCCGAGGACCACACGGATTTTCAAGGGAAATCCGTGAAAAGGCGCACTTATCGAAGAAAAACGTGCGCAAAGGCGCATTTTCCCTGAGTACTTGGTGTGAAATTAGATTTTTCCTCTTGACCTTAGGGATTTTTTAAAATTTTATAGTCCTCTAATGTGCCTCAGCCCTATAAATCCTTCTGCCTGACATTTAATAATGTCATATTTTCTTGTCCGATTTTCCAATGATAACACCCCTGACAATAATTGGCCACTCCACTGGGGACTAATCCTTAGTTCTCGGTTTATCATTTCCGAAACCTTGGTTCTTTCCCTCTATCACTTCATGTTGGCTTGCGGGGTCCTGACCCAGGTTCAGAGTTTATGGATAAACCAAAAAACCCTCTAACTACTAGCCCTTTTGGCAATTATCTGCTTGCCCAGACCAAAGTCTCACTTGAAGCAGTATGGGGTGGTGCTGGAACTAGGTTTACGCACCCTGAGAGAGAATTTAATTAAGTAGTCCTCATCAAAACCCTAATTGACCTTCCACAGTTGTGCACAGTGAACTATAACAGAATCACAGATTTTTGCATAATCATTAACATAATACATAGAAGTACTTTTCTTAGATAATAAATCAGAACCAGATCTTGACCTAATCATTGTAATAGATTGTGCGCAATAGCTTATAACAAAAACACAAATATAGTATCACAAAAATAGGGTTCACTTCAGCGCAGACAATATATCAAAACCAAATCTCGATCTCACTTAACATAAGTCAATATTCATGCATAAAAATATCAATTATCTCTATGCATTCGTTAATAAGAAAACAGATAGTGTGATCTCATCAAATCATAAACATTAAGTAGAAACAACAATTAGACACATAACATAGAGAATTCGCCAAAACTATTCCTTCTATTAGTCCTTCATATCTATCAATACATAAGCTTTTCCTTCAAACACCCTTACAAAACCCTTACAATCCCTTCCGTGCACACAACCAGTAGAGTCTACACACATCTAGGACTAGGTCTCCATGCACACAACCATCAGGAGCCTCTTACCCAACCCAAAACCCTGCAAAAAAATCAAAATATATCTTATCACTTAGCTTAATCGAAATACTTAGCTTAGACAAATGTTATCTATTTATAATGTGCCTAATTCACATATACTATGGTCCCAAAACCATGGTTTGAGACACATAGTTTACATTTAAGCTTAAATATATACAACATTGGAGAAAAAATCCCTTTGACTACCCCTCTGCATCACGCACATACAAATATAAAAAAAGAGCATTGGAACTTGTGCCTTAGGGGACCCTGCTCCAATAGGCCCCCAACACAAACATGTGAATCTTCCTGAGTAAATGAGACGCTACCGATGTTTCCTTAGTCTTGTCCTAGACTATCTTGACAGAAGCTTGGAGAGGGAGCGCTAACTCTAGGCTCTGTGTTGTTGCACCATGCACCTGTTGAACCATCTTATCTGTCGTGGGACCTTCAGCGGCCATCTCCACACTACACTGGGTTTGCTGAATGATCTTGAGTGTGTTGTCTAGCATATGTGAAATTTTTAGTGGTTCCTCTACCCATGGTTGCATTAATTCTGTGACCACTTGTAATTTTTGACGCAAATTTGTAATTTCTTCCTATAGTCTGCAACCTTCTTGCAAACAAAAAAGTCTGTATTAAACCACCAATGTGGGTGTTATGATGCAGATTTCTTCAAATTGTTGTTCCTTGGTGCTGAGTGTGTCGTGTAGCTGCTACACGACCAGATCATTTTGGACAGAGGCCCAAATATCCATGGCCTCAGCTAGAGACTGGTCACACTGAGTGACAAAGACAACAAAAATTTCTTTGGCCTGCTTCACCTCTGCTACTCTCTTGGCATGGACCTTTGGCGGTGTCTCTGGCTGTAGCTTGGTATGAAGGTCCACAATTTTCTGCTTATATTTGGCTCAAATGGTTTGAGTGTTTGTGCATGCAACCTTGATCACAAAAGCTAGTCCATCCAACTTATCGGTAGGTGCAGCAGTGGCCACGACCACGAGAATATCTTGGAAAACTTGGTTGATCTTGGCTTCCAACGTAGCATGTTGGGCCTTTTCTTGTTGGTATGCTACTTCTGCCTATCGATGCTGCTCTCGCACTTGTGCAGCTTGTTTCTATGCATCTGGGGTATGTGTCTATGACGTTGCTTCTTGGTAATGCAGCTCATCAAAAATGACTAAGTGAAGTAAATGGAGCTTCCCTACAGGCAACACATCAAGATTAATATGCACATCACCTGTACCAGTAAATTGAGTGTGCTAGTTCGCATCCATTTGAAATGCTAGCAAGGGTTTATGGATGATTCACCCCTCCTCAGATGATGGTAATGTTATGTCCAAAGGTTGTGCACTCCTAACAGGTGCACTGGTCCAGCTCGCTTCAATCATGCTTTCCTGGATCTAGCTCGCTTGCATTTTTAAATATTGTAGGCCAACATGGACAACCTCCAATGAAAATTTATACTAGACCTCCATGTCTGTCCAATGATCCTCTTGTGCAATTGTCAATGTGTTTGCGATCTCATTTAGTTCATCCTCTATCAGTGTTAGGACCTCCTGTCCTATTTTCTTTGAACCCTTATGATTTTTCTTGACCCAATCATGGTCTATGTTGCAACAAGGTCCCCTAGCTTCATTTTGATATGTTCCAACATTGCGTTTTTGATATATTTTTGTAGTAATTAGTCTTGCATAGGGGCTTTGGGGTGGGTCAAAGCCCCCAATGTATTGTAATGGGTCAATGGTAGACCTAGAGTCCGCAAACCACGGTTTTTGTAATATTCCCAATTATTCCTAAGATAATTGGAATATTCATTTTTGTTTTATTTATTTTTTTGAAGAATAAAATAGAAAACGAGGTTCATAATACTCCTTAATAAATAATATATCAATGCCAAATGTGAAAAATGCTAAATCTTAGTTGTTTAAACAAGAACCCTTAGGTGTGAAAGGGGCTGGATATTTTGACTGGGTCAACCTTGAACAAATCTATAGCACTATCATGGAGGAGTGGTCATCAATGAGGCACAATGCAGTTTTAGATGGAGATGCTTTGTGTGAAAGGAGTGATCTCATTGGAAGTGGTTTAGGGTTTTCAAGATCTTAACTTATAAAAGGAAGAGGATGGTAGCATGAGAAGGTTGTTGATGAACATTATATTTCTGAATATATTGTCTATTTAGACATATATCATTCTCTTGCTATTTAGCTGAGAATTAATGGTTTTTAGCATTGGGTGTTCCTGGTCGAGAATACCACCTATTCTCATTTAGTAGCTCTTGGGAGATTTTTCATTTTATTTTCCACTATCTAGCTAAAGGCCAAGCTTCTTCTTTCAACTACAATGTAGATCCTATTGAGGGCTTGGTTGTCTTTACAAGATGCAGCAAGTGGAGGCTAGATCCTTTCATATCTAGGCCATTTCAGTGCTCCTTTTCAGTGGAGGAGGCTTCTAATCCATTGGGAGGAGAGTATTGGATGTCTTGAGCTTCATTTTCTGATCTTGGCATGTGACCAACAACATTTTGATCCCTACAATGTAGTTTTAATTCCAGATCTGCATTATTCCTGTAAGTGTAGTTGCAGGGTGTTTTTCACACCATCTAGAGAGTTGGTTTTCAAGTGTTGGGGATCTGCCCTTCAATTTGGAGATCCATTTGAGGAGATCAAGACAAAAAATGGTTCTTTTGTCGAGACCGAGAGAATTTTGAGAGAGATATTGGGTAATTCCATGAGGCCATTGGAGACCTGAGAAATTGGAGCTCGAAGACTGGTTCGAAAGACAGATTCATGAATTTTCTGTAAAGGAGAATATCAACATGAAGCTAACAGCTAAGAAGTGGAAGAAAAAATATTTTTTCATCGAAGTATATGAAATTTTCTTTGTAACTTTCGTGCACGAGCTCCAGGAGTGGCTAGCGAGGCTAGTAGAATTCCAGACATGTTGGAAAGATGATAAGGTTATGAAGCAGACTCCAAAATTGATTCAATAATTAGAGAAGGTTGACAACACAATCACTCGAACTGTGGATCATTGGGTGGATATTTTTCTAGGAGGATTTGTAATAGAGTTCACATTCAATCAGTTTGTGTCCTAATTTGAGGCGGAGTGGAGGTTATTCAAAGTATTTCGAGGTAATTTCTTGTGAACATTGTCACTATTAATTAAAATATTACTGTTTGAAAAGGGAATTTTGTGTAGCCATACCGAATGAATGATCTCTGATGAGAGTGAGAGTACAACACGAAGTGGTAAGTACTACTGAGTCAACCAAGAAGGGGATAGATCCTTCTACATCCCATTAAGAGAGCCGGTTGCGGAATCAGGAACTAGTCCTCCAGCTACACCATCTTCGAGTCAACATAATGGAAATAACTGCCCTACACCTCTTCCACTACTAGAAGAAGATATGGGCACACACATGAAGCTACCCACCTTCAAGGGTGTAGGAGACAAAGATATGGACCATTTTTGGTTCATAGTGGAATCATTATGGACTGCGCAGAATGTGGCTAGTGATGTTGTAAAAAGGGCACAACTATCCCTCACCTTTGAAGGAAAGGCCCTGGATTAGTACATGGGGTACGTAGGCTAGCATGTGAATCCATATATTCAAGAGATTAAGAATTATTTTAAAAAGCAGTTTCAGAAGCCTAAGTATTACGATTAGCTGGTGGTTGACTTGAAAGACTTTAGAAAAGGACCCACTCAGCCGGTATGGGAGGCTGATCAGTGGCTAAAGAAGGTTATCAGAGATGGGGAATTTTAGTATGATGATAGAAAGTGCACAGAATGGTTCATCACCATGATATTACCTCACCTGTGTGGACCTATGGGTCAGCAAGCGATTGAGACACAAGATAAAGCCTTGGAGATTGCTATGAAGCTAGAAGTTGTGCCAAGAGACGATGCCAATTTTGGGGTACAACAGATCCAGGGACAACTGCAGGCAATGCATCTTGAAATCCAAAATTTGTGGAAAGAGCGAGGAAAATAAGCTAACCTAGATGTATGGTGCATAAGATGCAGGGTATCAGGCCACACCAAGTATCAATGCCCTGATCATGGAATTGTAGGCTAGGGGTCCCAAGCCATTGCACCCTAAATAGTTTGTGGGACCAATCGGTCTCACATTATGGTGCACTAAATGTCGTGTAGCTAGACTACATGATACCAACCATTGCCCCCATCTTGGTGCTTATATTCCAGAGTTGAAGCAACAATGGTGCCAATTTTTCTCATCTGTGGGACATGGTGAACACAACTGCCGAACATATGACTTAATGATAGACCGAGGAAACTTGTATAGGGTACAGGCTGACCATTCTTCACCACTATCTCCCTTGGGATGAGGAGGCTCCCCCGCCAGAGGCTGGGGGAATGAAGAGGTGGAAGCGCAGGTCAGGGAAGAGGGAAATTGATCTGTTATAACTGTGGAGAAGTAAGGCACTTTGCAAGGGACTCTCTGAACCCTGCAAGACAATATTACAGATATTGTAGACAATTGGATCATGTGATCGAAGATTTTCTAGTCCTGATAGAAAAAATGCAGGAAAAACAACAGACTCCAACAAAAAGTGTGAAAAGGGTTAAGGTAGAATCGCGTGATGATGGACCTAGTATTAATGTCATAATTCAAAATGACGAGGCTACTAGAGGTGCAAAGGAAAGAGCTGCAGCTGAACGCCTTATTTGAAAATTTGCTATCAAAATATAAAGCTTGGACCTGTAAAAGGAGAAAGAAACCTTCAAAGAAGCTCGCAAATACTTTACCAAGGATGAGGCATCTACTTCCAAGGCTCCAACAAACCTAAAAGCAGACGACGAATTTAAGACATTAATACAAGCATGTATGAAGTTTCTACGCAACTAGAAGGCAGTATAAAATATTGAAGCACTGATAGACAGCTGCGCAGAAAAAAATGACCCTCTGATAGAAGTTAAAGATGTTCAAAAACTTTAAAAACATAAGAAACACACTGGTCAGGAGATGTGGCTAAAAATGTAGATTGGTGATTATGAAATGGATCAATTCATCCTAGATCTAGGATCCAATGCTAATGTCCTGCCCAAACAGATATGGCAGAGGATGGGAGAACCTAAGCTAGAATGGTCTACTATACAGTTGCGCATGGCTAACAAAAAGAAGATCATACCATTTGGGAGACTATCAAAGATTATGGTAGATATCACAAGGGTTAAGGTATACACAGATTTTGAGGTAATTCAAATTGTAGAAGATGCAGACCCTTATCCTGTGCTCTTGGGACTGAATTGGGCTATAGACATGGGAGGAATTATCAACTTTAATAAAAGGAGCATGGTTTTTTAGAATGAGGGTACGACAGTAATAGTCCCTCTAGACCCAGCAGAAGGAGAATGGTATACAAAACCTGTGCATGAAGAAGACGACCTGGATCACGTCTATAAACTAACCACCCGGGATGAGGATTGGATTAATCCTATGATTGATGGCATGATTTGCTGGGAGAAAGAGAGTGAATGCCTCTCTAACTCCGATGGGGAGATCGAAAATTGGTAGAATCGATTGCATGACGTCTCTGCGTTGCAATGTCTTAGGATAACGAAGATCTTTTGGTGTATCTCCTCAAAGGTAAGACAGATGCCTTACTTTAATGGTTCTGGTCGTATTAGGGAATTTCTTAGAGAATTCGAAGCAGAAGTCCCAAGGGAGCGAAGAATGTGGTTGCTTAACCTAGCCATGTGTGCGACCCCTGCGCAGTGGTGGGAAACTCATAATGGGACAATATAGGATTGGGAGGAATGTTGCAAGATGATGATCCTATGGTTTGAACCTCTATTTCACCTACAATTTGAGACTTTCCTTGGCCAAGGGGACCTGCGCAAGCACTTGGTCGCATGGATGGAGGTTTGGTGCGAAAGGACCAGGGAAGAATGGGTACACATGTTCATTCATGCCTTGGGGCTAATCCCACCACATGGTATTTGGATATAGAGCTACATCAGCATACCTTCCACTAGGAAGCCCATTAAGGATTGGTCCTCCTTGAGCTTGAACCAAACATGTGTGAAGGGGCATGATACATGAACTTATGGGACTCAAAAGATAAGAAGCGTATTAAGGACAAAAAAGTATTTTGGGTACTATTTCAGAGCGTGCTCATAGTAGAAATTCACTCCCGACCATGATTCTCATTGATGGTATATGAAAAATATAAGAGCATCGTAGCATTCTAGTACACGATGCACAATGTGTAGATTCAGGGTCGTAAGGATCCAGCTTGGATGTCGCTGCCTTACATGTTTGCCGATGAGGAAATTGACCAGTTGATTGCCACTTGGCCACCATACTAGAGATTGGGATTCAAATCAGCTGCGCCTGAAATTGATGGTACAAGCATAGTCCGGAAGACCACCACCCCACTTGATACCGCCAATAATTCAGAATGACATGGCCCGAAAGGCTCCACCAGGATGAAGGACGTAGTGTAGGGCATGGATCAGGAATCACAACAAGACGTGGACACAGATGCGCAAGGTGATGATTCCCCGCGTGGCATGAAATGGATAGCTAAACCTCTCAAGGGCCAGTGAATGAAGAAGTGGGATACAAGGCCTGGTAGGAATAATGAGGTTACCTTAACCGAAAAATATTTGGAGAAAATCACAAATTCGATCACCCTCGCTTCAGAAGATAGATGATTTTCCTTGGAAGAGAAACAGAAGGCCGCAGTCTCCACATTACAGTCTGAGCTCCAAGATCTTTAGCTCAAGTCTAATACCCTACAGATGAGCATGGTTCAAGCGAGGCTACCTCCAACAACCACCACCTAGCTGATCTCCACAATCGAGAGCCGCCTCTGCCCCCTGCCAGGTGCAACAATTACTCTCAGTCCACCTGCTTTATGTGCACAAGTCAAAGCCTGCAAAAAAGTACATATGGACTTGGCCCAACTTCTACACGAGCCATTGTAGGTTTTCCACAGTTCCCCCTTTGAGTAAATCCAACACATAGACCGCTAGGTGCAACAACAACTATGTAGAGCTGAGCAGACAATCGTTGAAAATAATACCAAGGTGTCTCATGCATAGTCCATGTGCATCCTTGTTGTCGTGAACTAGAATAATTTGGAGTGTTTGATTAGCAGACTCTATGCAGATGTGAAAAAAGGCATTCCGGCCTTTGCCACCCCCCAAACCAATATTAAGGGACTCATCGCCGCCCTGAAAGCTTCTCGGACCGAGATCCAGAATTTTAAAACCAAGATGGAGTAGCAGATTGCTGCGTTGCAAGCTAAGTTGCAGTCGGAAACTCCTCCTGAGGTACGCGCCCAGAGAGCTCCATTGGTCACAGAAGCTACGAACACCATTATGGCTCAGATCACTTAAGGAGCCGGATTTCTTGAGACAACTATGCAGTTGTGGTCTAAGATGCAGCACGACCCTTTCCTACATGAATTTACTCAAGAACTGTGCTAGAAGGAATAAGAATTTGAGCAACTGGAAGCTACAATGCCCACTCTGATCCCCGCTCAACGCTTGGCACATCTGCGAGCTAGCCATGCACTTAGAGATGACCTAAAAGAGCTTCACCACAAGAAGAAGGTTCTAAGTTACCACCTCAAGCCATGGGCCAATGAAGCCCTCAAGATATCTTAGGTCTTGGATGTTGTGGTCAAATAGCTTAATCAGACCTTGGAAAGTGTCATTGCTGCCACTGAAGGCCCGAGTTCGTAGAAGTTGGTGGACATTGCATATCATGCTGCCATGCAGAGAGGAGTGTTGCCCCCTCTGGTCGATGCCATTAAGCATCTCTAGGAAAATATGTAAACCCCATGGCCACTTTTCCTCCGGATGAGTCACAATATTTTTTGGGGGGCTTGTTGGAATGTAATATCCCAAAAGGGAGACTTCAGTAATACTAAAAAACAATACAAGAACTGAAACAAGGTAAATAATAAATCTAAATACACATCAGAATGCATAGAAATAGCTGAGACACTTTATTATATGGGAGGTAAAAAATAAAGTACAACAGTGCTCAAAATATGAGACACTCAACCAAAAGGATGGCCTGGAATGACCCTACAATGATCCCACAAGAGGGAATGTGTAACTGATGAACCGCTAGAGGGTAAACTGCACTATCTCTACTAAAAATGTTGGAACTACAACTTCCTAAAAGATAAAATGTCATATGTAGGAAGAATGGGAGCTCTGATGATGCTGTAAATGTAGATCAGGGCTCAATGATGGATTCCTAAGATAACCCAGAATGGGTTTCTGATATATGTCAATCTAAGAAAACCACCCTCTTAGGGCTTCACATATATGCTGCTGGGAATGTAGATCTAAAGCTAGATCTGATGATATGATGGCTGCAATGGTGCACAATTAGATATATGCAAGAAGAGTTGATCCCTTCACTAGATCCTTGTGCTAGAAGCTCAAGATCTAGCTCCTCCAATCTCCTCCACTGAAAATAGCTACTGTAGGAACAAAAAAATTAGAAAACTACGCTATCAGAGAGGGAGGCTCAATAGCCTGCTGCTAGATATGTCAAATCAGCTCCTGAATGATGGAAACAGTAGATCCAATGTGAGGAGATGATCCCTCACAGGATTTCCAACTGAAATTCTGGAAACTTCCTTCCTCCAATAGATCTACAGGATTGGACTACGTAATCCTCAAAGGCACTGCTTCTTCATGGAGGTAAATCCCAATGGCCTGAATTATAGATATAGATCATCTACTCCTGGAAGACTGAATGTGAAAAACAAAGTGGTAGGATGAATCCTCCACTGGTTTCCTAGTTGAATACTAGAAACAACCTCCTGAAGATGGCACTAATGCATGATAAGGAATGAAGTACAATCCTCTTCATTAGAGATCACTCAAAGAAAGAGGTGGGATTCCCACTCGGGAACACCCTCTGCTAAAAAACACTGCAAAATCTACTAAACAGCCCAATCTTGCATAGAAATGTCCTCAGACAAATCTATATCTAAACAGATCAAGAAATGAATAATCCAAATAATGCTCTCCAATGTGCCTTCACCTTCATTATATAGATCTGAGCCTTCCATAGCCTAGGCCCACTCCAAAACTGCATTGTACATATGGACATAAGTCTCCATGGTTGACTGCATTGTTTCCCCATGTCCTCCATCATGTTCATATGGGGTGATTACCCTCTCCATCATGTGTGCATTAAATGCATCACTTCCTCCACTATCTTATCATAAGTGCTTTATGATCTTCTTTGTATGCACTATGAACTCAGTCGACCTTATCAAAGATCCTCATGATTTTGATTTTAAGATCCATGATCTTATTTAACTATTTCATCCTCCATAATATATCTCTTAAATGAGACATGATCTCCATTAATGGAGCTACTCCACTACTCCATGATTTTAGAACTAGATCTAGAATATCCACATACACACACAAAAAGTGGATTTTATTCATCTTTGAGGATTATGGGTCCCTCCACCCTTTTATTTACTTACTTAATTAGGTTTATTAAGAACTCTAATATTCCAAATATCGTGTGAAAATTTGGGAATATTACAGCCCTCCCCGGAAAAATGTTGCTTGTCCTTAAGCAACTTCAAAAGTAGATGATAGAGAAATGTGTCCCCCTCCAAATGGCATCCACACAAGGAAGGTCTCCCCATTTGCTGCAATGAGTTATGTATTCCCAACACCAAATTTTCCTCTCTAGAATATTTAGAGTGATCTCTAACTATGTAGCTAGATACCCCTCATCAACCATGAAGCTCCAGGTGACAACCACAAGCTGTCCAACATCCTCCATAACACATGAGATAAATAAAGATAGATGATTCCTTTCACAAGAGGAAAGCTCCAACTCACAAATTATACCTCCATCCCATGCTACATGAAGTAAAGGGAGGATTTTAATGCATCCATCCCTAGCCCTGTTGGCCTTGTTGGATCTAAGAATCATCCCAACATTGTACAAAATAATAAGTAGAGATACATGGGTAGATAGAGATGTCAAACCATAGTCTCCCAATAGTAGCCAATGCAACGATGCTCCCTGCTGCCACACCACACCATCAAGATACCAAGTATGGTGTCCATGCTCTCCAAGTAAGAGCCATTGAAAGAGCTCCTCTTGCTTCCATCCTCCAACACCATCATGAAACGTAGGGGAGTATGTAGGACCAAAGTCCCCCAATAAAAGTCACAACAAAAATATCTCTTGTTGCCTCTTCACACCATCATGTGAATCATGTAGTAGCAACAACATACTGAAGGACATATGTAATGTCATATCAACCCAATACAAACAAACTCCATTATCACATATCATGAGTATTATGCCATATTACAAACAACATCAAACACATAAACATGGGAGATCTCATGTGATGGCCAAAATCTCTCAACCAAGATGAGCATGCCTTCTTCTACTGCATTTTATCATTGATACACAAGGCATAAATCAAGAAAACATGAGCTATTGGGTGGTAACCATACTCACCCAAGAGCAGCTAGCGTAGCCATGCCTCCTTCTTCATTTCATGAGTGTTTTTCAAGGCATGGATCAAAGAAATAGGAGCCTTTGGTTAGTGACAAAAATATCCCGAGAGAAATCAACGTAACCAATCTTGTTGGCCCATGTTATATATTTTCAAGTGGTCATGCAACCCCTTTCTTATCATCGTCACCCACTCATCCCAATGTGGATGATGAATGATGTACTGCATAATCATCGTACCCTCCCTTTGTAGAATACCATCCTCCCCAAACTAATAAAGAACTTTGAACTTCATGAAATGTTTAAGTGCACCTCAAATGAGATATCTCAATGAGATTCTCTTTTCACCAAAGGCCCTCCAAAACCAAAGAGGTTCTGGATGTGCTGCAGGTAGAAGTTTCTCTTTGAGCTGGGAGATGCTCATTGAGAAAGTTTCATCTAGAAAGGAGAAAATATTCCTCATTTCAAGATGTCTACCATTTTTCATCTTTACCTCCATTGCTTCATGAGTGAAGCTACCTTCACAATGCTCCAAGAATAATGGGGCTCCTCTTTTTTCATTGTTACTAAGTGACAACACTGTAGATCTGCATGGTGATACATGTGTTGTCTCAAAGAAAGGCACAATGTTCATCTCATAACTAGTCATTGTACATAGGATTATGCTCATCCCATTTTCTGAAACTCTACACTTCAACTCAAAGGGTTGAATGTAGTCCATCAATGATAAACTAGGATATATTTTCATTTCCTCCTTAATTAAATCAAGGGTCCTCTGCACTGTGATAGTTTGCTTCTTCAAATCATCATTTTTTTCTAACCCTTGGTTATGCATTGGCCCTGATGACATGTCCTCATAAGTTTCAAACAGATCTATTGAAACAATATGTGATGAATGTGTATGCATACCTTGGATCAGCTGATGTGTGGGAACCTATTGCAAGAACACAATATCTCCCCCAACCAGGACAATGGTGCCTCCAACTGCTAGTAAGAGAGATGGTTGGTCTTCTACCAATGTACCAGCACTAGAATCTTCTTCCTCTTCCTCATGCATCTCCTGAATCATGCATGGGACTCTATGTGTTAAGAGCTCAAGACTATCTTGCAAATTTTCAAGTGTCTCTTCTCCGGATGTAAGTACTTATGCAGCTAGTGGTGAATGTAGTGACTCCTTGTCCAGAGTGACAAGATTGATATCCTCCTTTGTTTCCTTAGGAAATGTCTCTTTGTGGCACATCTCTGTTTTCTTCACATCAAACTTCTTCCTTAACTTATCAAATAAATCTGAATATTTAGTCACCTTTTCATGCTCCATGTGACCAAACCACCAATCATGGGCTTCACCTAAAAGATGAAGTGCTGCAATTTGGACAACCACTTTTTCAGCCACAGGATGTAGCATGAAAATGTATCTAAATATTTCCTCCAAGCCTTAATAGTGCTCAGGGAAGATCCATCAAATGTAGGAAAATAAAATCTATTGTGCCTTTTTCTTCTATTGCTTCTATAGAATCTTCTTTCTTCTTTGAGTTCAAATAATTATTGGAGGGTTAGACTCTCTTTGAAAGCTCTAGACTGTTCCTTATACTCTTCAAGATACAAACTGAGAGTCTCATGAGTGTTGGCTCGAGGGGTCCTAACCCAGGTTCGGTGTGCAAGGTTTGCCAACAAACCCCTCTACTACTGGCCCTTTCGGTAGTGACCTGCTTATGCAGGTCAAATTCTCACTCGAGGTAGTATGGGTGGGTGCCGGAACCAGTTTTCCACACCTTGAGAAAGGATGGGTAAGGCAAGAAGTGTTGCGCTAGGTCCTGTAATTCCTAGAGTACCTTGTTCTGTGTAGGGTTAATTAGGTCTCTGTTCGCATCCACGTGCACTAGGTCTATAATTATATGTTTTTATGACAGTAACACAGCAATACATAAATAGAACAGAATAGATCCAGATCCAGGAACACACTTATGTAGATCTTCGCAACTTAAAGATGGAAAATGTACAATACAAAAATTACCAACAATTCGCACAAGAGTACTCACAGATTTATTTCTCTATCAATCCTTCTTATTCATTCATTCATTCATCAATTCTTCCTTACAATTCCCTTCCCAACCTGCACACACAGCAGCAGGGTCCGCACACAGTTGGACTTGGATCTCCGCACACACAACTAGCAGGAGTCCTTTCCCCCAAAACCCAAACAGGTGGCTTAAACCACAAATCACATCAATAGATCATCATTCCTGTTCTTTACAATACAAAATGTCCCTCTATTTATAGAAATCTAGACTATACTTTCCTATGGTTTGCAAACCATGGTTTTCGAACCCTTGGCTTACCCTTTTACCCATTACAATGCGTTCGAGGCTTTGACCCACACAAAAACCCCTGCACTAGACTAAATTTAATAAAAAATATTAAAAATGGACCAGTTTCGCAGCTTGTAGGAGACCTTGTTCCAACAGTCCCCCAACACAATCTTGTGACTCGTCCTGAGTCACTGTGGTGGTGCGGCTTCTATTTTTGAACACAAGGTATCAAGAGTGCAGACAAGTAGAGGAAGAAATTCCTGACTCTGGGTAGCAGCTCGCTGTGCAATGTTGACAAGTGTTAGGGAGGTAGGACTGTCTGGAGCTACGGTAACCTGTTCTAGTAGCCGATGGAGGTGCACAATGGCAGACTGAGCATCTTGGGTGAGTTGGAGTGCAGTGTCAGCCCATGGTTTCAACTATTTTTGGATGACATGCTTGGTGTGGTGAAGGTTCTCAATCGTGTTCATGACGGCTAGATGTTGCGTGGAGATGTCAGAGGGTGAGGAAGTTCTGACCTGATCTAGAGCAGCTTCCACCTATTGTAATTCCTTCTGGATATGTTGAAGCATAGAGTGGTGTTGGAATTTTTTCCATAGTTGTGTAGATGTTTCGACCAACTGCGCACCCTGCGTAATCTGCTCCTGAATAATATGCATTTCGTCTATGACCAATGCAATCCGCTGGGCCCAGACTGCCGGAGGTATGTCATACTGCTGTCACGTAGTTTGGTCACAATGGCGAACCTCTTGCAACACTCTGGTGTATAGTCCTTATAACGCTGTGAGAGATAGCCGTGCCAAATCGATTTGGATGTACCCAGTGATTGCATCATGATTTTTAGCCAGGGCAGTGCGAGGGAGTGAACAAACATTGCTTCTGCTAGGCGGTACTCTAGAGTTGCGGAGAAGTCGCAATATGTCCCTATATCTCATCGTTCCGTCTTGGCATAGAACCTGTCATGTCCTGACTATGATACTGTGGGCGGGGGACTGCTGTACTAACGTATCCTCCTCTTCTATATCGTCTGAGTCCATCTGGCTAGGTCCCACGGTCGTCCCCGGGGTGCGAAGGCTGGTTATTCCTATTGCGCAGCAATGGTGCCTCTCTGTGCATGGGTTGTAGGAAATTATTTCTGCAGGAGTCCAGGGCTCAATAATTTTATCACACTCATCATTCCCAGGCCCTCTCAAGATGATGTATGCGGGCGCTGAGCAGCCCAAGAACAAATCATGTGGCGGGTTAGGGTTTTTCATAGCAACAAGAGAACGGGCATTCCAGAGAATTTCAATGATCGCAGAAAACCAGTAGGTAGATAACATAAGCATATTGCAGAACCAATAAATAGCCTGGTGCAAAGTTATTCTGCCAACCGCACACCGTCCAGAGCTATTTAATGGTGGAGTAGCCCGTACATGAAACTTACCATCGAAAATTCGGATCAAACTTACCATAAATGGCTGCATTGATGGTCCACCGCCTATTTTTCATAACTCTAAGGTTCCTTTCTTATCAAAGTAGGGTGTACTGATGGTATTTATTCATACCTGAGGACTGTCCCACGGAACATCAGACCTTGGATGACGCCTGTGTGCCATTCGCGTACCCTGAATTAAGGTCGATGCTAGGTGTTTCATGACGTGGTTCAGGTACTAGATCTGCAAGTGGGTCATAGATCTTCTCGAGCCATTCGCGTCGCCCTTGGTTGGCACATCCCTATATGATAGGGCTGCATCACGCATCCTCATGCCATTTGGTACTTGAAGTGTTTGCAAATTCTCACAATTGCACATGGGCTCAGGCAGGTCCATAATCGAACACACGCCTAGGTCAGTGGGAACCAAGTGAGCATGTCCGAGCAGGGTCCGATCTCACCCTTTGTATTTCAACACATATTTTCATAGGTCGACTGACCTTGGAGCCCATATGGCAACTGGGGTCCCTAAGCGCAGGATCACACTACTCCAATATTTCTCTTGAGTGAAGAATACCATCCCTCGCGCAGGTGCTCCGCGCAGTGTTAGTGGTAGTGCTCGTTCCGTGCGGATTTTAGGTTCAACACTCTTCTTACTATCACTTGCATCATCATGGAAAGGCAGGTCTCTTTCCTTGGTAGAAATGTGACGGAAATTCCTGGTGGTCTGAAGACATCGCAATGTTGAAACCTCGTGAAACTGACCTTGCTAATTTTCCAGATCCTCGTCAGAGTCGGAAAAAAATTCACTGTCCTTTTCCCAGCAGAGCACTCCTTCATCCATGGGCTTAACCCGATCTTCATCCCACGTAGTCAATTTATAAATGTGATCTATTTCCTCCTCCTCATAGGCTGGCTCTGTATACTGCGTGCCTTCTGCTGGATCTAGTGGCACTATGACGTGCGTACCTTTGTTTTCAAACACCATGCTGCGCTTTTTGAGATTTATGAGACCCCCCATGTCTATAGCCCAGTCTAGTCTGAGGAATGCAGGGTAGGGATCTGCATCTTCCACAATTTCTACTACTTCAAAGTTAGCTAAGACCCTTACCCCTACGATGTCAACCACGACTCTTGGTAGCTTACCTAGAGGAATGATTTTTTGTTAATTTTCCATTCACAGCTGGGTGGTGGACCACTATAATTTAGGCTCTCCCATTCATTTCCATGTCTATTTTGGTAATAAATTTGCATCCAATCCAAGATCTAAGATGTCCTGATCCATTTCGTAGTCACCAATCTGCGCAGTCAACCGCATTTCTCTCCTAGTGCATTTCTTATAGTTGTATAGTTTGTGTACATCCTTGGTCACAAGGATCAAATTGGACCGAGCTGTGCAGGTATTTAGTAGTGCTTGGAGATTTCCTATGGCCTGCGAGTTTCGTAGCAACTTTAGACATGCCTTCAAAAAGGGCTCAACTCCTTCTATCCGAAGGTACGTCTGCTGCTGTACGAGGCCTGCCAGTGGTGCTTGTTCTTTGAAATTTACTCCTTCCCAAGGGGAAAGCTCCTCCTTTTCTCCCTGGTTGACCATCCTGCTGTGTTTCATTAATTTTACACTTGGATTCATATTCCTTAGCTCGGTTTTAACTCTTTGTATGTTCTGCGTAGTGGTGGGCTATTTTTCCTGCATCTTGGCTATTAAAATTGGGCAATCCTCCACCACATGGTCCAGCTGCCTACAATACTTACACGATGGCCTAGTGGGATTTGGGCATTCTATGGAAAAGTGTCATATTTCCCCACAGTTATAACAAATTAGCTTCCCACTTCCTCATCCTACGCTTCCTCCCCGACCTCCTCTACCTCTGGCCGGTGATCCTCCAAAGTGTGCAGAAATCCTTGGAGACGCAGGGTCCGATTGTACCCTATATAAGTTCCCACGATCCATCATTAAGTCATAAGTCAGATATTTATGCTCATCATGTCCCACTGACCGGCAGAATCTGCACCATTTTTGCTTCAGTTCTGGGACATATGCACCTAGCCGAGAGCAATGGTTCATATCATGCAGTCCTGCTACTCGACAGTCGTCACACCACAGCGCAGGTTCGCTTGACCCTAGTCATGACAGAATGGGTTCCCTACTTGCTCCTGAGCATACCGGACTAGGTACTCCCACTTTTATGTAATATGTTATAAGAGGGCACTGATCCTTTGTATGGCCAGACACCTGACACTGTATGCACCAAAGATCTGCGCAACCATCCTTTCCTTGCTCCTTTCACAGGTTCTGTATTTCCATATGCATAGCCCCAAGCTGTTCCTGAATTTTTTTTTTACCCTTGTCAACGTATCCTCTTGGGGGGCAGCTTCTAGTTTCATAGCGACTTCCACAGCTTTCTCTTGCGACTCAAAGGTCTGATGACTCATTGGCGTGCGCAGGTCAGGTAACAACATAGCGATTAACCATTCCGTATGTTGTCTATCATCATACTCGAATCCTCCATCCCTAATTGCCTTCTTCAATTGCTAATTAACCTCACATACTGACTCAGACGCACCTTGTTTGAAGTCCTTTACTTCTGCTACTAGCTGGGAATAAGATTTTGGCTTTCGGAACTGTTGCTTCAGAGCATCTTTGATATCTTGAAAGGATGCGCTCTCGTTTTGGGACCTGTCCTCGAATTCCAACGACAGTTGCGCCCTCTTTACCGTATCACTAACCACATTATGCGCAGTCTTGATGGAGTCTGCAATGAACCAAAACCATTCCATATCCTCATCTCCTACCCCCTTGAAGGTAGGTAGTTTCAGGTACGTAGCCATAACACTGTTAAGGGGGGTTGGTGGTATGGGTGAATTCTTACCTTTGTGCAGCCTAGGTGGTGATATAGCTGGGGGATCTTGCATAGCTGGTTCTTGCAATAGATTATAGGTGGATCTCCCTCCGTCAAGGTTGGTCCGATAGTATTTACCACTGCGCATCATGCTCCCATCTAGATCCGAGGTCATTCAGTTAGTATGACTACATAGAATTCTCTTTTCGCACGGTAATATCTTAATCAGCAGCGGTAACGTCCTCAGAAATTTTCCCCGAAACCCTTTAAAGAATCGTTGTTCAGCCTCGGAGTATGAGACAAACTGATCAATGGCATATTCTGTCACAAATCCTCCTAGCATACTATCCACCCAGTGATCTACCATGTGCGTGATAGTATTATCAGTCCTTTCTATCTTTTGGATCAACTCTAGGGTCCACTGAGTGACTTATTCGTCCTTCCAGCACTTTTGGAATTCTACAAGTCTCGCCAGCCACTCCTATAGCTCAATCACAAATGTCACAAAGAATATTTCATAGCTCTATGTAAGGATGTACCTATTTTTCCACTGTTAACTTCTCACTGTGATTATCTTTTACTGCGAATTCTTGGATCTGCCTTTCGATCCAGTCTTTGATCTCCTTCCTTTCAGGATTCCAGTATTCTCTTGTCATTACCCGATCCCTCTCTCAGACTTCTTCCGGTCCTGGTAATGGAACCATTTGTTGGCTCGAGGGGTCCTGACCCAAGTTCGGTGTGTAAGGTTTGCCAACAAACCGCTATACTAATGGCCCTTTCGGCAATGACCTGCTTGTGCAGGTCAAAGTCTCACCCAAAGTAGTATGGGTGGGTGTTGGAACCAGGTTTCCGCACCCTGAGAAAGGATGGGTAAGGCAGTTAGTGCTATGCTAGGTCTTGTAATTCCCAGAGTACCTTGTTCTACACAGGGTTAATTAGGTCTCCGTTCGCATCCACGTGCACTAGGTCTATAATTATATGCTTTTATGATAGTAACACAACAATACATAAACAGAAAAAAATAGATCCAGATCCAGAAACACACTTATGAAAATCTTCGCAGCTTAAAGACAAAAAATGCACAATACAACAATTACCAACAATTTGCACAAGAGTACTCACAGATTCAGTTCTTTATTAATCCTTCTTATTCATTCATTCATTCATCAATTCTTCCTTACAATTCCCTTCCCAACCTGCGCACACAGTAGCAGAGTCTGCACACAACTGGACTTGGATCTCTGCACACACAGCCAGCAGGAGTCCTTTCCCCAAAAACCCAAACAGATGGCTTAAACCACAAATCACATCAATAGCTCATCATTCCTGTTCTTTACAATACAAAATATCCCTTTATTTATATCAATCTAGCCTATAATTTCCTATGGTCCACAAACCGTGGTTTTTGGACCCTTGGTTTACCGTTTTACCCATTACAATGCTTTCGGGGCTTTGACCCACCACAAAACCCCTGCACTAGACTAAATCTAATAAAAAATATTCAAAATGGACTGGTTTCACAGCTTGTAGGAGACCCTGTTCAAACAATGAGTCTCAAGTTATCTTCTTTCTTCATTTTTTCACCTCTCACCTTCTTCAATGAAAGTGGGCATAGTAGATCTATGAGGAGATCTATGATTCTCCAGTTTTATTTTCTGCTGGTAGGAAGTTCTTGGACCTTCCTCATCAAATCTTCTTCTTGGATACTTCCTTTGCCTTTCTCTCTTCATTTGATTGACCTCCTTGGAGGGATATTTCATGGATCTAAAGAGAGGAGTGGAAAGACTATAATCCTCCTTCATGATAGATCTCCTCTATATGCTTCTTCTTTTGATGCAAAAGATGAAGTGTCCATAAGCTGAGCCAAATATCATGCTCTATTACCACTATAATATCCCAAAAGGGATAATGTAGTAATACTAAAAAATAATATAATAACTGTAGCAAGTTAAATAATAAATCTAAATACACATGAGAATGCACAAAAATAGCTGAGCCATTTTATTATATAGGAGGTAAAAAAGAAAGTACAACAGTGCTCAAAATATGAGACACACAAGCCAAAATGATGGCCTGGAATGACCTTGCAATGATCCCACAAGAGGGACTGCATGACTGCTGAACTGCTGGAAGGTAAACTGCGTTGTCCCTATTGAAACTTTTGGGACTACAACTTCTTAAAAGATAGAAATTCAGATCTAGGCAGAATGGGAGCTCCGATGATGCTAAAAATGTAGATCAGGGCTCAATGATGGATTCTCAAGATAACTCAGAAAGGGTTTCTCAGATCTCTCAATCTAATAAAACCACCCTCTTAGGGCCTCACATATATGCTACTGGGAATGCAGATCTGAAGCTAGATCTGATGATATGATGGCTGCAATGGTGCACAATCAGATCTATGCAATAAGGGTTGATCCCTTCACTAGATCCTTGGGCTAGAAGCTCAAGATCTAGCTCCACCAATCTCCTCCACTGATTCAAATAGCCACTGTAGGAACAACAGCTTCATAAAACTATGCTTTCAGAGAGGGAGGCTCAATAGCCTGATGCTAGATATTTCCAATCATATCCTGAATGATGGAAACAATAGATCAAATGTGAGGAGATGATCCCTCACAGTATTTCCTAGCTAAATACTAGAAACAACCTCTTGAAGATGGCACCAATGCTTGATAAGGAATGAAGTACACTACTCTTCCTTAGATATCACTCAAAGGAAGAGGTGGGATTCTCGCTTGGGAACACCCTGTGATAAAAAACACTGCAAACTCTGCTAAACAACCCAAGCCTACATAGAAATGTCCAGAGACAAATCTAGATCTAAACAGTTCAAGAAACGAATGATCCAAATAATGCTCTCCAATGAACCTTCACCTTCATTATATAGATCTGAGCCTTCCATAGCCTAGGCCCACTCCAAAAATACGTTTTACATGTGGACATAAGTTTCCATGGTTGATTGCTCTCTTTCCCCATGTCCTCCATCATGTTCATATGGGGTGGTTACCCTCTCCATCATGTGTGCATTAAATGCATCACTTCCTCCACTATCTTATCATAATTGCTTTATGATCTTCTTTGTATGCACTATGATCTCAATTGACCTTATTAAATATCCTCATGATCTTTCATTTAAGATCCATGATCTTATTTGACTGTTTCATCCTCCATAATCTATCTCATAAATGAGACATGATCTCCATTAATGGAGTTGCCCCACTACTCCATGATTTTAGATCTAGATCTAGAATATCAACATACACACATAAAAAGTGGATTTTATTCATCTTTGAGGATTATGGGTCCCTCCACCCTTATAGTTACTTAATTAATTAAGTTTATGAATAACTCTAATATTCCAAATATCATGTGAAAATTTGGGAATATTACATGGAACAGGGTCCCCTAGCTGCATTTTGATATGTTCCAACGCTACGTTTTTTTATATATTTTTGTAGTAATTAGTCTTGAGCAAGCGCTTTGGGGTGGGTAAAAACCCCAATGTATTGTAACGGGTCAAAGGGTAGACCTAGATTCTGCAAACCACATTTTGCGGACCATGGGATAGCGCAAGATATGATGATATAAATAGATGGATAGTTTGAGTCTAAGGGTAAGTAAGTAAGTAAGATTGATGCTACGTACGAACTATTGAGATATGTTTTGGGTAGTTTTGGATAAGGACTCCTACTGTCTGTGTGTGTGGAGATCCTTAGTCTTGTTGTGTGCGGACCTCACTAGATGTGTGCATGGGCTATGATTTGGGTTTGTGACTTGGTTTTGGTAATATTCCTACTTAGCCCAAGCTAAGAGGAATATACAATTTTGTTTCATTTTCTATTGGTTGAATAAATGAATAAAGGAGGACATGTAAAACTCCTGAAAACAATGAATAAACCCATGCCTATGTGAACATAGACAAATCTGGGCCACATAAAATAAATACTTGCAGGTATGAATGGGTTTGAACTATGAGACTGGGTCAACCTTGAACAAATCCACAATGCAATCTAGATTCCATGTACCTCATGGATACACAGCACAGTTCTAAATGGAGGCTCCAAATGTGAAAGGAGCTAACTCATTAAAGTGGTTTAGGGTTTGACAAGGATTTTTTTCTTATAAAAGGAAGAGGAGAGCAGCATGAGAGGGTTTTTGATGATAATCATTTTCTACATATATTTTCTGTTTAGAAATTTTTTATTCTCTTGCTGTTTAGCTGAGAATAATGTTGTTTAGCATTGGTTGTTCCTGAGCGGGAATCCCACCTCCTTCCTAGAGCAGATCTTGAAGGAGCCTTGTTTGTCTTGTCCACTATCTGGCATTTGGCCAAGCTTCATCTTACACCTACATCATTGGTCCTGTTTAGGATTGGGTTTTCCTTGTGAGGTGTAGCAAGTGGAGGATAAATCTCTTCAGATCTATGCAGCTCTAACACCCCTTTTCACTGGGAAAGTCATCCATCCCTTTGAAAAGAGTGTTCTAGACCTTGGGAGCTTTAGATCCAGGTCTTGGAACCAAGCCAAAGTATATTCAGAGTCTACAGCATATTCCCTTTTGCAGTACTGTGTTATTTGCAGTAGAAGAGTTGCAGGGAGTTTTGGCATCAACTTGGAGGAGAGATATCTAGTGATTGGATCCTTCCTTTCACTGTGGTTATCCATGGATTGGCCATCCAATCCATGTTTTTTTCAAATCTGATATATTTTACATTATATACTTTATAATTTTTTAAATATTACTGCAGATCTGTAACTTAGATCTCAGATCTACTCTTGTACTTTCATATTTTGCTGAGATTCCCAAGGGGAATGTATAAAGGAGACTTTATTATATACAGATCTGAAATAGATCTATTATTTTGTCACATATCTGCTCTAGATATGAGTTTTAACATACTGCTACTTCAGCCAATGAAAATAATGTTTTCAATCTTGTTCAGACATTTCTTGTGGTTGTAGCACCTCATTGCTGAGGGTTTCTTCTTGTACAATATTCTCCTTTATGTTATACATTGTATAAGCTACTATGAAAACCTATTTTGCTGATGTATAGCTGAATATGAGCCTCCATACTAATCTCCTACAAGTATTGGGCTGAACTGCATTATTTTCCAGCAGTTTTTTTTTGTATTGCTGCAGTCCCCTTCTTTGGGCATTTTCTAGCTGCACTAGGTGTGGGGAGACCTGTTTAACCCACCTAGGAGGATTTATTTTTGAATCCCTCTTGGATTTAGGTCTTGTATTGTCAAATATAAGGGATACAAGTACTGGTTTCCAATATTGTAGCATAAATTCCTGAAAAATGAGTTTTTCAGGCATGCCTTGCTAGCAATCCCGATTTTGGGATATTACAGTGGTATCAAAGCATGATCTTTGGCTCAGCCTATGAGTCTCAAATATAGAGATCAAGATGATGAAAATAATGAGCTTGATATCATTAGATTTTAGACCATAAAGGACCTCTCCAAGGAGGTTAAGAACATGGAAGAAGGAGAAGAGGAAGGACCACACACTTCCTACTCTCACAAAGAAGAAGACAAGAAGAATGGAGGACACTTCGATCATAAGATCCTGAGTGAGTACCTTTTTGAGTACAAGTCTCAATCTAGAGCCTTCAAGGAGACTCTAGCCTTCCCACAGTTCATTAAACTGAAAGAAGGGAGGAGACTCTGCAGCAAGGGAGAAATCAAGGGCAATAGGTTTCTACTGTCCACTCTTGATTGGACATCTGCTGCCAAAGCTTGGGAAAGAAGACGCAGTGCATTTTTCCTACTACATCCAGTGGTAGAGAGAGAAGCAGTGGATATCGCAGCACTACACTTGAAGGGTGAAGCAAGAAATTGGTGGTTCAACCATGTGAGACATGCAAAAGTATCTTCTTTTGCAAAGTTCACTCAAAGGGTGATCAAGAGATTTGAGGAAGAGAAGTCCTCACTATCTCTTGAGGAGATTTTTACTAGCACTATGATAGCCTGGGAGGAGTAGCCTTCAACACCAGCAGTTGA
Source organism: Pinus albicaulis (assembly GCA_034641835.2). Taxonomy (NCBI): domain Eukaryota; kingdom Viridiplantae; phylum Streptophyta; class Pinopsida; order Pinales; family Pinaceae; genus Pinus; species Pinus albicaulis. The sequence goes on from CM076570.1 coordinate 625,998,296, forward strand.
GGGAGCCAACATAGTAGAAGAAGGAACTCTTGCAGCCATACAAGATGTTCCAAAAGCCTATCAAGGTATGGTTTTTGAGGGTTGTGGAAACCTACTGTTGCATGACCCAGAATCATCACTTACTGCTAATATAGAGTAGCAGTGTTGCACTGTGCTATCCAAGAGCAAAAATGAAGAAATTAGGACCCATTCCTCATGGGATCAATCAGATGTTAGCTTCATTCAGGAATCCATGAAGACAAGGGGTAGACATCTTGAGATGAGAAAAATTTTCTCCTCTCTATATGACACTTTCTAAATTAGCATGCCACAACTCAAAGAGAGACTTCTACTTGCATCAGATCCAAGACCCCACTAGTTTTAGAAGACCATGCATGAGGAGGAGGTCTCATCAAGAGATCCCATGGAAGGTGCACTTCAACATTCCATGAAGTGCAAGGTTATTCAAATATTTGAGAAGGTTGGTGTCTTACAATGGGAGGATACCAAATGTTTGCATAATGAGGTCCATGATCCACCGGTGGATGAATGGATGTGGATGGTGAGAAATAAGATAGAAAGTTACTTGCAGACCTATGATACCGGGCAACAGGAGGCTTGGCTGCGCTGGTTACGTTTGAAAGAGTTTGGCCATCATCCTCTTTCTAAGGGTATGTAGAAGAAATATGTGTGGTAGGATACTTGCATCATTGAGCAGCAAGGAGTATGGACACATTGTGTTGATATGACATTCTTCATATCAATCACCATGTTTTCACCACATGATTTATATGATGGAGGTATGGGGAGGCAGCAAAATTTTTTGTTTCTTTGGATGTTCTTGGGAGAGCAAGAGAAGAGTTGCTCTCACACATTGCATGATGTTGTAGGAGGAGGAGATGGCATTGTCTCCTTAGCCTTGGATGATTTGGAAGTACTTCCACTCCAGAAGGAACTTCTTTTTTGTAGCAACATTATGGAAGATGTCTTTGACAATGAAAATTTCAAAGAAAGGAGATATGTATTGGCAGGAGCCTATTTGCAGATGCCAACAACGTTGTCACTCTGGAGCATGAAATTATGGATGGAGTGTCCCCAGGATCATTCCACTCTTGGTGCACTTGATGGACAAGGAGTAGGTGAGAAATATGGAGTAATGGATGGAGAAATCTATTGCTGTGATATGTTCTTCTTGGCTTAGATTTCCAAGTACATTAGGGAGGATCTTCATGCATCACATGATTCATTTCTCTTCATGAGAGTATGTCATATCGTTATGGAGAATTTGTTCATGGACCCTACCATGATCTTACTTTTAGCACATGGAAAGTATCTTGTTGTTGCATTTAGTGAATTGCATACTTTTACCATTTCTATGCAGTGCATTGCTCCACAAGAGGGCAATCTTTTCATTGAGCTCCATGATCAACAATGGGCTAGAATGTACGACGGAGACAACCATCTCTTATATGGCCATGAGAAAGTGTTGTGTTACTTCATTTTATGTTAATTTTTTTTTATACAGCCATCTACTACTCATTAGTAAATGAAATAACATACATAGACCACCATGTATCCAACAACCACTTGCTTTGTAATTTTTTGAAGCTACAGTTGGAAACACTGCACTGTAACTTCATGGGAGACTATTGGTACCTTCTTGCACCATATGAAGCCTTCAATATTTATTTTTTCTTGATGCTAATCATGGTTCCAATTGCTGATGATGATCTTGCTTTTGTGAGGAGCATGATTGAAGAGGAAACACATTGGCTAGATGTGTTGTTTGGGGAAGAGGATTCTCACATTTTCTGCATTGCATGTTCTAATGGGAACATGAGAGGGGATATGGCCACCACAGCCAAACACTTGTTTCTATATGAGGTGGGCCATGAATTTGATGAGATTCCATATGGTGATGATTTCCCATCCATCACATATGGAATGGTTTGGGCCAGATTGATTCACAATGTTGGAGAGGAGATCTTTAGGGATCTAGTCTTCATCCTTCCTCTTCAATGCAACATCATTGCAGCCCAAGATCAGCAAACAATCCACACTTATCTTAAGTGGAGAGGAGGATAGCATGGGGTAGGCACCTATGTCTACCATGTTCAGTTTTTCATCCCACCTACATTGCATGAACTCAAGGTGGAGGAGAATTTTCTGGAGTTACCTGTTGGGAGGTGACTCATTTTGTATGGATGACTGCTTGGGGAAAAATGTTTTCCCAATCCATTTCAGTTCTATCCTTGTAGTTGCTTGAGGAAAAGAAACATTTGGGAGGGGGGGACTGTAATATTGATACTTAGCCCAAGCTAAGAGGAATATAAAATTTTGTTTCATTTTCTGTTGGTTGAATAAATGAAACAAGGAGGACATGTAAAACTCTTGAAAACAATGAATAAATCCATGCCTATGTGAATAGAGAAAAATTTGGGCCATATAAAATAAACACTTGCAGGTGTGAATGGGTTTGAACTATGAGATAGGGTCAACCTTGACCAAATCCACAACGCAATCTAGATTCAATGTACCTCATGAATACACAACGTAGTTCTAAATGGAGGCTCCAAATGTGAAAGGAGCTAGCTCATTGGAGTGGTTTAGGTTTTGACAAGGCTTTTATCTTATAAAACGAAGAGGAGAGAAACATGAGAGGGTTGTTGATGATAATCATTTTCTGAAGATATTATCTATTTAGACATTTCTGATTCTCTTGCTGTTTAGCTGAGAATAATGTTGTTTAGCATTGGGTTTTCCTGAGCGGGAATCCCACCTCCTTCCTAGAGCAGCTCTTGGAGGAGCCTTGTTTGTCTTTTCCACTATATGGAATTTTTCCAAGCTTCATCTTACACCTACAATGCTGGTCCTGTTTAGGATTGGGTTTTTCTTGTGAGCTGCGGCAAGTGGAGGATATATCTCTTCATATATATGCAGCTCTATCACCCCTTTTCACTGGGAAAGTCATCCATCCCTTTGACAAGAGTGTTCTAGACCTTGGGAGCTTCAGATCTAGATATTGGCATCAGGAAAAATTATACTCAGAGTCTACAACATAGTCCCTTTTACATCACTGCGTTATTTCCAGTAGCAGAGTTACAGGGAGTTTTGGCATCAACTTGGAGGAGAGATCTCTAGTGATTGGATCCTTCCTTTCACTGTGGTGATCCATGGATTGGCCATCCAATCCATGTTTTTTTCAGATCTGATCTGCTATACATTATATACTTCATAATTTTATGAATATTACTGCAGATATAAAACTTAGATCTCAGATCTACTCCTACACTTTCATGTTTTGCTGAGATCCCCAAGGGGAATGTATAAAGGAGCCTTTCTTGTATACAAATCTGAAATAGATCTATCATTTTGTATACAGATCTGCTCTAGATCTGATTTTTAACATACAACTACTTCATAAAATGAAAATAACGTTGTCAAGCTTGTTCAAACATTTCTTGTGGTTGTAGCACCTTATTGCTGAGGGTTTCTTCCTTACAATCTTCTCCTTTCTGTTATACATTGTATAAGCTACCATGTAAATATATTTTTCTGATGTATAGCTGAAATATGAGCCTCCATACTAATCTCCTGCAAGTATTGGGCTGAACTGCATTATTTTCCAGTAGTTTGTTTTTGTATTGCTGCAGTCCCCTTCTTTGGGCATTTTCTAGCTGCACTCGGTGTGGGGAGACTTGTTTAACCCACCTAGGAGGATTTTTTTTTGAATCCCTCTTGTATTTAGGTCTTATAATGTTATATATAATGGATCCAAGTGTTGGATTCCAATATTGTAGCATAAATTCTTGAAAAATGTGTTTTTCAGGCATGCCTTGCTAGCAGTCCCAATTTTGGGATATTATAGTTTTAGATGTTAATTAATGCATAATATATTGAAGTATATTTATGCTATCTAAAATTGTTGTGTTTTACCTACTTTTTATTTTCATAAGCTACGATTGTATCTGCAATATATGAATTATTTGTGATTGTGCTATTCTATGGTGATAATTACTAATGCGCACGTGGATGCGAAGGTGTTGATCAGATTTGATTAATAATAGTAGCTTAGTTTATGTTTAAATTTTGATTATACTGTTAAGGGCTCAATAATATTCTTGTCCTTGTGTGAACCTGATAGAACTCGACGAGATCTGCCTTAATTACCTACTATCTCCCAGGGTGTGGAAACCTGGTTCCAGCACCCACCCATACTACATCGGGTGAGACCTTGGCCTGAAAAAGTAGGTCATTGCTGAAAGGGATAGTAGTATAGGTTTTTTTTGGCAAACCTTAACTCTGAACCTAGGTCAGGACCCCTCAAGCCAACAATCTGCGCACCATGCTTTGTGCCCTTGGATGTGGTTGCTCTAGTTTCCTTGGGTGCAGAACCATTATTTTTTGGGATAATGGTGTCACCTGTTTCACCTGCTGTTATTGGGGTAGGAACCTTTTCACAAGGCTTGTTTTTCATAATGGGTGGTACTATTTTAGCAGGCTTCTTAGTGGCCTTATCTATTGATTTTCCTATTGGGGTGCATGACTATGTTGGTGCAGTAATCCACGCTGATGGCCAGTCTAATGTAACTCGTATCAAATCATCTTCAGTCACCAAGTAAGGAAATGCATGCCAAAAACCCTCCATAACACCCTTCATGTGGATGTGGATATTGTGAAAGGTAGCCTTAAATTCAGCTACCATTTTGTACTTCTCATAAAGGGTGGGAGATAGGCACGTCTTTGACTATACTGCATGTTATAAGCTTGCATTGTATAGGACCCAAAAGATCTTATTTTCTTTTTCTCGCATAGGGTTAGAAGGGTGCCAAAGGGTTGCAAAGCACGTAGCTTCGCACATGGGTTCTGCGAGTTCCAGGAACTGGGTATCTTCAGGGTTTTTCCATCCACTTAACAATAAGAGCCAAGCATACTCAAAATTCTTTCCCTCCTCCTGGACTCCACACATGTTTTCTAGAAACTATTTACAGAGGTATGTGCACCAGTTTTATATGAATCCTTTTTTTCATCTCCTTATGAGCGCAATCACATACACGGGCACTTCCTTTGGCCTACACTTGTGCATCATCTTGCAAGCCAAAATTACTGTGCCAAAACGGACTACCGGGTCGTTAATGTCTTTGACCACAAATCCCCGGGATTTGCGCGTAACATCATAATTGTTCTTGATTTTATCTGCCAATGCTTTCCCTCTAAAATAGGCCATAGTATCGGCCCCCTTGTTCGGTAATCCTATGATCTTGTGAATTAGATCTGTGTCAATTGGGACGCGCTCTCCCAACCAGAGTGCATCATTATGCACCAAAGCCAATAACTTCCTGACGCAGATATCATTAATGGGGCTGCGCCCAAAATGAGGGATCTGCAAAAGATTGAGGAGGCCTACCTTGTTCAAACCTAGCATTTCTCTCTTAGTCTCAAGGCGCACTAGACCTCTTTCATATGGAAATGGATCAAGAAAAATCTATGACGCAAGCTCTGGAAATTTCTCCATGTCTGTGATGTCCCAGTCATCGAATCATAGCTGAGGGATTTTATCCAGCATGCCCCCCTCCATTGGGATATTCTCTAGGATTAGGGGCACTCAGATACCTGTGCGTACTTTATCCAAGTCCTTTGGCACTTTCACTATAGGTTTGCGTGTCGCAATGTAAGCAGGAAACCACAAGAATGGTGCTACTTCTACTAAATCGTCAACCCCTTCTTCAATAGTCTTTGGGAGTTCAGGCATGGGTTTATTCATATTCTCTCCGACAGAATGGAGAGGTCTAGGGATATTTTCCCTCGGGGACTTACATGTCCTAGAATTTTTTCCCTTCTTGTTTTTAGAGGGCGTAGGGGTCTCTACCACAGGCACCTCCTACACAACAGGATCTTCTCCGGGTCTGGTGGTAGCCATTCTACTCTAAATCATGTATCCTAAGCCCACTTGGTGCAAATATTCCTCAAACAAACGATCCAATAAAGACATAGGAATATCAAAATCAAAGACAAATAAACAAATCAGAGCATAAAAATCACTTAGATGTAATATCCCAAAATAGGGAAAATTGACAATAATGGGAATATCTTAAGATATTCCAAAATTGGAGCTACAACAATCCATGAACATAATAATGAAAGAGCAGTGTTACATCAACTCATAATATGTAAGAAGAGAACATAACCATCATATTAAGTTACAACAGTAAATTGTATACAAGATCTTGAGGAAAATAATCACTCAAGTTAGGCAATACTAGCCTTAAGAAAACATGTACATGAAATATGAAAAAACACTACTACCTAAGAATTCCCAAGTCTATGACAGCGCAGTTTTATAAGGATAAACTACTGCTAGAAAATGTAAATACATGGATATACAAATGTGTGTCTCATACAACATTGGGAGTGAATATCTAAGCTCCCAAACACCATTTCAAGACAATCCTGGAAGGATTGGCTGAAAAATGAAAAAATGGAAAAATGCTTGAGTTGCAGTCTCAAGACTGAGTAGTAGCTGAAACTCAAGAAACTGGATGGAGATGGTTGTAGATGATGTACCAGTTGAAAAAACCTCCTCCAATGCATCTTCCAAGTGAAAGGCTGATCCTAACACTGAATATCTCACCCTCCAAACAATCTCTGCAACCCTCACTGCAGATGCTCACTAAAAATAACACAATTAAGGAGATGGAATGTGCTATAGATGATGGAAAATGGTTAGAATAATGCAAAAGATGGTGAAATTAGCCCAGATACTTCCTCATTGATCCTCCAAAGGAAATATGGCTTCCTCCTCTGAAAAATAAGCTCCAAAAGTGGTGTTGAGTAACCTCCATTGCAACACCCTACAACACAACCCAGCTCTAAAAAGATACTACGTTATAGCTGAAGGAGGATGCTTGGCCTAAAGCCTGAATGTGGAGAAATGAAGATAAAAATCCTTCAAGAGGCCTCTCTTGGAAGGAGGAGGAATTCCTAAACAAGAATGTCTTGTGCTAAGCAGCACTGTAACTCCGCTAAACAACAGGAGAATGTAAAATAGTCTTCCAGACCATAAAATCAATAATCCATAACATGTATAACAATGGATGTATTACCCTCCTTTCAAACAAGTGAAAGATCTCTCACCATGGGTCCCACTCATTAGGGTTTCCTTCACCAAGGAATATTCCTCCCATTTACACTGCGATGTCTCTCAAAGTGATCTCCACCTCCTATCCCAGCGATGTTGACTTGGACAAACTTGACATTGTCTACATGAAAATGTCCTCTTTCACACATGAGGGTGTGAAATCCAGCTCTTATGACTATCCCCTTTCACATTATGATGGATTTTATTCATATTTTTAATATTCATGGGATTCCTTAACCATTTATTCAATTGTTAGGTGATAAAAAAAAAATCAATATTCCAATTAGCTTCATGCTAAATTGGGAATACTACATTAGAATTAAAAGGGAACTATTGCGACCCCATGATTCATATTTATACTTGTGGCACATCTGCAAAAACTCCTTGGGAATTAATGAGGTTCCATTATTGACAAAATGGTCCCAAATATAGAAAAATCCCCTCATTAAATGCATCTTGGATGCTCCTAAAAACGATAATAATTCTATCTTATCTAGTTTTAATGTTCCAACAACTAGTTTTTGACACCTTTATGCACCAATCAATCCCCTGGTGTAGATACGACACACATGTCGCACCTTACTATGCATATAATCCAAAGCTAAGCATAACCATTAGCAGACCAACCCCCCAACACAAGCTCATTTACCATGTAATTCAAAGAATATGGTGTAGTATCTGTCATATCCCTTAGTAATTACAAAATTCTCTGACATTCATCATCCCAACGGAATGTCGCACCTCTGCAGAGTAATCTGGTCATAGGCATAATTATCAAATTGTACTGGGGAATGTGCTTTCTGTATTATCCCACAAGGCTCATCATGGAGTGAAATTGTTTAAAATTGGAGGGGATGAAGGGTCCTGTGGGCGCGCGTGGGTCCCGAACTTCTACTAGTGCCAAGTGTCAGCAATGCATAGTCTCCCTAATTGGTGAATTAATGATCAAATATTCAACTATGATATCGATCCCACTTTCAATGCTAAAGGTAAGGATAAAATTTTCTATCAATGCATACCAGTTGATAGTGCCTCTGCGTAGCTCAGTTTCCAATTACCATTCAATTGGAATCTTTCCCAATGTATGAATAAACATATGAACCCATTCAAGCCTTGGTTCTTCACCCCATACCTGATTCCACTTGGCCAGATGTCTGCGCATATCCTCCTTGCTAGAGTATAAGTCCTCTTGTTTAATGATTGGGCATTCAAAGCGTAGCCGCATCATCTGCTCACATTCCTCCCAATATCCCATATTCTCCTTATGTGTTTCCCACCATCTTGTTGGAGTAGCGTGCAAGCTAATATCAAAAGCATGGAACCTTTGTGCTGTCGGCACATATCTCTCCCATTCTCCCAGGAATGTGTTTACATCTGTGGAACCATCATAATGTGGGAAATCACTTACCCCATATGTTATGCAACATAGAGTGTGAGTCACACGATTACAGTGCAGCGCAGACACCTCATGTAGTCGATTCTGCCAATTCTCCAGCTCTTCATCAGAGTCTGAAAAACAAGAACTATCCTTCTCCCATTTAAGATTTCCATTTGTTTTTGGATTAATACAGTCTTCTTCACAGAAATTTATCTTGTAAATTTTATCAATATCGTCCTCAGTACGCAGTGGTTCAGTATACCTTGGACCTTCAGCAAGATCTAGAGTGTTATGTGGAATTATGAATTACGGATAAATCATTCTTCCCTAGACAGGTGCTAATCTAGAACAATAGGTCAAAGACTTTACAACTATCTTTCCCAGTTGTAAACAGACACACAGAATGAAATAAGGAACCTACTTGGGATCCAAGCGCTTCCAAAGTCTCCTTCTATCGCTTTTACTGTAGCTTCAAATTCCAGCCAGCTATGCAAAATATTTCCTGCAAGAATGAACACTAAACAACAAGAGATAACAATAATATAGATTTCTACTCAAGTTATTTAGCTAAATCAATAAAGCATAAACCATATACATCAACTAAGAAATCATAATAATTAAAATCAAAGCTTATACAGATGCATATAGGGAAAAATAAGCAATAATATTTATTGATGATAGAAGGGGAGGTTACAAACCAGTGATTGATCTAGTGTCACCATCTCTAGAAGCATCCCAGTCTCATCACAATGCAGATATCTCCAGAAATCTGTCACTCAAATCAATCTCCTCAATGGAAATTCCACCAGCATTTCTCTACACAAATTCTTCCTTCTCAAACACTAAGATCTATGCTCAATTTATAAAGGAGATGAGGTAGTTTCACAATCAAATACTTTCCAATAATAGGAAAGACATGTTCCCAATCTTGTAGATGTCAAATGGACACATGGATTCGAAGTTTGACACATGTGAAATATTCTAGAAGTCACTGGCCAAGTAGAGATTCCGGACCAATGAGAATTTCGCTCCCAATGTGACCAATGCACCCATTTGTGTCGGGAAGTGCTTTGCAGAGCAGCCTTGCATGGGGATACCTGCATATGAAATGAACTTAGTCCCTTTAGAGGTAGCTTTGGTGAGATCTCATATTATATATTATAAACTTCAAACTTTGGAAACCTTCGCAGATGAAAGTTTTTGATTGATTTGTCTTGTACTTTGTCTTAGGGCATGTAGAAATTGAAATTTATAGGGGATGATAGACCCTATAAATTGGTCCTGGAGATGATGCTTAGTTAACCAGGTCATTGGGAATGATGCCCAAATTGACCTATAACAATTCCCCCCTAAATCATGAAGTCAGAATAATAACAACGGTATTTTGATAGATATGCTTTACATTGTGATGGGTTGGAGATGAAGCGTAGTGGCGACCTTCATCAATATTACAATACATTACATCATGATATATCCTCTTAATCATAATTCCTGACGGTATGAATTTCCATGTTCAACACATAAACAATCTAATAACATGTACATAATTCAAAAAGTCGTCGTCATTGGAATGTTGCCCAATATAGACATGCTTACAGATATAGGCCCATGTTCGGATAATGATCTGTATGTAAGGTCACTGTGCATATGATGTGTACAAAAATCTTGAAATTGCAACCTGGATGGTCGAAACTAGATCTGAGGTCTTCTTATCTCTTTCACTCAATCATTCGGGTACAAGTCTAGTCATGCGAATATACGATTTGTCGTCGAACATGGAAAGACATCGTTTAATTACCAGCCAATGATGTGAGTTGTTAACAAATGCGAGAGAACCAACATTGATGTCAATGGCCCTCAAGGTACTGCAATACATTTTGTAAGGCATGAATAGATGATTTGATGTCGAACGGCAAACAAAATCTTTTGGTCAAAAGTCTAGAAGCGAGGATCTTGTCGATGTTGTAACAAGCCTCATGGTACTGGAATCTGTTGTTTCTAAGTGAACTTCCTGGATAATGAATTGTTGTCGACAGGAAGTCACCTTATTGTGAAACAAGAGTTACTGATTTCGGAGACAAGGGTATGAATTGATATAGCAATTTTCAGAGATGATGGTCATGAGAATGAAGGTTTATGAGTATTGCAGAAGGATGAGTTATTCACTGGATGACTTCTCTTGAACATATCAACGACACTATGATGAGTTGGAAGCATTGATCCAAAACCGAAGTGAAGGTATGATGAACCATAGGTATGAATGAATCGTCAAGATGATTACCCAACGCAAATATTCACAGACATGGAGTGAAGGAAGTGTCGTGTTCAAGAGCAACTTGCTACCATAAAGAATTCTGCTCACTTTTCCCAAATTTTCCCCGGTCATTTTTCGAACAATACCTCTTTATTTTTTAACAAGCTTGAGGAGGATAAAATTTTCTTGATCATTATTTAATAATTTAACGAGTCAAGTGATGAATTAAACTCAATTCTTACCATGATCGACAAGCTTGTTGCTATTTTATGATTTAACAAGCTTAACGATAGTGATAGCCTGGTCCTTTTTCATATTTAGAGCATTTGAAAAAGATGATGAAAGAAAAATCCATAAGTAATTTTTCATAAATTTGTCGCTCAGATCTGAAAAAGTGTAAAATAATATCTGAGAGAACCTCTTTGGTCATGTTTAACCAAGGTATTCCTTTTTCATAAAAAATCTCTCTCAATTCGGAAAAGGGTTAAACTTATACTGAGTAGATTTTAATTCATTTACTTTTACGAGCTTGAAAAGACAAGTGCTCAACAATCTTTTCACATTATCAAAGTCTGAAAAGAGTTGAAAGAAGACTCCAGGGGTTCCTTTTTTTCTGTTATCGAAGATCGAAAAAGAGATAATGTGCGCTTCAAATCCTTTTTCATTTTTAACAAAGCTTGAAAAATAAGGAGAAAAAGTATGCTTTGTGTTCAAATCATTCTTGAAATAAATCTGCACAAATAATATGTTCATCAGTTGTAAGGCATGTTTCAAAGCAACACCAAATGGATTAAAAATACTTGTTTGATGATAAAAAACATAATAAAACTATATTCATAGCAATAAATTCAATTTACAAATAATTAAATGACTATTAAAAGTAGTTTCACTATTCCCTTTCACCATTCCATAGTTACCATTTGCATTTTTGGAGCTCTGAACCTGATTTTCCCCCCGAACTTCAGTTGTTGATTGTGATCGTTTCTGTGGATGGTTTTCATTTCCGTTTGATCAAGTTTAGTGATATAAACCTCCTCTTTCCTTTAGTATTCATTTCATTTCCAATTTCTACAAATTTTCAGGGTTTTAAGGCCCCTAGCGTAAATCCTACCCAAAAGGAGGGTAACGCACCCCTGAATGTCGAAACCTACATTACATAGAAAGTACAGTGAAGGTTACTTGCATACACAATGCACTGTCTCTTGTTAGGGAGTGTGTTGGGTGCAATTTAGATTTTTGTTTCTCACATTATGCCCAAATTTTTCCTAGTTTTTGCAATGAATGGAATCTAATGGATCTTATGGTTGTATTTTAGGTTTCCATCAGATTACAATGACAATTACATGAAGGGAAAGAGAATTTGAACAATAGGATATGATTTCCTTAAACGATCCAGGTACAATAAGAGCCCTAAGAGATTGTGGACTGCTTAAGTACTTCAAATTTTCTGGGATGAGGCAACAAATAGAACTATTGGAGTTCTTAGTTCGAGCATGGGGTCCAACTATTGAGGAATTTCTTATTAAGAACCAAGTGGTTCCCATAAGAGTCGAGGATGTGTACTTTTTTACAGGTTTGTCGAGGAGAGGCTTTCCCATTTCGCTCTCAGGGTCTATTGTTGGAGGAGAGATATTGAGATATTATGTTTTGCAACATTGTTATCCAGGGGCAGAGTTGAGCAAAGATGGAAAGATAAACATTTGAGATGTTAGATATTTTCCATTGAGAACTATCCTTTTCATGATCGCAAAAATTTATGGCATCGTTACATTACATGTAACGAATAGATTGTATATGTAGTACATGCTAGAGTGTATGGGGCCAACAGTCTTCAACTGGTCTGAAGTTGTTCTTTCTCACATAAAGGAAAAACTGAATAAAGCTAAGGGATGATGAAAGAATAATTTCAGTTATGATTCTATCCTTATATCCTTCACCTTGGAACGGATTCCATTAATGCAGCCACAACATGTGACACTGGATGTGTCTAATCCTATATATCTATGGATGCAGAGATGGGTGGAACTCATGGGTAGGCATGCAGGCCAATCTACCATTGTGTTCTCGACTGTGTTCTTTTCCTGGTTTCGAAGATCAATTTTCGCCATCGATGAGTATGCATACGCAAGCATTGATTTCTGAGGAGATCCAGATTTAGCATTACCAGAAGGTGCTCAGTGGGGTGAAATAGGTAAGAATGTTTTGACCATATGTTTTTTATTTTCCTAAGGTTTATACAATGTTTTTTTATTTTTATGTTTTCCCAAGACTAAACTTAATGTTTGATGTAATGTAGATGTTGGTCGTGTTCAACCAGTAGTGGAACCGAAGCGCAAAGCAGATGTGCTAGTAGAGAGGGCTGTCAGGAGAGCAGTCCTCCAGGATCTTGATATGGCTGAGAATCTGACTGAGCTTAAACAACACATAGAGGGTTTGACCTTTGGGATTCTGGATTTCCGAATTGAAGAGCTACCTATGCGACTGCAACGACACACTATTAGGGTTCCTAACTATTGGATGTGATTACTTCATAGGATAGCTAGATCTATAACATTTTACCACGAGCACCACCACTAGTTTACTTTTGAAATTTTGCATACATTTTGAGGTCAGATGACCAATGTGTCTTAGGAAAAAAAAATTGTAAAAACCTATAACTATCTATCTATATGATTTCAGTGTTTTCCTATGTTTATTGTGAATTCCTATTCATTGATGTGAATGTTTTCTTTATTTATGTTGCAAATGTCTATCTAAAACTTGATTAGCTAAAGAATCAGTCAATGTGTTCAATTTTTTGGAAATGTGTTGATATTGAATAAAATCAAAGTGTCTTTCCAAAAGTCGAACTCTAAGGAAAAATCTATGCAATGTTGGATTTCTAATAGTATAAACACTAGTAAGTTGTAATACCACAAGTAGTGAGTCTAACCTTATGATGATACAGTTAATACCAAATGAAATGGCATCAGAGAGAAGTTCGATCAATGCTCTATACTCAGAAATATTGTTCATCGATATACCAATACAAATCCCTTGAAAACTCACTAACTCATAGTTCGGAGTGAAAATGGCCCACGCTGCAGAGGATAGATTCTATGTACTACGACTAGCACCATTAGCATATCCAAGAAACAGTTTCGAAGATTCAGACATCTGCGATGAAATGTGAAGCGGATTACTAATGTCAAGAAAAATTAAAAAAAAAATTAAGATAGTGAATGCAAATCAACAACATATATATACAATATAATACAAAAAATTACTACACTCATGATTAAGCATAGTAACGTTTCAAATACAACCCATTTCTAGGTTGTGCCAACGGAATTCCATCGTAATCAACCAAATCATAGGTGCCCTTAGCAAGAACTCTTTTGAAACTATAGGGGCCATTCCATAATGTCTAAAACTTTCCTCTACCTATTACATCAGCTTCTTGATCGTAAAGAAGGACCAAGTTGCCTTCTAAGAAAATGTGAGGCTAGACATTTTTGTCGTATTGTGCCTTTATACGTCTCTTATGTGGTCCGTTGGCCAATTGGGCTTCACGATGAATTTCATCAAGATGGATGAGGTTAAGGAGATGCGATTATTCTTTTGAGGTGTTAGGTAGCAAGTTGATTGTGAGTTTTAACAATGGTATTTCACATTGGATTGGTAAGATAGCTTCCAGACCATACACCAATTGAAAAGGAATAAATCTAGTTGCATTTCTCACCAAGGTTCGATACGCCCACAAGGCAGAGTATAGGATAAAATGCCAATTTCTTTTACTAACTCCTATCATTCATTGAAGCATACGTTTAAGAATCTTATTGATAGCTTCAACTTTTCCATTTGATTGTTTATAATAAGGAGTATAATTATCATGTGGCAATCCTAATTTGGCAGTCAATTCAGCCATCATGTGATTGCAAAAATGCTTCCCATGATCTATAAATATAGCCTGTCGGACCCCAAACAATGTGATAACATGATTAAAGAAAAACAATGCAGTTGTCTGTCCTGTGTTGTTGAATGTAGGCATCACTTCGGCACATTTGGTAAAATAGTCGACTGCAACAATAATATAATCATGCTGCCCAGACGAACGAGGGTTATAGGTCATGAAGTCAATACCCCATTTCAAAAATGGTCCCAGAGATACAACAGGATGCATTGGCTCTGTCAGTTTGTAGATTTTACAACAAAAAATATGGCACGCCTGAAAACTTCTGACTATGAGGATGCAATCTAAAAAAATAATAGGCTAAAAGTAACCAACACAAAGTAATTTTTGTGCGGTAGCATAACGAGATAAATGTCCACCACAAGCCCCATCATGACAATAATTTAACAATTTTTTGGCCTCCTCATGAGTGAGGCACCTCCTTAAAATGGTATCGACACCACGACGATAAAGTGTATAGCCGACGATCAGATAATATTTGGCTTGGTATCAAATACGTTGATGTTTAGAGTGAGAGGTATTAGGTCGAAATTTTTGAGTTTGGAGATAAATGATGAAATATCCATACCAAGGATCAGAAGATCCGATCAGAAATAGAGACTCGTCAGGAATTGATGGTTCTAACGTAGTTGTAGTACTATCAGAGGGAAGGTCACAGAGAAGATCATCCAAAACTAAAGACTTATTTCTCTTGGATTTGATGAATTCCAAATCAAATTCCTGCAAAATGATAATCCATTTTGAATATTCCCCCCCCAACAATTTACGTGATAAGATATAATTCATGGGGTTGCAATCCGAGACGATAGTGGTTTTTCGGAGCAGGATATAATGGCAAAATCTTTGGATAGCTTGAATAGCTGCCAAGGCTAGCTTTTCTACGTATGAATATTTAACTTCCGTATCATTGAGATTATGACTCAAATAATCAATCGGATGTTAAATTCCATTTTCTACTTGGACCAATACCATAGCAATGGTCATTTCAACCGTGACGATATATAGGAAATAATCATTTTGATAATTAGGGGGATACATCAATGACGCTCGGACAAGAGTGTCCTTGACAACATCAAAAGAAGCTTTCAAAACTTGGTCCCAGTGGAAGGGAACCCCTTTTTTCAATATTCGAGTTAATCCTTTAGCCATTTTAGCGTAGTTTGGAATGAAACTTCTTAGGAAGTTAGCCTTTCCTTGAAGTTTCTGTATCTAAAGTACGTTTGATGGCGCAGGCAAATAAAAAATGGCCTAAACCTTCAATGGGTCGATTCAAATTCCTTCTTTTGAGACTACGAATCCAAGAAAATGACTAGAACCAACACAAAACACACATTTATGTGGATTGAGGCGTATTTTGTAGTGTTGGCAGTGTAATAAAATGGCTCTCAAATGCATTGGGTGATCAGTCCAATTTCGTGAATGTGCTGGTAAATAATCTAGATATGGTTGGAAAATGTGCTTGATGTCATTGAAAACATAGTCCATTTCTCTCTGAAAATTTTCCCCAGCGTTCTTTAAACCAAATGATAGTTTCCTATAAGTGAATGTTCCCCAAGGAAAGATGAATGTTGTCTTACATTGATCCTCTGGGTGGATATTGATTTTATTGTAGCTGGAAAACCCATCCATGAACGAAAAGATTTCACATCTGGCACAATCATCAATAATATGTTAGATATGGAGTAGGATAGTTGTATTTTAGATAAGAAATATTGAAATGCCGATAAGAAATGCACACTCTAATGGTTCCTTGCTTTTTCACATTGAGAGGAATGATATTGGAAACCCATTCAGTTAGCGGAACAGGGTATATGAAACCAACACGCAAAAGTTTTCAACTTCTGCTTTGATGACAACAGCTTTCTATGGATGAACAGGATGAAGCCATTGACACACCGGTTTGACATCAGGATACATATTAATAGTGTGTTCAACAATACTAGTATATATGCCTGGAATTTCCTCATAAGACCAAGAAAATACATCACGAAATTCACGAAATAGAGAGCGATATGGTTTGCATTCTGATGGAGAACAAGATACATCAACATGAATATTTTCTACAACGCCAGGTTTGGTCAAAATATTGATAGAAATGGTTTCATCAATATTTGATAGATTTTTCTCAGAATCGGTTGCATTAATGGGTGAAGAATTTGAAAAGAAATTTTTTATGGATGGGTTATATAGTCCACTAAGATAATTTTCTTCATAATCAGGAAGATGGGAATTATGATGATAATCTTCCCATTTTTCTCCTTCTGACATCATGGCTTCTAAAATATTCTCATCTATCAAGAACATTGAGGAAAAAGGATCAGAGGGAGTAACAAAATCTAAGGAACAATCAACCCAAACACTCGGAGACACTGATTTTGGATTTTCCACCCAAGCCAAATAGATTGATTTCTATGCCATATTGATGGCAGGCTCACCTACTATATACCCACAACCTTCACTCTAAAATGAAATTTCTCTTTTGTAATTCCGAAGTGGTCCTCAATTTCAAAATCTGGGTATATTCAATAATAATGTGAAAGTTTCTATATCTCAAATCCCAAATTTGAGATATTGAAGTAATCTTCTTATGATTATAAAACCCATACAAAAACCCATATTTCAATTCTTCTATGCGGAAGCTTTAATTTCTGTTTCAAGCCTATGGTTAAAACCATAACCAAAACCCATCTTATAATATTTTGAATTAATATTCGAATATTACAACTAAGCCATTATATAAGTCTCAGCATATACTCAGGTTATATAATTTAAACCCAATGGTCAACAAACCACATTCGAAACCCACTCTATTTAAGATTTCGTGTCACTTGATTCATATCAAGTTCGATCCTGGTAAAGCTCCAAAGTGCTAACATACTTTTATACATGTTGGTTTTGTCTTTTGTTGGTTCTCATTGACTATGTGAATCTCAAAACCGTCATATCATGTTTTAATTCTAGTACTAACACATAGTCAAACCCACAGCTTTATTACATACCTCTTCATTAAATTTTGCGCTGACTACTTATGCGAACATCGTTGGATCACTTGATCCAAACATCCTACGGATATCGTGCAATAAACTTGCACATGCTTTGGAATTCAAAAATCACGCGATGTAACTGGTTTCAAAATACCACTAAAAAACACGTGTCAAGTGCTGGCGTATATCGCTTTTTTTTGAGGAATTCTACTTACCAGTATTGAGGTCATGCGAGACCACTTCTTTTGGGTTTTCAAACCACCGTTATTGTCCAGCACTTTGCTAGTTCCGCTCCTTACCCTCATGGTTCCACCTTCAACTCTGCATCATTGGGTTCTAACTCCATTACATAGCTGCGTTAATTAATGTTTCACTAAATATTTTCGCCCTCTTGTATCACTTCTGTGCCATCGAATTTACATTCCATTCACTCGCTTTTATTCAGCCATGCCTTTCAAGTTCCAATCTACCACACTGTTTCAGTTTTAAAAATCCCTTTCACCATTTCGATGACCTTCAAGATGCCATTTAACTCTTGGAAATTCTTATACAACATTCTTACCATCTCTATTTACTTTACGGCTTCATCCTACAAATTACACAGAGATTCAATGCATTCACTGGTTTTTACTGGTTCACTATCATCGATTGCTAATTCTCCATTACACTATGTGGATATTCACAGTTCTGAATTATGCGCTTTCTCCAACATATGCAAACCTTTATTGCATTGAAAACAATAACTTGACATTAATTAACATCGATGCTTTCCTCAATTAGGAACTATGCCCTCAATTTACCATTAATACAACCAAGGTCGATATTGTTAGCCCCCCTATGAAATTCTTGACAAGCAAGATGGGGGCTATATCATTTTGGAGACCTTCAAGGAATGCATCTCCCCTGAAGACACATCATCCTTGAAGTCTCTCTGTGCTTTTCCTTATACAAGCCCCCTCTACTGGTTCCTTTCCCTTAGGCTTTCATTTACCCCTTGTGCCCCTGCAAATGTCCCTTTTTCCCCTTTTCCTCCTTCTGTCAAAGTGTTTTTGTCCCCCTCTATTTCCCCCTATCAACCCTCTAAACCCACTTCCGACCATATAATAGGCCTCAGCCCCTTCACAGCTAACCCCGCGCCTTTTTCTCTCCATACAACCCCGCGCCGTGACCAAAGCGCTAGTCCCATAGGCGCCTACCCCTACGGAGGCTTTCTCTATCCGTAGGGTCAAACCATGGTGCCCCCGCAGTTGACTCCTCGGGATGTGGGAGGATTTAATCAAATGGCTATTATTCACTGCGGGGGGTCGCTCCAACATTCTCATGTCCATACACCTTGGTCCCCCGCATTTCATCTCCACCATCCATTTAAAAGCTAGATCTGACGGTTCGGAACCTATCTGCCCAGTGGACCCCACTACGCACTGTTCCAAACCTGCCGGTTTCTATTGCACCGCTTTTGCACGGTAGGTGGTTTTCCCCTGTTGCCCAGCGATTCCATACAACTGCCGACGTGTGTCTCCTGTATGATCCCAAAACCGCCGGCCCATCGCGCATTAACTTTCGACCACGGACGTGCAGCGATATGCATATCAGCCGTCAGATCTTGAGCGCCTCATCCAACGGTCGTCATTCGTCTGAGCTATGCACTGCTTAACCCCCATTCATCGCACCTGCTGGCCCACCGTCTGTCGCCCTCCGCCGTCGATCTCCACTGTGATCGACGGTCCATATCTGTTTTCCCTCCATTGATCATCCCCTTGGTACGCCCCGCCACGTCACTCCCGCCACGCGTGTCCACCGTACACACATTCATTCTATTAGATATATCGGTTCATTTTCATATTCTCTGAGGTTTCTTGTTCAAAGATTGCTCCGCAGACCGCAAATCTCCACCAGAGAAATTTGTCACCATTCCTCCGCAATTTTCCTCCATCTCATCATCTACACTATCTCTCTCGTCATCCACATCATCCGCCACCCCAACCATTGTCTTCTTCACAGCTTTCATGCTTTTGCAGGGTCGTCAATGGTAGATGACCACCATGATGCGCGATCTCTGTTACAGTGACAAAGGGATCGATGAAGACCAGGTGCAAAGGCTATATTCAGAGCCTGATGTTATAGGAAACGCCTGGGGGGTGTTTGCGCCATAAATTCACCAAAGGACGGAGTTTAAACTCTACCAACCCTCCAGCGCCATTGAAGCCCGAAATTCACAGAAAGAGATAGTACAGGAACAACAGAGAGCTCGAGGCAAGAAATAAAATACTTTTGAGTTTCTTCAGGGATGTTTAGAAGACAAAGGTACCAATTTGAAGACCCCGTGGATCGCTCAGACGGTCCAATGCACAGAGATATAATATTATCAGGGTTTCTGTATCAGCAGAGCGTTCTTCCATGAAAGGACATGGTACACATCATTTTTTCAGTCTACATTGTGCCCAAATAAATATTTATGCCCTTTCAGCAGTCCTACACCGTCAAAATCATTTGTTACACGGTATGGAGACCCTAGCATCATTATTTCTCCAGTTTGTCCAGTCAACAGAGAATGGCATTAATACTGCAGCTAGAGTGCCAGAAGTAAATGCACAGATTTAAAGCAGAATGGGTTATGGTTTTCCTCTTCTTCTGAGCGTTAATTCTTCATTTAATTCTTCACCTACCTCTTCTGCTATGTTTCTCCTATAAGAATCCAGAAGAACACATTGTAAAAGTTTGTTGTCCGGTTGTTCGGCTGTTGTTGTTAGAGGGATTCAGTTTGACTGTTTGAACAATCTTGGGGTGGGTTATAGAGTAGTTTGTATGTAATAGGCTGGGAGGAGAAATTCTAGACTGTATTAGCCATTGGGCTTATTGTACATGACTGGTTTTGCATCAATTAATCCAAGCACATTTCACGGGATCCTGGTCTATTACTATTGGTGATGTTTTTCCTAACTCTGTTTATTACATTTTCACACTGTTTCATGTTCTTCTGGTAGGCATCAGAAGTATAACATAGGATTCACCCTTGTTAGGTGCCCTATGTTTCCTGCTCTCCCTACCTTTAATGTTTTCTTGTTTATGTGCTATCTGATAATTGTCTTCAGTTGATTTAACCAGTGTAGTGGATGATATTTCCTACTCTCTGATGTATGAATTAAATGAATCAGTTCTTAGATGTTCTTGTTGGGTTTAAGCTAGAAGATTTGGGAACACTAGGGATTAGAGTTAGCCCTGTCCACTAGCATCCTTGTGCAACCAGCTGACCTTTCCAAGATCCCTTCTGTTAATCTTATCTCTGTTTTCCCTCAGAGTTGCTAAAGCAAACCTGGAGTTGAATGACCTCTGGTCCGATCTATAAGCAGCCCCTTTGTCCCTCTTGGAGAGCTGCCTTTGAGTATGTCCAAGCAGGTCTGGAGTTAAATGACCTCTGGCCTGATCTATAGACAGAAATTTGGTTGCTTTCCTTCTTTCACCTTCTCTCCTTAATGTTCCATTCCATCATCTATCTAAAGATCCTTTAGTATAGATGAATTTCCCTCTGAAAGCCTTGGCTAGTTGTTGCAAGTAATTCTCCTTTCATGACTCCATAGCCCAATGGATGGCACTTTCTTGACCTATCCCCTTTACTAAAACATCCTGCTGCTTTGTTCTTTTCTCCCATTACTTTCTTAGTCTATGATCTCATGACTCAACCCATCAACCAACCAACCAAATTATTTTAAAACCTCCTTTGTGCTTCATACCTAGCCTAATATCTCAATTCGAGCTTAAAAGATATATTATTCTTTGTGTTATTGGAGAGATCCCTCTCCGGGTCCAGAAGGGCTAGATCCTAGGGCCCAAAAGTGGTTCTGATGTTGTCTCATCTTTTGGTCTTGCCAATCTGGCCAAAACATGGGAACCCCAACATAATGGCGACTCCGCTGGGGAACATTGAGTGCATTACACTTTGAACATCCCTAGGCATTAAAAACCCACAATCTCTGGTTAGGTTGGCAGTTAGTCACACCTCTTCTCGGACAGCCTCAGTGTCATTTGTTGTGTTCTCTTATACTCTTAGACAGAGCCTAGAGAGGGCCAGGTAGCCTCCGGATCTCATCCCCTTTTGGAGGTGACATATCTGGTAAATTCCCTCCCAGTCAATCTCTGGTTAGAGTCTGTTGTGTTCTGAGGTTATCCTTGAAAGGTGATAGTGCCTAACCACTGTGGTGGACAGTAAGTTGTAAATCATCCACCTGGTGACTCCACAATTCTTGAATGATAAAAAGACTCCACTGGTGATCAGCAGGCCACTAATTATATGTGGTTTCACATAAGACTCCACTGGGAGACCAGTCGCATTACAACATCAACCTCACCAATGGAAGACTCTGAGTTTAGTCCCCTTGAAGATTTTCGTTGCGGAATATCAGATATACTGGCTAAACTCAGAAGCGAAGACCTTCCAAAGGCTTTTCGTTCCAGCTCAAGATTCAATGATCAACCTGAGCTGAAGGAAGTGTTTTTAGAAGTACTGGCGGAGAGATATGAAGTTGAGATCGAACTTCTGAGCTCACAAGAGATATCATATGAGTTCAGAGACCCGAGGGAATTTTTGGAAAGTCTCCTGCCCCCTAAAAATGAAGAAATTCTGCTGCCCGTTGAAATAAAAGAAGAAGATGATTGGGTTTTCAAGAGCCACACTGAAGACACAGTGGAAGATGCAATAATCAAAGCTGTCCAGGATGTAGACAGCCTGCCAGTCATGGCAGGCCAAAAGGAAGAAAATGTACATCATCTGTTCATTGATCCTGTGGCAGAGTACATGGAGGCCCTGATTTGCTCAAACACCCCAACAATGATCCTTCACCAGGGCCAGTTTCATCAAGAATGGTCACTACTGATGGTGACCTCAGTTTTGAAGGACCACATGCAGAGCACTCTGTGGTTATCTCTGACAGGCAGTCAGTGCTCATATCCTTTTTTGTTACTGCTTGACTGGCTGCATTGGCATTATCATATCACCTAGAACATCAGATATTTCCAAGTAGAGTAGGGTAGGTAGGAGTACTGAAATAAAGCTCAGCATGTGAGCATGTAGTTAGTTGTTTTAAATTTCTGCAAAGTCCAGCAAGTCAGACAGTCTAATCCTGGCTTGGCTGTTTTTCAATTTCTGTCTTAGAATGTAGAGAGGAAATATGATAGATAGTTTAATCCTAGCAGATACTAGATTAGGTAGAGAAGCACATGAGGCCAACAGTCTAATCTGGTATCATGGAGTAATAAGGGTAGATGTAGAATAGGTTTGCTTTCTTTTTGTAAAATAAAATAATTTAAAGGGTCTGCTAGCTCAAATGAACCCTAAAACGAAAGGCTAGGACTTTAGTTTGGGTAGGTAGATTGGTTGGGAAAATGTTTCTGCTGATTTGTGTATCAAACAAATTGTGGCAGCTGTAAATCAAAGAAAGGGATGTGCCAAGCAGCAGGCAACTGGCCTACTCCAAAGATCATTTATGGTTTCTTGCCTCCTTCAAGAAGAAGCCATCCCCATGTGGAGCCACTGTTAGCCCCCCTATGAAATTCTTGACAAGCAAGCTAGGGGCTATATCATTTTGGAGACCTTCAAGGAATGCATATCCCCTGAAGACACATCATTCTTGAAGTCTCTCTGTGCTTTGCCTTATACAAGCCCCCTATACTGGTTCTTTTCCCTTAGGCTTTCATTTACCCCTTGTGCCCCTGTAAATGTCCCTTTTTCCCCTTTTCCTCCTTCTGTCAAAGTGTTTTTGTCCCCCTCTATTTCCCCCTATCAACCCTCTAAACACAGTTCCGACCATATAATAGGCCTCATCCCCTTCACAGCTAACCCCGCGCCTTTTTCTCTCCATACAACCCCGCGCCATGACCAAAGCGCTAGTCCCATAGGCACTTACCCCTGCGGAGGCTTTCTCTATCCGTAGGGTCAAACCATGGTGCCCCTGCAGTTGACTCCTCGAGATGTGGGAGGATTTAATCAAACGGCTATTATTCAATGCGGGGGGTCGCTCCAACATTCTCATGTCCGTACACCTTGGTCCCCTGCATTTCATCTCCACCATCCATTTAAAAGCCAGATCTGACGGTTTGGAACCTATCCGCCCAGTGGACCCCACCGCGCACTGTTCCAAACCCGTCGGTTTCTATCGCACTCCTTTTGCGCGGTAGGCGGTTTTCCCCCGTTGCCCAGCGATTCCATACAACTGCCGACGCATGTCTCCTATACGATCCCAAAACCGCCGGCCCATCGTGCATTAACTTTCGACCACGGACGCGCAGCGATATGCATATCAGCCGTCAGATCTCGAGTGCCTCATCCAACGGTCGTCATTCGTCTGAGCTGCGCACTACTTAACCCCCATTCATCGCACCTGCTGGCCCACCGTCTATCGCCCTCTGCCGTCAATCTCCACCGTGATCGACGATCCAGATATGTTTTCCCTCCATTGACCATCCCCTTGGTCCGCCCCGCCACGTCACTCCCGCCACACGTGTCCACCGTACACCCATTCATTCTATTACATATATCGGTTCATTTTCATATTATCTGAGGTTTCTTGTTCAAATATTGCTCCGCAGACCGCAAATCTCCACCAGAGAAATTTGTCACCATTCCTCCGCAATTTTCCTCCATCTCATCATCTGCACTATCTCTCTCGTCATCCACATCATCCGCCACCCCAGCCATTGTCTTCTTCACAGCTTTCGTGCTTTTGCAGGGTCGTCAATGGTAGATGACCGCCATGATGCACGATCTCTGTTATAGTGACAGAGGGATCAATGAAGACTAGGTGAAAAGGCTATATTCAGAGCCTGATGTTACAGGAAACGCTTGGGGGGTGTTTGCGCCATAAATTCACCAAAGGACAGAGTTTAAACTCTACCAACCCTCCAGCTCCATTTAAGCCCGAAATTCACAGACAGAGACAATACATGAACAACAGAGAGCTCAAGGCAAGAAATAAAAGACTTTTGAGTTTCTTTAGGGATGTTTAGAAGGCAAAGGTACCAAGTTGAATACCTCGTGGATCGCTCAGATGGTCCAATGCACAGAGATATAATATTATCAGGGTTTCCGTATCAGTAGAGCATTCTTCCATGAAAGGACATGGTACACATCATTTTTTCAGTCTACATTGTGCCCAAATAAAGATTTACACCCTTTCAGCAGTCCTACACTGTCAAAAGCATTTGTTACACGGTATGGAGACCCTAGCATCATTATTTCTCCAGTTTGTCCAGTCAACAAAGAATGGCATTAATACTGCAGCCAGAGTGCCAGAAGTAAATGCACAGATTTAAAGAAGAATGGGTTGCGGTTTTCCTCCTCTTATGAGCATTAATTCTTCATTTAATTCTTCACCTACCTCTTCTGCTCTGTTTCTCCTATAAGAATCCAGAAGAACACATTGTAAAAGGTTGTTGTCCGGTTGTTCGACTATTGCTGTTAGAGCGATTCAGTTTGACTGTTTGAACAGTCTTGGGGTGGGTTACAGAGTAGTTTGTATGTAATAGGCTGGGAGGAGAAAGTCTAGACTGTATTATCCATTGGGCTTATTGTACATGACTGGTTTTGCATCAATTAATCAAAGCACATTTCACAAGATCCTGGTCTATTACTATTGGTGATGTTTTTCCTAACTATGTTTATTACATTTTTACACTGTTTCATGTTCTTCTGGGAGGCATCATAAGTATAACATAGGATTCACCCTTGTTAGGTGCCCTATGTTTCCTGCTCTCCCTACCTTTAATTTTTTCTGCTTTATGTGCTATCTGAGAATTGTCTTCAGTTGATTTAACCAATGTAGTGGATAATATTTCCTACTCTCTGATGTATGAATTAAATGAATCAGTTCTTAGATGTTCTTGTTGGGTTTAAGATGGAAGATTTGGGAACACTAGGGATTAGAGTTAGCCCTGTCCACTAGGATCCTTGTGCAACCAGCTGACCTTTCCAAGATCCCTTCTGTTAATCTTATCTCTGTTTTCCCTTGGAGTTGCTAAAGCAGACCTGGAGTTAAATGACCTCTGGTCCGATCTATAAGCAGCCCCTTTGTCCCTCTTGGAGAGCTACCTTTGAGTATGTCCAAGCAGGTCTGGAGTTAAATGACCTCTAGCCTGATCTATAGATAGAAATTTGGTTGCTTTCTTTCTTTCACCTTCTCTCCTTAATGTTCCATTCCATCATCTATCTAAAGATCCTTTAGTATAGATGACTTTCCCTCTGAAAGCCTTGGCTAGTTGTTGTAAGCAATTCTCCTTTCATGACTCCATAGCCCAATGGATGGCACTTTCTTGACCTATCCCCTTTACTGAAACATCCTGCTGCTTTGTTCTTTTCTCCCATTACTTTCTTAGTCTATGATCTCATGACTCAACCCATCAACCAACCAACCAAATTATTTTAAAACCTCCTTTGTGCTTCATACCTAGCCTAATATCTCAATTCGATCTTAAAAGATATATTATTCTTTGTGTTATTGGAGAGATCCCTCTCCGGGTCCAGGAGGGCTAGATCCTAGGGCCCAAAAGTGGTTATGATGTTGTCTCATCTTTTGGTCTTGCCAATCTGGCCAAAACATGGGAACCCCAACAGATATAATCAAAGGTTATACTACAGTTCCACCTTCTTCAATAGGATCGATCCTTTCAGTGATCGATCTTTCTCGGATGCTATGTACACAGATTCATATTAAATTCTCTGTTTCAGACAGAGTCACCCTTTCAGCCAACAACACAGAGTTTCACATTTTCCACAAAAACTCAAATATCCTTCATATATAATTCAACCAAGAATACATGTAAATTTCACATAGAATTTAGAAACAAATTCCTCATCAATATATACAAATGTGATCAATTACAACAACATTCACTTACAAACTTCTTGTTTGACCACATCTTCAATTCGATGGCCCTTCTACCTCACTACTCTCCAGACCTCTGAACATCTATATGCCCGTAGGCTTACATTTATACCAATTTAATGGTGAATCTATTTAGCTCCCAAAACTCTTAAAATTCCCAAATCCTAAATCTAGACAAATCCCTAGATTTGTGGAAACTGACTCCAGCTCATTTCTATTCTGTAGTATTTTCGAATCTCTAATATCTTCATATGCCCAACTAATCATTCGAGAGCAGTTAAAATTATCTGCACATTTAATTAAAATTAATTAGAACCCACTAAATTCATTACATAAAATATAACTCTCTTGAAAACTAAAAACCCCTAAGTCTAACAAAAATGCATGGAATTTGTTTTAGCATAATGTCCCTGCATCAGAATCCCAAGGTTAAAATTAATCATGATCTCCTGATCATGTGATCTTAAAAATTTGCCTCCTGGGTCCCATACTTTTCTTTGCTCCTGTCCATTAGTTGCATTATTCTTCAACTTCACACTTCGAGGTTTCCATAATTTGTTCTGCAACTTGCCTCCAGCTATGCTTTCACATTCTGCTCTTGTTTTTCCTTTGCTAAAATTTCCATACTTTCTTGCTGCTGTCTGCTTCTTTTGAGACACCTTCACCATCAGTCTTCTGATGCTTTCAATCTCTATGTCTATCTTATCTTCTATCTGGAAATCTCTTTGCCTCTTGTTGTTGCCTTCAATTTCTGTTGCTGCCAATACTATTGCTGTTACTGCTACCAATGTTGCTTATTTTTCCAGGAATGTTGCTAACATTATTCTTACTTCTGTAGATGTCACCCCACATGTTGCTTCAGCTGTCACCATAGATGTTGTTGATGCCAATGTTGCCTCCTCCCAAACATCCTGAATATCTCTTAAGTTATCTCCCTCTCCAACACTTTTCTTTTGTTCATGACCTGCAAATTTACTTTTAGAAAATAAATTATCATTTAATTTTCTTCCTGCAGTAACATACTCATTTATCTCTGTTTGTATACTAGTAAGAAAAATTAATTTTTGCAAACAAATATCTGCTCCTATTCTTTTCACAGCTTCAGGCATCTTTATTTCAGTGTCTCCAATTTTCTTCTCTTGTTCAAATGTTTCTAGCAAACATTTCAGCCATCTCCTCTGTACAACCATATCATCAATATGTTGCAATTCAGTTTCATCATATCCCCCTTCTTCTTCTTTGACAATCCTTAGTAATTGTCTTTCGTCCCCTTGATTGATTCTAGCAATCAAATCAATTTCTTCAAGTACTGGGTCTTCATCCTTTATCAGAATGGAATTCTGATTCTTCATCGCTGTAGCAGTTCTAAAATTATGTCCTATAGTCTTCCCTTTGTTCATCAGAAAAATCAGCTCCTTCTTGTCATTAACAGTCATAAGTTTCTTCCCATGAGACATGACTGTCTCACCTTCCTTCTCTTGCAACAATTCATCTTCATCCAAGACAAACCCAAGAGATGGATTGTCTTCTGTAACACCTGTAACCCTAGTCAAACTGTCAATTTCAAAACTACAAGACCCAATGGTCTGATTTGATGATCCAGTCACCAAATATTTTCTCTGCAGCTCCAAGTCTCCTCCAAGACCCATAAAACCTTCACTACCTCCATTCCCTTGTATCTTCACAAGACAATTATTAAAACAAAGCTCATAAGGCCTCAGTGCCTTTTCTTCCTCTGCCAGCATTTCAGTATGTTTTCTTGAACTTTCTTCCATTATCAGCACATTAGTATGTTGATCCAAACTATTCACACCATCTTCTCCCATGATTTTTTCCTGTTTACTGTGATTAAATCTACCTTCTTCTTCAATCTCTCTATCATACTCTGAGTTTTCCAAAAAATATTCCAGCAGTGCAATTTCTTTGTGGCATTGCTGCAATATTTCATCATCATTTACTATCCCTCCATTCATACACAAACTTACAGTTTGTAAACCACAAGCTTCAACAGCATCAACTGGTATTTCACATATAAGTTCTTCAAACTGATCCTCTCCTTCTTCATTCACAAGAATTTCTTCCTATGCTGCAACAGTTTCCATCATAACTGCATCATTGCTTCCTTCAGTCAAGAGACATTCTCCAACATTGCATTTTACTTCATAGTATTCCTCTTCTGAGAGATACCTCTTCATACTTGTGACAACTTCAAAATATTTCTCATCTTCCTCTGCAAAACCTGTAATCACATCACAATTATCAGTTACAAAAATGCAAGGTTCTACATCATCTAGCTGATCTGGATTTGCCCAATAGTTCATGAAATCATCAATGATATCCTCTTCAACAAGACAACCTTCTTGTTGTCTTAAGTCTTCATCATGGTTCATAAGATCCTTCATAGACCTATATTCTTCACCTGTACCCATGAATACACTATGTTTTTCTTCACAAACAGAAACTTATCTTTTCAACTCAGCTACTCTGAGTTCTACACCTCCCAATTGTACATTCCTCCTATGTTCAAGATTTTTCATCTTTTTTGCAAACTGAATGCTTATCTGCTGCTCTCTTCTCTGTTGTAGCCTCTGCCACTTTACTCTCTTCTTCATGAGCCAACCAACTCTCTGTATTTCCTCTATCATCATCTTTAATTTATTAAATTGTTCCCTGATCTCAACTACCTCTTTCCAATATTCTGCATCAGTCAATTTCTTCTTCATGCCATTTTCTTTGGCATCTTCCTTCACCTCTCTTTTGATGTGGTCTCTCTTAGAATCTCTGCTATCTCTTTTATGAATATCAATATTCATCCTCTTCTCCATGATTTCCTTACTCATAAGCTGCACTAAGCCTCTGCAACAGAAATCTCTCCTGCTGCCACTTACCTCACCGATCCTTTCCTCCGGATCTGGTCTTTTGGAAAGTACTGGTCCCCTATCTGTTGGAACCTTCTGAGCACTCTCTTCTGCTCTCTCTAGGCTTCACTCCTCTGCAAATTTTAGAACTCATTCAACCTCTATTGAATCTCTTCAGGTTCTGCCACATTATTTTTCCACTTAGAATCCCTTGCAGGACTCCTTCATCACTGCTCTCAAAGCTGTGATCTGCTTTTGCTGAGATTTCTTCAATTGCCTGCACTCTGAATTCTACAAAAAATTCTTCAAACCAGAGTTAAATAAAGCCCATCAACTTCACCTTCCAAGATCCATGAGTGATCTTGTTGTTCCTCTCACCTAAACTGCATCTCTGTATGCTGCAATCTTTATCAGTTTAAAAAATATGATCTTATTTCATTACACATGCATTAAACGAAAACTTGTACTATCAAAACAGCTATTCCAGCTTTGATACCACTTGATGGCAGGCTCACCTGCTATATACCCACAACCTTCACTCTAAAAGGAAATTTCTCTTTTGCAATTCCGAAGTCGTCCTCAATATCAAAATCTGGGTAAATTCAATAATAATGTGAAAGCTTCTATATCTCAAATCCCAGATTTGAGATATTGAAGTAATCTTATTAAGATTATAAAACCCATACAAAAACCCATATTTCAATTCTTCTATGTGGAAGCTTTAATTTCTACTTCAAGCCTATGGTTAAAACCATAACCAAAACCCATCTTATAATATGTCGAATTAATATTCGAATATTACAACTAAGCCATTATATAAGTCTTGGCATATACTTAGGTTTTATATTTTAAACCCAATGGTAAACAAGCCACATTCGAAACCCACTCTATTTAAGATTTCGTGCCACTTGATTCATATCAAGTTCGATCTTGGTAAAGCTCCAAAGTGCTAACATACTTTTATACATGTTGGTTTTGTCTTTCGTTGGTTCTCATTGACTATGTGAATCTAAACACTGTCATATCATGTTTTAATTCCAGTACTAACACATAGTCGGACCCACAACTTTATTACATACCTCTTCATTAACTTTTGCGCTAACTAGTTATGCGAACACCGTTGGATCACTTCATCCAAACATCCTATGGATATCGCACAATAAACTTGCACATGCTTTGGACTTCAAAAATCACGCGATGTAACTGGTTTCAAAATACCACTAAAAACCACGTGTCAAGTGCTGGCGTATATCAAGTTTTTTTTGACGAATTATACTTACCAGTCTTGAGGTTGTGCAAGACCACTTGTTTTGGGTTTTGAAACCACCGTTACTGTCCAACGCTTCGCCGGTTCTGCTCCTTACCCTCATGGTTCCGCCTTCAACTCTGCATCATCGGGTTCTAACTCCATTACATAGCTGCGTTAATTACTGTTTAACTAAATAGTTCCACCCTCTTGTATCACTTCTATGCCATCGAATTTACATTCGATTCACTCACTTTTATTCAGCCGCACCTTTCAAGTTCCAATCTACCACACTGTTTCAGTTTTAAAACTCCCTTTCACCATTTCAATGACCTTCAATATGCCATTTAACTCTCGGAAATTCTTATACAACATTATTACCTTCTCTATTTACTTTACGGCTTCATCCTACAAATTACATAGAGATTCAATGCATTCACTGGTCATTACTGGTTCACTATCATCGATTGCTAATTCTCCATTACACTATGTGGATATTCACAGTTTTGAATTATGTGCTTTCTCTAACATATGCAAACCTTTATTGCATTCAAAACAATAACTTGACATTAATTAACATTGATGCTTTCCTCAATTAGGAACTACGCCCTCAATTGACCATTAATACAACCAAGGTCGATATAATCAAAGGTTATACTATACTTCCACCTTCTTCACTAGGATCGATCCTTTCAGTGATCGTTCTTTCTCATATGCTATGTACGCAGATTCATATTAAATTCTCTATTTCAGACAGAGTCACCCTTTCAGCCAACAACAAAGAGTTTCACATTTTCCAGAGAAACTCAAATATCCTTCATACAGAATTCGACCAAGAATACATGTAAATTTCACATAGAATTTAGAAACAAATTCCTCATCAATATATACAAATGTGATCAATTACAACAGCATTCACTTACAAAATTCTTGTTTGACCAGATCTTCAATTCGATGGCCCTTCTACCTCACTACTCTCCAGACCTCTGAACAGCTATATGCCCGTAGGCTTACATTTATACCAATTTAATGGTGAATCGATTCAGCTCCCAAAACTCTTAAAATTCCCAAATCCTAAATCTAGACAAATCCCTAGATTTATGGAAACTGACTCCAGCTCATTCCTATTCTGCAGTCTTTTCGAATCTCTAATCTCTTCATATGCCCAACTAATCATTCGAGAGAAGTTACAATTCTCTCCACATTTAATTAAAATTAATTAGAACCCACTAAATTCATTACATAAAATCTAACTCTCTTGAAAACTAAAAATCCTTAAGTTTAACAAAAATGCATGGAATTTGTTTTAGCCTAATGCCCCTGCATCACATCTTAATAGGGCTGGACGGTAGAAAATTATCCAACATAGTAATTTTAGAATCACCCATACTCTTCCTTAAGCCATATAGAGTGGAAGATATCATGTAGCATGTCTTTATACTTGCAATTTCTACCGACGTCGCAGGCAGCAGTAATGCAAAGGTTCCCATTAAAGTGGAATCCTTTACGAGTCCTACACCAATGTTCTGAAGTTCTAGTTAGGGTATGTGAACGAACAGAATTCTTCCAGTTACCTGCAAATTAGAGGCAAAGAAGGATAGCTTATTATTGAATGTGATAGTACCTTTATGTGGAAAGGAAATCATTCTAAAATATGTAGAAACAATTGTAGTCATTGCATATACCCATGTCCTTCCAAGTAAAATATTATAGTCAAGGGGTCTATCAACAATCTCAACATGAATATTCATTGTTTTCCCCCCTAGTTCAACATGCAGGTTACTAATAATATCACAAGGTTTATATGTACATCCATCAAATGCCTTCAACGTCATTGATGATTCTAATAAGCGCAGTGAGACAAATGACTTCCAACAATTTAGAGACATAATGCATGTAGATGCTCCACCATCAATAATAGTGCGATGAACAAGGTGATTTAGAAAATTTACTTGTATGGAGAATTCCAATTCTACTGGTAGTTGTGGTACATAGCTTGTATGATTAAAGACAAAAAGATTAGAATCAGTTGGATCATCCAACAGTAGCCGACAATAAAGCTTGTTTTTTGGAGGGACAATTTTTTAATACCTTAAGAGCAGACATAGCTGAAGGGGATTGAGCCAAATCTTAAACTATATTATAATTTTGAGCAGCTCTTTCTTGAGGATTATATGTCGATTTGTGAATTACTCCCTTTCATGGCTTGATTGTCAATTCAGGAATAGCAGTAGGCGATACTGATTTTGTAGAAGGATTTGTTGTTGAGTTAATAGGTTGATCAGTGGCCTAACTACCATAATATTTATTACGCGTTGACACCAAAATATATATTGAAGGTTTTGTTACAGATAACCTTAACACTTGGAAACTAGGATCTAGATCCGTAGCAACCATGTTTGTGTTCGGATTTGGAAATGGGTCTCTCAACACAGCTGACGCATGGGAAGTCTTGATGATTTTTTAGAATACAACATCGTGAGGAAAATCCTTAACAAAGTGTTCCTAATTACATATTATGTATGGATAATGAGGTTTCCTAGGTCCAGAAGATTAATCATATGATCTTTCCTGCGGGTTAGAAGTTTTCTTTTTCTTAAATTTCCCCTTTTTCTTACTTCCGAGTTGCTTGTCACTTTTTCCTTTGTCAAATGACACAACATTAATTTAGGAAGCAGGAGTAGGATCATATGCTGTAGTGTGACGTGTGCTGTCAGTGACAATAAAACCGTCTCTGGCATGAGAGTCCTTTAATTGCGGAGGAACAGTAAAATTAGATCTTGGCGCATTAGGAATTTTTTCATAGAGCGTGCTAGACTGAATGTAAAACAAGTCTAAATATTGGGCACGAGCGATAAATTTCTGTTCTATGACGATGCCTCCCTTAGCCACATCCTTAGTTGTAGATGGTAACAGGGACTTAATGAACCATTCAGCAAGGAGCTGATCCGAAACAAATGTCTCAACCATTCTATGACGATGACGCCACTCATGAATATGATCAGAGATGTGAGTAGCATTAGTCTGTTTAAAAATTTTCAACATTTCCATTCCAGTTTCACATATAATGGGTAACTGGAAATGAGTCAAAAAGACAGTAGCTAGGGAAGTGAAATTATCAAAAGAAACTCTAGGTAATTCAGTGTACCATTTTGCAGCCGAACCTGTGAGCATACGCTCGAAAAGACGTAGTCGAACAGACTTATCATTTAGGGAGTTTGATGAACACCATAAATGATAAGTCATAACATGAGTTGATGAATCTTCTCTAGGGTTTCCATTGAACTTAGGAATAACCGAGGGTAATTTATGAGGTATCATCGGCCACCAAGGAGCACAGTTAATTAGATCATTAGTTAGCTGATTTAAATCTGGTAACTCTAAGGTTGCAACAAAGGGAAACTGTATTAAGGTCAGGTTGAGCATAGCCAGGGTTAGATGGAATTGCTTGAGAAACAAGCCTTTGAGAATCAACATAGGGAATCTTCTGCTGGTAACCTAGATAGGGGTTGTTTTGAAAAGAAAATGCCTGAGGATTCTGTTGACCAAAACCTGGATATGATACTTGTTGAAATGAAGTTTGAGTTATTTGTGCCTGTGGCTACCAAGGGGTTTGTCCACCAATGTCATAACCTAAATTAGGATAACTTGGATTCGATTGATAGATATAACCATATTGCGGTTGTGACATCCCATAAAATGGTAAACCAACTCGTGAATAAATGATTCCGGATACATGTTGTTGCAAATTAACCGAAGGATTTGGAGTATGTGGACCCAACGTTTGATGATATTGAGTTGAAGGACCCATTTGATAAGGTTGTACAACATTTTGATTTTGTAACAGGGGTAAAGATGTATTGACAAGTGGAAATTATGTGGGTGTAACAGGTTGAACTGGTTGATACAAGTGTACAACCGTTTGCAGTTGGATAGGCAGAGTGGATTGCCATTGACAAACATTAATTTCGACATTAGGTTGACCAAAACGTGACGGAGTATTGTCATATTGGGTGACCAAAAGATGCCCCCCAGCATGAGGAGGATAATAAGACGAAAAATATTTCTCTCCAAATGCTAGGAGTCCAGTTGATATGGTACTTGAAGATATATACCCAGAAGGACTGGCTTGATATTGCCCTGAAGATGTGTATAAAGAATCAAGTCGTTCAGTACTCACTGTAGGATTACTAGTTCAAATACCGGATGATGACATTGGTAAAGTCCATGGATCTGAAGATGCACCAGAGAAAATGCCAGATAATGATTTGTAACCTGATGGGACCAAAGGGCCACCATGAAAATATGACTCTGGTGAAGTTGTAAACATCGACGGGGTAGCTAGGGCAGGTGTTAGTATGAATCTTAATTCCAAGCGTACGAAAAAATACCACTTTAGTTGCGCATAAAAAACAACCCTAACAACAAATATGACTATTAATATCCTTAGATCTGTAGTTAGGTGATTAAGATAAATGCTGCAAAAATCTAGATCTATGCATTAGAAGACATTAAGCAGTAGAAAAAACAAGATTTACTCCATGCATCCAATAGACAAGACAAGAATATATCAAATGAATTTTTTATTAATGGCACCTGGGAGGAAAACATAAGAGGGTGTTCCCTATTCTCCTCAATGGGATGGGTTCTTGTAAGTCCTCAGCACTTCAGATCTAGAATTTCTCTCTCTTGATGGTGTAGAAAACCCAGACAAAAAATGGTAGCAAAATATGACTATGATGGTGTATCAATAGTCAGACCAAAAGTATAGATCTAGAGTGATATTTAGGCAACCAAAGGTGACAAATGAATGGGAAAACCATTCTATTTATAAAAAAATATTGAGTTAGTCTAGATATTGGTGCATAGTTAAAATACTATTAACCAAATCAAGATCCAACTTTTATGGAATATTTTATTATATTTGTTGGAGGGAAAAGGAATTTTACTTGGGTCAAATCCCTTTATTTGTAAATAATAACTAAATAAATGATTTATTTATCATTTTAAGGATGTGGTTGAGTAATAATCAAGTAAATAATGATTTTTTTAGTTATTTAAGGGTGATTTAGTCATATTTAACAAAAAATATTATTTAAATAAGGTTTAAATAACTATTCTTATAAAATAATAAGATAAATAGTGATTTATCTAATTAATTTCCTTGTTTTGGGTTAAATATAACGAGGAATATTAATTAAAATTTTGTTTAACTAATTATTCCTTGAGGAAAATCAAAAAAATGTATATTTATTTAATATTTCCTTATGGGGTTTCCTGTTTAGACCATAAAAAACTTAATAAAGGTGGTTTACTAAGTTATTTTCATAGTGAAAGCAATTTTACTTGGGGTGGAATTGGTCTTACATGGTGTACCTGGTCCATCTAATGATAATAGGTTAGATGACCAAAAAATGGTGTAATAGATTTCCCCCTAGCGTGCGAGCGTTAGGAGATAATCGTATGTCTCAAGTATGTTGTACGAAATCAATCACTAGACATCAAAGGGGAAGTCAAAGAAAGAGAAGTATAAGGTAGACCAAAGTGTTGAAAAGAACTAGACCCTAAGGAGGCGAGACTTATAGGTGAGAAAAGTCTCTTTGATGAGTAAGTACCTATGCTATAGGTGGCGGGGGAGGCATACCTATGCCTGCCGAGGAAAAGTACAAACAATAAGGTGTCCGGAAAACCATGGAACTAGCCAATATAGTACATGCCAGCATAAACATGAGCCAGATAAACAACACAATAATGAATCTCACATACATATTGTGCTTGGGATAACAGCCACGACTTGTACAATAATATCTGAGTACATGAGGTATAAATGCAAGCTAGATGCCCCTGAAAACAGGAAAGGGCTCTGAAAATCTAACTGATATATGCAAACAAAAAAACGTTACAAGCGGCTAAGGCCGACATCATCAAATGTATGAAGCTGCATCAAAAGGCCATGATGAAGAGGTCATCTGGGTATGTTGGGGGCTACCTATAGGGCCACCCCCTCATGAGGGTTGATACATCTCACACACACCCGAGTATCACCGATATCAACTGTTGCATCACTGAACCATCAATTATACAGATCTCGATCATGCTTAAATGTAATATTCCTACTTAGCCTCAGCTAAGAGGAATAATCATTTTTGTTTTAATTTATGTTGCATGAATAAATGAATAAAGGAGGACATGTAAAACTCTTGAAAATACTGAATAAATCAATTTCCATGTGAAGAAATATAAATCAGGGCCATGTAAATAAATCACTTGCAGGTGTGAAAGGGGATTGGGCTCTAAGACTGGGTCAACCTTGCTAAATCTACAATGCTGTCTAGATTCAATGTATCTCATGAAGGGATAGCACAGTTCTAGAAGGAGGCCCCTCATGTGAAAAGAGCTAACTCATCAAGGTGGTTTAGGGTTTGCAAAGGCTTTCATCTTATAAAAGGAAGGGGAAGGCAGCAAGAGAATGTTGTTGATTGATTATATTTTTGAGTATCTTGTCTGTTTAGACAAATAATATTCTTTGCTATTTAGTGGAGAATTGTGCTTCTTAGCACTTGGAGTTCCTATGCAGGGATTTCACCTCTTCCCTTGAGAATTCTTGGAGGATTATTTACTAATTTGATCCACTATCAGGCTTTGGGCCAAGATCTACTTCCAATTTTAGCGCAGATCCAGTGAGGGTTTTCTTGCTCTTGTAAGCTGCAGCAAGTGGGATTTTAGATCTACAAAGATCTAGCTTGTATTGGAGCCTCTTCTCATGGACTGTGTCTTTTAACCTCCTGGAAGATTGCATCCACTGTTTGAGCTTCAGATTTGTATCTTGGCATTAGGCCTGTTAGCCATCAGTAAATTTTTGTCATAGCAAAAGATGGCTAAAACAAGTCTTAAGTCTTCAAGAAACAAGTTTTTGAGCAAAATTGTGAGTTCTTGAAGCCTTTTTGTCCCTTGTCCAAAAAATCCCTTCTATTCCACTGATATCTTCATTAAAAATACTCAAGAAGACGTGCTGTATAAAGGAGATTTTTTTCAGCCATGCTCCCCATCTTTTCACCTTCATAAATTCCTCCAAAATCCCCTCATATTACCCTTTTTTCCCTTTTATTCATCCTCCATTTTCCTCTGAAATTTCCCCTTTCTTCCTATTAATTTTCCCTTTCATTTTCCTAAAAAACCTCCAAAAATCCCTTTTAAACTTATAAAAAACTCTTTTTTATGGTTTAAAGCATTCCCTTTTTCCTACCAGAACCTCAAAAAACGCTTAAAAACCCATAAAAATCATAAAAAAACTTTAAACAGCCTTTCCGCCCCTTTTGAAAGCCTTCATCCCCTTTTCGCCTAAGCCCTAGCCCCTCTTTTGCTATAAAACCGCGGCCCAAAACCACACGCTAAGGACTTAAGCCCCCATCGCAATCGCATATCGGCATTTTCCATTTTCTCTCCCCCTTTACCTTTTTCCCCCACTGATGTGATCGCCCAATATAAACCCCACCGATGTGATCCCATCACGTCGACCATCACATCGACATTCTTCATCGCATCACTCTGCCTCATCGCATCGGCGCGTCAGCAAATCCTAGTTCTTATGCCCCCAGAATTTTTCTCCGCCGATATACGAAGCCTGATCGCATATCCACCATCAATCTCAATCATGTTTGAATAGTCCTCCTTTCATCGCCCTCCTTCTCCCATCGGCCATCCGCCATCGCAAAATCTAAAATATTTGTGCCCAGACCCTCTTCTCCTCAAATCTCTTATTCCCCGATTTGGATCCCAACCGTCGATCTTGTTGATTTGACGATTCCTATTGATCTTCACTTTTTTCTCTGCCGCTCTCATAAAAAACCTTTTTCCTAAATAAATAACCCCAAACCTTTGAAAAATATGGGCCCTCAGCCTTTTATCCTTCCCCCTCTGAACGATCCTGGTCGTAGATCTCATTGATCTAACATCTCTCCTTTCCCCTCTCATCATCTGGACTACCCCTTATCGTTTCTCCCTCCGAGTCATCTCCACCATCGATCTGTCCTTTTTCCCCTGGATTGGACGACCACTAACCCTCCCTCCAACTTTCACCTTTTTCTTGTATTTTTCACCTATACCTGGATTATTACACTTTATCGCTATAATCCAAGGTTTGCCCGAATTTAAGCCTCCTCGCTACCAAAAAAAATAGGTGATGTCACCCACCGTCCCCACCATATTTTCCACCGCACAACTTCCAATCCTCGTTTTCATCCATGACCATAGATCTTCGGTCAGAAGATCTAACGTTCCCAAACCCATTTCACATTAATTTCACCAACAAAACCAATCATGAATTTTGGACGCGAAATTGGCGGTATTGGGTGGACAGGTGTCGACACTTGAGTAGTATCGTGTTCAAAAGAACCAATACCACTAACCGCCTAACCTTCGCGTGAAAACCATCTCCAGTTTTCGCAAAACCACTCATCCACCATTTCGCTCCAAAACTTAGAATTAAGCCCTTTTTTCGCATTTTTGTCCATAAAACCCCTCCAGCATACATTTTTCCTCCTCACTGCTCCTCCTGCCCTCTGCCAAGCCTCTGTAAGAAGTTTTAGCCCCAAATTCGCAGGTTTTGTTAAATTTTTGTTGTGTTGTAGGTTTCATGGTGACAGTCATAGTGTAAAGCTGTCCCACAGTCCAATAAAGGGACGAGGCTGAGGATGATGATCCTTTGTGGCTGGATTAAATACAAAGAAGGGAAAAAAGGTTTAGATTTTGGCATTTTTACTGATGGTTTCATGAGAAAATGGTTACATAGCAAAACCCTCCAGTGCATAAAGAAAGCACCTGTCAGCGAAACTAATGAAGTTAAATGAAGAAAAGTAAAAGAGTATCAAGAAAGAAACATAAAGGATTAAAACGAAAAATTTGAAGATCAAATGACTTAATCCAAAGATTAAAGGTTAAAGCATAAATTAAAGGAAAATCAGTGTTTAAATCCACAAAAGTAGACAGATCAACAAAGAAATCCTCCAAATTCCACATCAGTGAGGCAATTAAACCTCAAAATGCCACTTGCCAGCTTATTTGCCTCAAAAGAATACACAGTTAATGCACAGTCAGAGATATTTTGCCAAAGACAGCTTAGAAGTAGTTTCCAGCCTACAAAAAGCATCAAAGGTCAACAAAAGTGACTAAGTTAATGAAACTTAATGTAAAAAAATCAATTAATGGAGCCAGAATCTTAAATCTTCTCCATTATGCCTCCCAAAGGCCGAGAAGCCATAAATCTGTATTAATTGAACAATAACTCTTCCTCTCACTCCACCTCCTCATTTTTGTTATAAATGTCATATGAGGAACCCATTGTAAATTTTGGTTGTTGAATACTCATCTAGTATAAATAGTTACTAAGGCTACTGAAGCTCTATTTGTAATTGAAGAAAGATAGGCTGAGATGAGAAGTTTGAAGCTGTAAAGACCTACTCGACGTGAAGATTGTAACTAGTTTGAACGTCATAATACAAGATAATTTATGGGATCCTGGTCTATGTCAACGGTGATGTTTTTCTTACTATGATTTTTATTTTACTTATGTTTCCATACTATCCACTATTCTCTGACAAAGAACAACAAAGATAGGTTAGGATTTACTATAAAGTACTCTAAATATCACTGATAAATATTTATCTTTATGTTTTCTACTAATTGTGTTTTGAGGATAATTCAATAGAGTACAACCAGTAAATTGTTGGTGAGCCCATGTTTCCTGAGCATAACTTGAGATATTGTCTTTAAAAGTTTCCTGACAAGTATGCTGAAAGCAGGCTAAGTTAAAAGTCTTTACCTGATCTTAGGCTACTTTTTATTGTTTATCTTAAATGTTTTCCTTTGAGAATATGTTGAAATAAGACTAGATTAAAAGTCCTTATTTGATCTTAATCTATTCTTTGTTTCAAACTGTTTCCCTAAGAATATGCTGAAAGCAGGCTAAGGTAAAAGTCTTCACTTGATCTTAGGCTATTCTTTGTTTTCCCTTAAGAGCATGTTGAAAGCAGGATAGATTTAAAGTTCTTACTTGATCTTAAGCTGCCCTTTGTTTTTCTTATATGTTTGTTTATTTCACCACCTCTTGATGTTTCATACCATAACTCAATCTTAAAAGATCCTTTGATATAGATTACTTGACCCATAGATCATTCTTGGAATTTTTTTTCCAATTAAATCCTTTATGTGTCCATAGCCCAATGGATTGACACTGTCTTTGACTTATCCTATCAGCGGAACCATTCTTTCAACCTGCTAATACCTTCACCCTTCAAAAGACTTCCGTCATTTTGATGATATCACACCCAACCACAACAAACAAAAACCCTTGTACTTCATAGCTAGCCTAAAATCATATCATAAACCTTAAAGATCATATCTTTAGAAAAAACTTATATAGAGAGATCCCTCTCTGAATCCAGGAGGGCTAGATCCTAGGATTCCAAAGTGGTTTTGATGTAGGCTCTGCAACATTTGTTCTTGCCAATCTTGCAAATTACAGAGACCCTAACATACTGGTGACCATACTAGGGAAATTATTGAGTAATAGATAACTTCACAACTCAACTAACCCCTTTTTCTAAATGAATCAAGTGTCACCAAGACTGGTTATTATGGATTGTTGATGGTGAACAACAACCAAACCTTGAAAACAGATAAAATCCTTCACCTGGTGACTCCATTGGTATTTATTAGCCCTACTGACCCCTCTGGTTTTTTTCTTAAGAC
This sequence comes from Pinus albicaulis, assembly GCA_034641835.2. Taxonomy (NCBI): domain Eukaryota; kingdom Viridiplantae; phylum Streptophyta; class Pinopsida; order Pinales; family Pinaceae; genus Pinus; species Pinus albicaulis. The sequence goes on from CM076570.1 coordinate 626,039,707, forward strand.
TCTACTGGGAAATTCTGAATGAATTACATCGTGTACATCCTTAAGACCTCATAAGACCTAGAACATTTCTGATTGGTATTTTAATAAACATCGGTGGTAGACCATAGAGCATTTTACCTCCAAAAAAGCTAAAAATTTCCACCTGGCGACTCCACAATTCCCAAAATACCAAATGACTCCACTAGTAGAAAAATTTAAACTGTTTGACAAGATATAGTGACTTCTTCCTTGATATACAAACATGGAACCAAGGATACAAACGATATATGCTCCAATGAGTAGAGATCATATCCCTGGGTTCCCACATAAGATGCTCCATATGTGTTGGGATGATAACCTTCCTGTTTTTTAAAGGTGAAAATTTTGATGACCCATCGTTACATCTCATAAAATTTCATATACATGTATGGAAGGTAAAGACTGAATGGCATGAAGACTGCCTTATGAAAATGTTCATGTTAACGTTAGAAGGAAAGGCAAGGGATTGTTATGAATTGTTAGAACCTAAGAGCTTGTTTTCTTTGGAAGACATGCACCAAGTATTTTATCAAGAATACAAAGAAAACCCTTCATCTTTATCATGGACTTCAAACTGTTGTGATCAATCTCAAAACATCATACAATACATGTTGAATATTGATGAGGATTTTGTTAATATGCACCCTGACGATCTGTTAACAGCCATTCAATAATTTCATATGAATTCTAGCCATCTCAAAGACCTAGATGAATCAAATGAGGAATAAATCAATCAAGGGATAAAGGACATTCCTCAAGATATCCATGCCAGCATAAATAATGGTTCCTCATCCCTTCTAGGTGAGGCTAACTTAAATATTGATGATCTAGAGCAGCACATGCATTTCTCAGATTAGGAACAAACTCAACCACTACAAGACCTAGAAAATGAGAAAGACATTTATTATTATCAAGACTTTATAGAATATGATGAGGAAGGTTGTCAAGAAATTATTGATTTCCTACCTATAACTTGTGTTTTACTGTTAAGATATCTTTACAAACAAAATGTAAATACTAATAGTGAGCAGTGCTTTGAGGAAACAAGTAGCCACTTAGAAAACAAAGAATATGAAATGGAAAGAGAACTAGCACATACAGGGACTCTCCCTCTATGTTACAACTCATTTTAGATTACACAAGAACAGTGGCATCCAGATAATATAGAAGAAACAACTCATGAACCCTGTATTCAAATTTAGTATTATAACAATCATGAGGAGTTATCTGAAACAGCAGTAGATCAGGAAACAGTAGAAAATCCTCAAGGTTTCCCTACAAGAACAAGTAAAGATCCCTTAGAAGAGGCTCAAGAAGACATCCGACCTCAAAATCAGTTAACACAAGAGAAAGAGAATTGTTGTATTTCTGTTTATACTAAAAGAGAAATCTCTCCTTTGACAAAAGAAGAAATTGATCAAATACTAAACAAGCAGCTATCCTTTGAAACTTTATTTAAACGAGATAATCATAAACACAGTGCCTACCCCACAGAACAACAAAATGGCACTTAAGACAGAGAGGATAGTAGCGAAATTAATGATAAATCTGAAACTAGTCCTTTGTGGAGTATGAATTTTGATGGGTCATGTAGTAAAACCAGTGCAGGTGCAAGAATATGACTTTACAATACATAAAGCAATAATTCTCAAGGCCATTCATATAAATTGAATTTTCAATGCACAAGTAACATGGTAGAGTATGAGGCACTCCTTTTAGGGTTGCACTTATTGAAGAAATTAGGAGCCCAAAAGATAACAGTTCATGGAAATGCAGAATTGGTAATTCGGCAAGTGAATGAAGAATTCATGGTTAAACATCCCAGACTTAAAGCCTATAAGGATGATGCCATGGATTTGTTAAAATATTTTGAAGAATCCCAACTTACCCTTGTTCCTAAAGACCAAAAAAAAAATTCCAGTGGATTAGCCCTTGTTGCTAGTACATGTTTGAGACCTTACGAGAGCAAACAATATACAATTCAAGAAAAAATCAGACTAGCTATCCCAAACAATAAAAAGTACTGGCAATTCTTTGGGGGAGAAAAACAAATAGAAAACTATCCTACTGAGGATATATCATATTCTCAAGAAGAACCTTCTCCCATTGTTGATATCAGTCTTTCATCCAAAGAACCTGAATTTACATCAGAAACAAGCATAGAGTTAGAGAAAGAATAAATTTCACTGCTTGTTGATTTGCAGGTGAAAGATGATAATGCTTCCAAGGAACATACTGAAGATGCAATCCTCAAAGCTGATGTCTTAGAGGCAGACAATCTACCAATCATAGAGAGCCAAAAGGAATAGAGTTCTCATCCTTTCTTTGTTGATCCTATGGAAGAATGCGTGGAGGTCCTAATTAGCTCAAATTCTCAAGCATGGATCCTTTGCAAGAGCCAAATACATAAGAATATGTTACCTTCTATGATAGCTTTGTTTTTGAAGATTAATATTCAACATGTACCATGGTTACCTCTGACAAGTGGCCAGATTTTCTATTCCTTTTTATCACTACTCAGCTGGCTACATTGGAAATTTTGTATGATATAAAACATGTAAATATTTCAGAGTTAGATTAGGGTAGGTAGGAATGTCAATAAAGCTCAGCCTTCGAGCATTTAGTTAGTTTTTTAAATTGTCTTGAGAGAAATAGAAAAAATTACAAAAACAATAGAAAAAGAGAAAAAGAGGGCAGATATAAAAGAAGAAAGGTACAACCCCATACCAAAAAAGGAAAAGAATGAGAATCTGAAAGTGTGAAAGCTTAAATGCCACTACCAAAAAGAGCATTTCTATTTAGTCATACAGCTTAATCATGACTAGATATATTTCAATTTACTACTGATAGGTTAGTGAATCAGATTAGCCAAACAATTTAATCTTGGCTTATCAGTGAAATATATTAGGAGAGATAAAAAAAGGTTCAAACATGCTCAAAATATGAACCAGGAAAGAAGAAAAAGGATGACTCTAAACAGATTAAAATCTGAGTCATGAGAAGAATGAAGGATGTTTATAATTTTCAGATCTTAAGCCTTCAAGTTTTGTTTTAAATTTTCTGCAAATAAAGTCTATGTGTAGCTTGTACATACATCCATAGACATCATAGAAAGATAGACAGTTTAATCTTGACTTGGCTATGTTTTAAATTTTCTGTTTTAGAAAGTAGAGAATAAAATTTGTCAGACAGTTTAATTTTGGCAGATAGTAGCTTAGGTAGAGAATTTATGAGTTCAACTTCTTAATCTGAACTCATGGAAGAAATAAGGATAGATTTAGATTAGTTTCCTGCTTTCAATAAAAGCATAAAATGTGATGTCAAAGGTTTGCAAGTCCAAGTGCACCTTATGAAGAAAAAATATTAGGAAAATTAGGTTGTGTAGGTAATTATTTGGGGAACGAATTATTCTGTTTGATGTAATATTGATCATCTTTTTAAGCAGCATGATCAAGGAAGAAAATGTTGTCAATGGATAAAGGCATTGGTCTACTTTCTAGAGATTTATCTCTGAAGTTTTTGACACCTCCAAAGAGCCACCATCCCCAAGTGGAGCCACTGTTAGCCATCAGTAAATTTTTGTCATAGAAAATGATGGCTAAAATAGGTCGTTAGTCTTCAAGAAACAATTTTTTGAGCAAAATTGTGAGTTCTTGAAGCCTTGCTATCCCTTGTCCAAAATATCCCTTCTATTCCACTGATATCTTCATTAAAAATCCTCAAGAAGACCTGTTGTATAAAAGAGACTGTTTTCAGCCATGCTCCCCATATTTTCACCTTCATAAATTCCTCCAAAATCCCCTCATATCACCCTTTTTTCCCTTTTATTCATCCTCCATTTTCCTCTGAAATTTCCCCTTTATTCCTTGTCATTTTCCCCTTCATTTTCCTAAATAACCTCCAAAAATCCCTTTTAAACTTATAAAAAACTCTTTTTTATGGTTTAAATCATCCCCTTTTTCCTACCAGAACCTCAAAAAATGCTTAAAAACCCATAAAAATCATAAAAAACCTTTAAATAGCCTTTTCGCCCCTTTTTAAAGCTTTCAACCCATTTTCGCCTAAGCTCTAGCCCCTCTTTCTCTATAAAACCACGGCCAAAAACCATGCACTAAGGACTTAAGCCCCCATTGCAATCGCATATCGGCGTTTTCCATTTTCTCTCCCCCTTTACCTTTTTCCCCCGCCGATGAAATCGCCTGATATAAACCCAACTGATGCGATCCCATCACATCGGCCATCACATCAACATTCTTCATCACATCGCTCTACCTCATTGCATTGGCACATCAGCAAATCCTAGTTCTTATGGCCCCATACTTTTTCTCCACCAATATATGAAGCCCGATCGCATATCCACCATCGATCTCAATCATGATTGAACGGTCCTCCTTTCATTTCCCTCCTTCTCCCATTGGCCATCGGCCATCGCAAAATCTAAAATCTTTGTGTCCATACCCTCTTCTCCTCAAATCTCTGATTCCCCGATATGGATCCCAACCGTCGATCTTGCTGATTTGATGGTTCCTATTGATCTTCGCTTTTTTCTCCGTCACTCTCATAAAAACCTTTTTCCTAAATAAATAACCACAAACCTTTGAAAAAGATGGGCCCTCTGCCTTTTATCCTTCCCCCTCTAAAATGATCCTGGCCATAGATCTCATTGATCTAACGGCTCTCCTTTCCCCTCTCATCCTCTGGACTACCCCTTATCGTTTCTCCCTTCGAATCATCTCCACCGTCAATCTGTCCTTTTTCCCCTGGATCAAACGACCATTAACCCTCCCTCCCACTTTCACCTTTTTCTTGTATATTTCACCTATACCTGGATTATTACACTTTATCGCTATAAGCCAAGGTTTGCCTGAATTTAAGCCTCCCCGCTACCAAAAAAAATAGGTGACGTCACCTGCCAGCCCTACCATATGGTCCACCACACAACTTCCAATCCTCGTGTTCATTCGCAACCGTAGATCTTCGGCCCGAAGATCTAACGGTCCCAAACCCATTTTGCGTTCATTTCACCAACAAAACCAATCGTGCATTTTGGACACGAAATTGGAGGTATTGGGTGGACAGGTGTCAACAATTGAGTAGTATTGCGTTCAAAAGAACCAATACCACTAACCACCCGACCTCTGCACGAAAACCATCTCCAGTTTTCGAAAAACCACCCATCTACCATTTCGCACAAAAACTCAGAATTAAGCCCTGTTTTCGTGTTTTTTTCCATAAAACCCCTCCGACATACATTTTTCCTCCTCACTGCTCCTCTCGCCCTCCGCCAAGCCTCTGCAAATAGTTTTAGCCCCAAATTCGCAAGTTTTGTTAAATTTTTGTTGTGTTGCAGGTTTCATGGTAGCAGTCATAGTGTAAAGCCGTCCCATAGTCCAATAAAGGAACGAGGCCAAGGATGACAATCCTTTGTGGCTAGATTAAATACAAAGAAGGGATAAAAGGGTTAGATTTCAGCGTTTTTACCGATTGTTTCAGGAGCAAATGGTTACATAGTAAAACCATCCAGTGCGTAAAGAAAGCACCTATCAGTGAAACCATTGAAGTTAAATGAAGAAAAGTAAAAGAGTATCAGGAAAGAAACATAAAGGATTAAAACGCAAAATTTGAAGATCAAATGAATTAATCCAAATATTAAAGGTTAAATCATAAATTAAAGGAAAATCAGTGTCTAAAGCCACAAAAGTAGATAGATCAATGAAGAAAGCCTCCAAATGCCACATCAGTGAGGAAATTAAACCTCAAAATTCCACATGCCAGCTTATTTGCCTCAAAAGAATACATAGTTAACGCACATTTAGAAATATTTTTCCAAAGAAATCTCAGAAGTAATTGCCAACCTACAAAAATCCCCAAAGGTCAAAAAAAGTGACTAAGTTAATGAAACTTAATGTAAAAAAATCAATTAACAGAGCCAGAATCTTAAATCTTCTCCATTATGCCTCTGAAAGGCCGAGAAGCCATAACTCTGTATTAATTGAACAATAACTCTTCCTCTCACTCCACCTCCTCATTTTTGCTATAAATATCATATGGGGAACCCATTGTAAATTTTGGTTGTTGAATACTCATCTAGTGTAAATAGTTACTGAGGCTGCTGAAGCTCTATTTGTAATTGAAGAAAGATAGGCTGAGATGAGAAGTTTGAAGCTGTAAAGACCTACTCGACCTGAAGATTGTAACTGGTTTGAACATCATAATACAAGCTGATTTATGGGATCCTGGTCTATGTCAACAGTGATTTGTTTCTTACTGTGATTTTTATTTTACTTATGTTTCCATACTGTCCACTATTCTCTGATAAAGAACAACAAATATAGATTATGATTTACTATAAAATACCCTAAATCTCACTGATAAATCTTTATCTTTATGTTTTCTGCTAATTGTGTTTTGAGGATAATTCAATAGAGTACAGCCAGTAAATTTTTGGTGAGCCCATGTTTCCTGAGCATAACTTGAGATATTTTCTTTGAAAGTTTCCTGAAGAGTATGCTAAAATCAGACTAAGTTAAAATTCTTTACCTAATCTTAGGCTACTTTTTATTGTTTATCTTAAATGTTTTCCTTTGAGAATATGCTGAAAGCAGACTAGGTTAAAAGTCCTTATTTGATCTTACGTTATTCTTTGTTTTAAATTGTGTCCCTGAGAGTATGCTGAAAGAAGGCTAAGTTAAATGTCTTCACTTGATCTTAGGATATTCTTTGTTTTCCCTTAAGCGCAGGCTGAAAGCAGGATAGATTCAAAGTTCTTACTTGATCTTAAGCTACCCTTTGTTTTTCTTATATGTTTTCTTCTTTCACCACCTCTTGATGTTTCATACCATAATTCAATCTTAGAAGATCCTTTGATATAGATGACTTACCCCATATACCATTCTTGGAACTTGTTGTCCAATTAAATCCTTTATGACTCCATAGCCCAATGGATTGACACTGGTTTTGACTTATCCTATCAGCTGAACCATTCTTTCAACTTGCTAATACCTTCATCCTTCAAAGACTTCCTTCATTTTGATGATATCACACCCAACCAAAACAAACAAAACCCATTGTAATTCATATCTAGCCTAAAATTATATCATAAACCTTAAAGATCATATCTTTAGAAAACACTTATATAGAGAGATCCCTCTCTGAATCTAGGAGGGCTAGATCCTAGGATTCCAAAGTGGTTTTGATGTAGGCTCTGCAACATTTTTTCTTGCCAATCTTGCAAATTAAAGAGACCCTAATAAGGCCATCATTTTTATTCAAGCTACAACACAGTTTTCATTGAGGAACTGTGTTATTTTCATTATAGGTTCTGCAGGGTGTTTTGGTCCCATTTTTGATGAGAGATCTCTGGTGTTGGGCTTTTCCTTTCACCTTGGTGATCCATGGATTAGCTTGCTGATCCATGTTCTATTTAGATCTGATATATTGTAATGTAAAGTCATCTTCAGAAATTTTTGCAGCATTTTATAGATCTACAACTTAAAACTCAAATCTACTCTTGTTTATGAATGATTTGGTCAAAACCCCAAGGGGATCTTGTAAATAAGACTATCTAGTTTCTAGATCTGAAATGGATCTGATTTTTTGTCCAAAGATCTGTCCTAGATATGAGTTGTAATATTGAGCTGCTGCAGCTCCTTAAAATAATGTTGTTGAGCCATTTTACAGTTTATACACGTGTTGCAGCCTTCTTTTCTGAAGATTTCTTGCTTTATTGTCTCCTGTATTCTACTGTATATTGAAAGAGGTTCATTGTAATTATGATTTTCTGCTGTATAATCATAAGTTGATATTATTTTATGGCCTCTTACTCATACTATCCAAGACTGTGTTATTTCTGAAGCAGCTTGTTGTGCATAGCTGTAGCCCCTCTTGTAGGGTGTTTTTTTCAGCTAGACTAGGTGGTGGGAGATCTGTTTACCACAACTAGTTTGATTTGTTTTTCCTCCCCTTTTGAATCTAGATTCCAGATCTGCTGATCTAAGGGATACAAGGGCTGTAAAATCATTTCTATACATCTATCTCCCAGGAGTGCATTGTTTCAGCAGGCTTGCTATGCTATTCCATATTTGGATATTACAGTGGTATCAGAGCTCCTTTCTTGGCACAACCTGTGCTTTCCTTGGAGCATAAAAACCATGTTGAATTTAGAATAATATGAACCTCTTAATGAGAGGGAGAAGAGGTATATGAATAGAAGTCACAAGAAGTAGGATTACACTACTTATGATCAAGACAAGGGTAAAGCCCCTAAGACTGCAAGTGACAAAGAAGGAGAAGAGTTTGCAAGAACTCTTTTGGTGGCCATGAAAGATCTTGCCAAAGAGATCAAATAGATGAGGATGGATAGAATGAGGGAATATCCTAGGAAATTTTATCCGGGGGAAAGCTATGACATTTCTCATCACTGGACTGGTCAACCAATGAACCAGCCACAAGCCCCACAAGCTTCACAACGCTCCACTATGCCTACTTTCTTGGCTGTGGAGAATGAAGGACCACAAGAGCAAGCTTCCCTTGAAGATTAATTTGTGGGGTATGATTCTCAAAGTTAGAGATTTAAGGACCACTTGAGTTTCCAAGATTTTTGTCACCTCAAGGACAGAAGAAGACCAAGGCAGCAGTATAGAGATGGTGGGTTCTTTCATAATCAGGATAGACACCACTCTATGGGCAGATTATTTTTGCCCAAATTTGATGGATCATCCTCCAGTTCTACCATGGCATGGGTAGAAAAGCTAGATATTTACTTTCAGTTGAAAAAAGTCCCTGAGATTGAAGCCATCAAGATTGTAGTGCTGCACTTTGAAGGGGAAGCACACAATTGGTAGTTCCATGGGTTGTCTACATTGGGACATATCAATGTGACCACCTATTCTAATTTTACTATAATATTGGTGGAGAGGTTTGACAGGAAGGATCCTGAAGCACCCTTCATAATCCTTGCAAATCTGAAGCAATCAGGGGATGCAGAGACTTATATCTTTGAGTTTCTGAGATTATCAGTCATGGTCCCTGATCTATCTGTAGCAAGGAGGGTTTACATGTTCATCGATGGACTGGAGGAACCTTTGCATGGGTTGGTTAAATATACCAAGACCATCACTTTGCATGATGCCATTGACAGGGTTAGAGACCTCCACGATGCCTTGCCAAAAGCAAAGGAAACTTTCCAGAGCAAGACCCCTCACATTTCTAAGGGGAAGGAAGGAAAAGCTGCTCCTTCCAAGAAGATCTCTTTGAAGAAACCTCTTGATATTGAGCTCAAGAGGGAGTTGAGAAATAAGAGATTATGTTTCACCTGCCAAGAGTCATGGGCACCGAGACATAGATATGTTGTTTGGAAATCACACTACATAGAAGTCTTCTCAGAATTTGAGGAGGAATATGGAGATGATGAACCTAGGAGGGGTCACATCACTGATAATGATGAGGAAGATAAAACACCATTTGGAGATGGGAATAAAGCCTTTGCTGTAATAAGTGGGGCTCTTGAATATTTGAGAGGAGTGCCTAAGTACTTGCACCTAAAAGTACAAGGTTAAGTCATGAATCAGAGATTATCTGTCTTGATTGACAGTCGGGCAACCCACAACTTTATTGATGATCATCTTGTGCAAAGGAGAGAAATCCCCACTGATACTTTTGATGGATTTTCTGTTTTGGTCCCAGGAGATAGGACCATGCAATGCATGCAATATGTTCCCTCAATCTCTGTCACTATGGGATCCTACACTTTGTTGGATCACTTCTTTGTAGTTGATGTTGTGTAACCAGCTCCAAAAATAGAAGAAAAAAGATATCAACGCCTTAGAAATAAGCCACTTCGAAGGGGAAACCTCCAATACATTACATAAATGAACAATTCTTGGATGATACAATTTACAAAACCTCCTTTCTATATATAGGAGTCCATGGGGCCATAATATAATCCTAGTGGGCCACAATGTAATCCTAGCCGACCTAACAATAATAATTCAAGGGCACAATAATAACAAAATGGGGGTTACAAGGGTACACTAATAACAATAAGGGGTTTACACTAACAATAATAAGGGGCTATACTAGTGATATAGGGACCTAACATGCCCCTCTCCTTCAAAAAAAGTGTTGTCCTCAACACTTGAGTAGCTCTGGGTGCTTCTGTATAAAATTCTCATCCTCCCATGTAGAATCTTCGGTGGGTAAGTTCTTCCACTTGATGAGATACTCTGAAATTGATCGATTCCGTAGTTGTCGAGTTCTTGTTTCCGTGACCGCTTCAGGTTCCAATATGATTTTTCCTTCCTCATCAAGTTCTGGAAATATTGTTTGAGCTGGAAGATTTTCACCTATAACCTTCTTTAAGCATGAAACATGGAAAACTGGATGTACTCGCGAAGAAGCAGGAAGCTCCAATTTGTATGCCATAGTACCAATCTTTTGCAACACCTTGTAAGGACCATAGTACTTTGGTGATAATTTATTATCCTTCTTAGCTTGCTTGAGGGACAATTGTTTGTATGGTTGTAGCCGTAAAAATACCCAATCTCCTACATCAAAACTTCTCTCGCTGCGATGTTGATCTGCCTGTTGTTTCATTCGATTTTGTGCCAAATTCGGGTTATCCTTTAAGAGTTGGAGAACTTCTTGTTGATGCTCGATGTGATCTTCCACTGCTTGAACCTTTGAATTTTCTCTTAAAGATGATGTGATGGATGGTGGATGATATCCATAAAGTGCCATAAATGGGGTCATTTTTGCTGCGGTATGGAAGGAAGTGTTATACCACCATTCAGCGAGAGGTAACCACTTGACCCATTGTGTTTGTTTATCGGATACAAAACAACGAAGATATCCTTCCAAACATTTATTTACTATCTCAGTTTGACCATCAGATTGAGGATGATAAGATGAGCTATGAGCTAATTGAGTACCCAAACAAGAAAATAACTCCGTCCAAAAATTTTCAGTAAAAATGGGATCTCTGTCGCTCACAATAACCCTTGGGCTTCCATGTAGCTTTTGAATTCTATCCATAAATGTAGTAGCAGCTGTACTTGCTTTAAATGGATGAGATAATGCACAAAAGTGTGCATACTTGGTAAGTCTATCAACTACCACCATGATGACACTCTTTCCTTCGGACTTAGATAAACCTGTGATAAAATCCATTGAAATCTCCTCCCAACGTTGACTTGGAATGGATAAAGGTTGTAGAAGTCCTGGGGTCTTAATTGTTTCCACTTTATTCTGCTGGCAAACCAAACATTCCGCCACAAACTTTCGAATATCGGATTTAAGGCCATCCCAAAAAAATTCTTTCTTCACCCTGTGGTAAGTTTTTAAAAATCCTGAGTGTCCTCCTAAAGGAGAAGTGTGCAATTCCCGAAGAATCTTTTGTTTTAGTTGGGAATTCTTACAAAGATATAAGCGATCTTTGTACCATAAGGAATCATTTTTCCAACTAAATGTATCGGATGTACTAGGATCTTGCTGCAACTTTTGAATGAGTGTCCATACATCTTTGTCCTTCTTCCATTCATCTCTTGCTTCAGTTATCCAATCTGGTTGGATAATAGAAATGGCACAAAGCAATGCTTCCACCTCTTCATTCTTTCTTGAGAGTGCATCTGCAACAACATTAAGCTTTCCTTTTTTGTAGATTATTCAAAGTCATAACCCAACATCTTTGTGACCCATTTTTGCTGCTCTTCTGAAGATAGTCTTTGTTCCAAAAAGTGTTTAAGACTATCATGATGAGTTTTTACCTTGAAGTGTCTTCCCATTAGGTAAGTTCTCCATTTCTTTAGTGCATGCAGTATTGCTAACATTTCCTTCTCATAAATAGGTTTCTGTAAATACTTTCCTTTGATTGGACGACTTTCAAAAGCAATGGGTCTTCCTTCCTGCATTAAAACTGCACCAATTCCATTTCCTGAGGCATCACATTCCACAATAAAGGTTTTTGTAAAGTCTGGTGTAGCTAAGACGGTGCTAGGCACATTGCCTCTTTAAGACGTTCAAAGGCCTTAGTTGCTTCAGGAGTCCATGAAAATGCATCTTTCTTCAATAATGTTGTTAGAGGTGCTGCTATTCTCCCATAATTCTTAACAAACTTGCGATAATACCCTGTTAACCGAAGAAATCCTCGCAACTTCTTTATGGTTGTGGGGACTTTCCATTCCTTAATGGCTTTAATTTTGTTAGGGTCTACTTTAACACCCTCGTGAGATACAATATGACCCAGATATTCCACCTCTTGTACTCCAAAGAAACATTTGGATTTTTTTGCATATAATTGTTTCTCCTGCAATAGTTTGAGCACACTGTCAACATGTTCAACATGATCCTTCCAAGACCTGCTGTAGATTAGTATATCATCAAAAAATACTAGCACAAATTTTCTAAGGAAGGATTTGAAAATGGAATTCATCAACCCTTGAAATGTAGAAGGTGCATTGGTAAGGCCAAAAGGCATGACCAAAAATTCATAATGACCCTCATGAGTTCGAAATGCTGTTTTTGGAATATCTTCAGTCTTCATTCTAATTTGATGATATCCTGAACGAAGATCCAACTTGGTAAAAAAAATTGCTCCATGTAATTCATCCAATAATTCATCAATCATAGGAATGGGAAATTTATCTTTAATGGTGAGCTTATTGAGCTCCCTATAATCCAGACACATTTGCCATGATCCATCCTTCTTGTGTACCAATACTATAGGAGCAGAGAAAGAACTTTGACTAGGTTGAATTATACCCGCCTCTAACATTTCCGCAATCATACGTTCAATTTCGCTCTTTTGGAAGTAAGGATATCTATAAGGCCTGATGTTTGGAGGAACACTTCCTGGAATCAAATGAATAGCATGATCATGATCACGAATAGGTGGGATTCCTTTGGGAGTTTCAAACACCTTGGAATGATTGTCCAAGACTTGTTGGAGATCTGCTGAAATAGATGATTTTGATGTCGGAACTTCTAGTGAGCATAATTGTGCAATTACGCCTCGTTGTTCTTTCTTTAGAAGCTTTGTCATGACATTAGAGCTTATTATCCTTCCCGGCTTCCCTTCAATACCCCGTAATTCGACTTCCTTTCCTTCTGAGAAAAATTTCAAGAAAAGTTCTTGAAAATTAAAAGCTACCGTCCCCAAAGATTGTAACCATTGTACTCCTAGTACAACATCAGCACCTCCCATAGGAATGGCAAGCATTGGACTAATCAATACATATTCCCCCATGGTTAGCTTGATATTATGGCATTTTCCAGAGCAATTTATAGTTCCTCCATTTGCAACCATCACTTGACATTCTGGTGCTGGTTATAGGAAACAATTTAATTCCTTGGCTACCTTATAATGAATAAAATTATGGGTGCTACCTGAATCAATCAACACTATTACCCTTTTCTTCTTTATATGTCCTTCTATCTTGAGATTTTGAGGAGTGGTAATTCCTGCCAGCGCATTACATGATATGGTCGGATTCATTTCTTCTTCTTCTAGGGGTGGTTCCTGGTGTAGATCCTCTTCTTGTTCATTTTCTTCTTCTTCTTCACAATCTATGTAAAATAATTTCTTCTCAGCACACTTATGACCTTTAGTGTATTTGCTATCGCAACTATAGCAAATCCCTTTTGCTCTTTTTTCTTCCAATTGTTGTGGTGTCAACCTTGTAGGTTGTGGAAATCTAGGCGTAGCAACACTTCCTTCTTTATAGAATTGAGTGGTAGGCTTCCTTGTCGCCATAATTTTACATTCAACTTTTCTTGCCAACCTGAATGCCTTCTCCAATGAATCGGGTTCCAAAACACGAACTTCATGTTGGATGTTATCCTTTAGAGTACCTATGAAGAGATCAATCCTGTGTTCCTCTGGAATATCAGTTACCCTTATATTCCATTTTTGGAAGTCCTCAATGTGCTGCCCCACTAAACCCTTTTGTTTGAGATTTATCAATTGGCTAAAGAAGGTGTTGCTCTTTGTATCCTCATAATGTGCTATCATTTCTTCCGTAAAAATTGACCAAGTGACAATTTTTTTACGGGAACAAAGCCATTGATACCATACAAATGTATTTTGTTCTAAATGTAAAGTTGCAATGCGTACCTTTTGTGTGTTTTGCACGTTATGGAGATCAAAATATTGCTCCATCTGTAGTATCCATGTTACAGAATCCTTTCCATCAAACTTCCTCATATCCATTTTTGGAATATGGTGGTTCTTCCTGCCAACATTCGAGTTTATGAAATCATGATTAACATTTATTTTGTTCTCATCGGGAGGTTCTTCTCCTATATTTCCACCATTAGGAATCATTTCTGGTTTTAAGCTTGTCATCAAGCCTTCCATGTATGCTTTTAGATCACTCTTCATGTTTTCCATGTTGTCTTTTATGTCATCCATCTTAGCTTCCATGCCCACTTCCATGCCATCCATCTTAGCTTCCAAACCAATCATCTTAGCTTCCATGCCTTTCTTCAAACCATCCATCTTAGTTTCCACTCCTTTCTTCAAAACTTCCATTTCATTTTTTGTTGTTCTTTGCGAGAGCGAAATTTGCTCTTGTAATTTTGATATGTCATGTTGCCATTCTTCATCTTCATGAGTCATAGTAGAGCCTTCTGAAGGCTTAATGGGTGTTGAATTATTTTTAAGGGCCATTTTAGAATCCAATATTGATATCTATTCTAAAAGATTCCCTTGGAATCAATTCAACTTGATTCTTCAAACAAGACTTATGCAATTCGGAAAAAAAAAATACACACCTTTTACTATCTTTTAGGAGATCGATATTGAAATTAAATTATCTCTGTAATTGAAAATATTAGATATCTGAAATTCAGCCCTGTAGTAGCCCTCTGAAGCTTCTTTCAAATGCCACAGGTCTGACCTGATTTTGATTCTCCAAGACAAAGTTGTGTCCAATCTCCCACAATGACCTAATTCTGGACTGGTTCAGTAGAGCGAACTTGTACGACTTGCCACGTGTCACTTTTTTGTCCTTTGTCTCTGAAATTGATAGTGAAGAAACTACAGGCCGTGTAATGGTGATCACTTTTGACGGCACTCCAATCCAATCTTCAGAGAGAGAGTTATTAAACTTTTCCCACGATCACCTCTTTGAGATGAAATTCAGGAGCCTGAAAAAGCACTACCTTCCACAGATCATATCTCCAAAAATATTGGGAACCAAGCTCTGAAATTTTTTGACGAATTTCCTCAGGATTTCAGCTTCGCACCATATGAATTTCAGATTCTGAACCTTCGTAGAAACAGATTTATAGCGAAAATTCCACGATGGCCTGTTTAGGAGCTTGAAAAAAAGACCTGACTTCCACAGACGATATCTCTGCAAATATTGCGCACCAAGGTCTGAAATTTTTAGAAAAGCTTCCTCAGGATTTCGGCTTCGCACCCTAAAAATTTCAGCTTCTGAAACTTCGTAGAAAAAAAGTTATAGCGAAAATGCCACGATGACCTGTTTGGAGCAGCGAAACCCTAGAATCCAAAGCTCCGATACCAAATGTTGTGTAACCAGCTCCAAAAAGAGAAGAAAAGAGATATCAACGCCTTAGAAATGAGCCACTTCGAGGGGGCAACCTCCAATACATTACATAAATGAAAAATTCTTGGATGATACAATTTACAAAACCTCCTTTCTATATGTAGGAGTCCATGGGGCCATAATGTAATCCTAGTGGGCCACAATGTAATCCTAGCCGACCTAACAATAATAATTTAAGGGCACAATAATAACAAAATGGGGGTTACAAGGGTACACTAATAACAATAAGGGGTTTACACTAACAATAATAAAGGGCTATACTAGTGATATAGGGACCTAACGGTTGAGGTGACATACCAGACACCAACATCATTTTGGGTGTCCAATGGTTGATTACCTTGGGGAAGGTTACCATTGATTGGAAATATTTGCAGATGGAGTGGGTGGACTTGAAGAGTGGGAAACCACAAATGATTCAAGGCATGTACACTTATCCTTCACCTAGTACTTCCACACAAACCACAGAGATGGATTTGCACAGTGGAAACAGGGATCTCATAGTCCCTTCTCTCATGTTCATGAGAATGCTGCAAGGGACATAATTATCGAGTGGCAAGCCACCTAGAATGCCATCAGATTCAGATATTGTGGGGAAGGCCTCACAAAGTGCTGCTCCAAATATAGATCCAAGAAGGATTGGAGTAATGAGAGACCAAGTTATAGCTTTGGAGGGCTTGGGAAAACTCAAGTGTGAAGGGGATCTTCTTCCTACATCACTATCTCCCCCTCTCTTTTCTGAATCTGCGTTGTGGGAGAAGAAGAATGGGAGGATCAGCCTTCCAAAAAACAAATTTGGCATGAGAAATGTCAAAAAGGAGATCAACAACATGAAAATCACTTCCATGGATGTATCAGCAGTGCTGTCATTGTTGAGCAGTGTGGACCTGTATTGAAAATCTCAAATACTTGTAGAGTAATCCAAAGATCTCCACACAGGTATGGTATTAGATGGCATGCAGCAAGAAGAGGGCTACTTAGTCCAAGGGGGAGTCATCTATTATCATGGTAAGGTATTCTTGGCTAGAGCTTCCAAGCTTAAGCAGAAGATCATACAAGGAGCACATTAAGAATTCTTCCCCAGCCATATGCATTCAATGAAGATCTATACCTTGATCATGAGGAGCTTTGATTGGGAAGGCATGAGAGAGGAATTACATCATCACTTTCAAGAGTGCATTAGCTATGGAGGATTGGGGCAGCCAATGGACTCTTTGCAAGAGTCATCTCAGCCAGCTCTTCCTTTTCTTGAGAGGAGGGAAATGCTCATGCACAACTCCATGTGTATGAAGGACTATGATGGTAAAGGATCTGATCATGCCAAGCAAGTTGTATTTTCTGATTTATTACATTATTTTGCCATGTTTTTTCAAGATATGAATCCTAAAGGGAGTGAGAGATCATGTGGATCTCATGGTTTTTGGTGGGCCAATAGATATGTTGAACCTGGCCACTCCCTTATTGTGCAAAAGGAGATTCCTTCTCATGATGGGTGCTTTCCAAAGGCACCAAAATTACCTATCATCTTCAGCCATGTTAAGGTGACTCATGCAGCAATGGTGTGGTGGGAATGCCACTTACCATGCCTTGATCTCATGCGGGTAGGTGATGCACTGCACTGGCATCACATGTGTGATTTTGACCCACCTCCTCAAGTTCAGATTTCAGTTTGCATATATGTAGTCTTGATTCCATACTTGGATGTGTAGAAATTATATGCACTAAGCATGCATATGTCCAAGATCCACCTGATCTCACACTATTTAAATTTATGCAAGATACTAAATCTATTCCACTTGTTAATCTTTTGCGGAAAAATTAATTGCACACACATGTGAAGCATAAACAAAAATTATCAATCGCACATAACACAGTTTTTAACTGGGAAAGCATGAAGCTAAAAACCCCAACTATATTTTATGTAACATTGAGATCATATGAAAATATCATACAAGCATACAAATCTTATCACAAGCCCTCAGTACAGTGGAACCATCATACACTAATCAAGCCTAATCTTGCAAATCCATGCACCGATATTTTCCACCTGCTAGCCTGCCTCCACTGCGCAATCTCTGCTGAAGAATAGATTTGAATGAATTTGAATTACTCTTGGATTGACTTCACAATCCTCATTGGCATCTCCAATGTGTGTGTGATGCAATCAATGCATCACTATAGTCAGAACAGATAGTCTATCTTTCCCTTTCACCTATCTCTCCACTGGTCTCCACTGAAATTGCCATGCACTATAGTTAACTGATGTATTTTTCAGTTGATTAATGAGTTATTATTTTTGAATTAATTAACTAATTAATTCACTCCACTCTCACTAGTGTATCAATTAGTTAGACTAGATACAACTAGCTCAATTGAGTCTAACTAAGTTAAACTAAATACAACTCCATAACTACTTCTTCCAATTGTCTCATAACTCTGCCACTTGAGTTCTAACTGAGTCCTCCATGCAATAGCTCCAGTAAACCCTCAGGAATAGTGTAATTCCTTCTGTCAGTTGGCGTGCCACATCTGTGCAATGAACTGAAGTTCTCCAAGAGAATAAGTTTCTGTTTAGAGTCTGATTATTATTAAGAGCTAATAATAATCGACATGCATCTATTTTTAGATTAGAAATCTATAAATAGACTTCGCCCAATATTATAAAAACACAATTTCATCTATTTTTCCAACTTGATCAACCATCCACAAATAGCATCCTGCAACTTCTGAAATATGATCATCATGTCTAAAAGTAGACATAGTCTAAAAATAGACTTGCGCCAAAAATAGCCTGTAGGCCCACTTAGTGAAGGTGACTCTTTTCACTAAGCTCATCATCTTCTTAAATCTCAAGACTCCCTCTCAACAAGATAGGGATTATCTTTCACTTTGATCTTGCCTCTATGGTATTCGAATTTTCTCCTGGTGAGTGCCTTCGTCAGAATATCTACATCCTGATCCTCCGTGGGAATGTACTAAAGCAACATGATCTTACGCTGCACACAATATCTAATATGATGATACCAGATATAAATATGTTTAGATCTATCATGAAATACAGGATTAACCAAGAGTTTAATGCAACTCTGATTATCACAACGAATCACCGTGGGATCTAAATGTGAACTGAACAAACCAACCTGAATCTTCCTCATCCAGATAGCCTCACATGCAGCTAAACTTGATGCCATGTATTCCGCTTCCGCTGAACTGAGTGCCAAAGATATTTGCTTCCTGTTGTACCAAGAAACTGTCATAGATCCGATACTGAAAAATCCCTCCTAATGTGCTCTTTTTGTCTATTTGACTTCCATCCCAATCTTCATCCATGAAGCCATGCAACTTCACCTCATCTATCTATATGTACCATAAACCATACTCATATGTGCCCCTGAGATATCTCAGGACATGCTTTCCTGCCTTCCGAAAGAGCTTGGTAGGCTTAACCATCGCTTGTGAAAGCTGGTTCACCACATAACATATGTCCGGTCTTGTATTGACTAAATACATGAGTGAACCCACCAACTGTTGACAAACAGTGGCATCCACTACCTCTACAGATGTAGCATCCTATTTCTTTCAATTTCCTGGAAGAGGAGTGTCGATAGGCTTGCAGCCTTGCATGTGAAACTCCTCCAGTATCTCCTGGGCATACTTTCCTTGAGACACAAACAGTTCACCTTCCCACTACCATATTTCCAATCCAAGGAAATAATGAAGGAGCCCTAAATCCTTCATCTAAAACTCCTTTGCAAGATCAGCCTTTCATGAGTGTATCAAATTCTCATCACCTGCTAGTATTAAATCATCAACATAAAGTACAATGATTAAAATCTTACCCTCAACCCCAATCTGGTACAGGTTTGCATCTACCTCACTCTTGGTGAAGCCAATTCCAGTGAAAAAGCTGTCGATATGAGTGTATCAAGCACGGGGTGCTTGTTTCAGCCCATACAACACTCTTTTGAGCCTGCACACATGCGACTCACTACTGAAGATCTCAAATCCTTCAGGCTTCTCAATGTACACCTCTTCCTCAATGATCCCATTAAGGACCGTAGTCTTCACATCCATCTGATGAATGTGCCATCCCATCTGTGTTGAGAGAGAAAGGATGGTCTGTATGGAAGAATACCGTGCGACAGGTGCAAAGGTTTCTTCATAGTCAATCCCTTCAATCTGTGAGAAGCCCCGGGCAACAAATCTTGCCTTATACTTCTCGACGCTGCCATTAGCGGCTTGCTTTACCTTGTAGATCCATATTGATCCTACAACTGATTTTCCCATTAGCCTTGGAACAATCTCCCAAGCACTGTTTCTGACAATGGAGTCATACTCCTCCACCATGGCATCTACCCATGTGGGCTCTTGTGCTGCTTCTTCAAAAGAAGATGGCTCTATCACAATACACTTTCTCATAAGAGCCATGTATCCAGTATATCATTCAAGTGACTGTCTCTGTCTGCATTGTGATGTAGGGACTCCTACATTCTGTGCCGCATCCACCTTCAGTCTCTCAGCTTTTGTGGTACGCTTCCTTCCATTTCTGATGTTTGGTTCTGCATGAGTGGACTCCTCCACTCCATGAATCTCCTCCTGTGGCTGATCCACATCTAGAGGCTCATCTTTGGGAACAAGAAGTTCCTTTTCCGCATGCAAGTGTAGCTCCCTCTCAAGCGACAACTTCATGGATTTCACCTCATTGAATTTTATATCTCATCGCATAACAATCATCTGACTGTTCGAAAAATACACATGATAGTTGTGGGGTGTTTCTGTGTACCCCACAAATATCCCAACTTTTGCATTCGGCTCCAACTTCTTCCTGGCATCCTTTGTTACATGAATGTAAACAAGTGAGCCAAAAATCTTCAAATGAGAAATATCAGGCTTCTTACCAGTAAAAGCTTCTTTGGGTGTACTCATGCCAAGCACTCTATGAGGACAATGGTTTTTCACATAAACCGCAGTGTTGCATGCTTCTACCCACAAGTGCATCGGTAGGCCCTGATCATGCAACATTGCTCATGCAGCACCCACGATCGTTCTGTTCTTCCTCTTTGCGAGCCCATTCTGCTATGGGTTATGAGGCAATATCATTTCTCTTTGAATTCACCAGATATGTATTCACCACCATTATCGCTCCTTAGAGATTTCACCTACTTCCTTGAATCCTTCTCCACCAATGACTTGAATTCACAGAACTTTGATAATGTTTCACTCTTCTTCTGCATGAAGAAGATCCAACATCTACGATAAAAGTCATCAAAAAATATCACATAATACCTGTGTTTTGTTGTTGAAGCAACCGAGAATGGTACACACACGTCTGTGTAAATTCTCTCCAGGATCACCGAGGCACGGTTCTCCTTCTCATGAAAGGTGGTCTTCACAAACTTACCCATTGTACATCCTTTGCACTAATCTAACTGCGCAAGAGTACCCTTGGGAAGTCCAGTAGAAATTTGCTGCAAAATTTTCAAAGTGCCATGGTGAAGATGGCCCAATCTCCTGTGACATAATTCGCCCTCATCACGGCTCACCACTTCTAATGCTTTTCCCACCATTGCAACGCAGCCATCTACCTCCAGCTTGAAGAGATTCTTAATTAGAACCCATATATTCTTGGTTTGACCTGCTGTTTTATGTCGAAGGAAGGATTTTCCCTCACTGAAAACAACATCATAACCATTGTCTTCTAGCATTGCGACTGAGACCAAGTTCTTCTTCAGAACTGGAACATGCATGACATTCTTTAACAAGAATGGATTACCGAACTCCCTCTCAAAGGTAATGGTCCCAATGCCAGTCGCACTGTACTAACCATCGTCACCCATCTCTATATGCATCTGCAGGTCCTTCTCCTCCAAGTCACTAAACAACTCTTTGTCTCTCATCATATGGAAAGACGTACCACTGTCAAGATACCACATCGATCCCATGCAGCTTTAAATAAACCATACGATCAAGGAAAAATCCAGCTCAAATTTTGAGGCTAAGGCCTCTCCATCTGCAGATCCAGCAACCTACTTATTCTTCTTCTTTTGTGGATAGTTAGTGGTGAAATTTCCATGCTCGTGACAGTGAAAACACTTCACTTTGGACAAGTCCTACTTCTTGCCTTTCACACCAGATTTAGAAGGATTTTTCTTCCCCTTCCTTTTCCTTGCTTTGGCATCCAAAGTGAATTTCTCTTCATCTTCATTCTTTGATGAAGATCCATCCCTGGTACCCCTCCTTATCTTTTCCTGCACAAGATCCGACCAAAGTTTCTCCCATCCTCGCAGTTTCTCCCGTCCATTGACAGAGTCTTCGTAGCTATGCCAACTCTTCGAAAGCCCAAGGAGAGACAAGCTCACCAATTATTCTTCATCAACAGTAACCCCCACACTTCCCATCTCATCTTTGCAGTGGAGAAACTTCGTGAGGTAATTTGGAATATTTTCACCCTTCCCCATTTTTATTTTTCTGAGCTTGTCTTTAAGCGCCAACTTCCTCTGGTCACATATGCTTTGGAACAAGTCTGTCAAAGCCTTCCACAGTAAGAATGGAGTGGATTTCCCATGAAGTTTGGACACAATGTGGTCCTTCACACCTTCCAATAGAATCATCCTTGTCTTTGCAGTATTCTTTTGCCATGCATCAAGTAATGCAACATCGCTAGATCCCGGCTTAGGAACATCGCTATCGATGAACTCCTTCAGCCCATTATCCTCTAGCACCGACTCCATCCTGTCCTTATAGGCTATGTAATTCAAGCTCCAATCAAGGGCATAATCCAATCTCAACCCGTTGAAAGACATTTCAATGTATACTCGATTTCTACACCAAGAATCTTCTGTAGCAAATTCGAATTGTCCACCAGCACAAACTCACTTCACAATTGCAATCTTCAATCAACAACACTCTGATACCATGTAGAAATTATATGCACTAAGCATGCATATGTCCAAGATCCATCTGATATCACACTATTTAAATTTATGCAAGATACTGAATCTATTCCACTTGTTAATCTTTTGTGGAAAAACTAATTTCACACACATGTGAAGCATAAACAAAAATTATCAATCGCACATAACACAGTTTTTAACCAGGAAAGTCTAAAGCTGAAAACCCCAACTATATATTATGTAACATAGATATCATATGAAAATATCATACAAGCATACAAAGCTTATCACAAGCCCTCAGTACAGTACAATCATCATACACTAATCAAGCCTAATCTTGCAAATCCATGCACCGATCTTTGGCACCTGATAGCCTTCCTCCACTGTGTAATATCTGCTGAAGAATAGCTCTGAATGAATTCAAATTACTCCATCCTTGACTGTGCAATCCTCATTGGCATCTCCACTGAGTGTGTGATGAAATCAATGCATCACTATAGTCACAACAGATAGTCTATATTGCCCTTTCACCTATCTCTCCACTAGTCTCCACTGAAACTGCCATGCACTGTAGTTAACTAATGTATTGTTTAGTTGATTAATGAGTTATTATTTATGAATCAATTAAATAATTAATTCACTCCACTCTCACTGGTGTATCAATCAGTTAGACTAGATACAACTAGCTCAACTCAGTCTAACTGAGTTAAACTAAATACAACTCCATAACTACTTTTTCCAAATGTGTCATAACTCTGCCACTTGAGTTTTAACTGAGTCCTCCATGCAATAGCTCCAGTAAACCCTCAGGAATATTGTAATTCCTTCTATCAGCTTTTGTTCCACATCTGTGCACTGAACTGAAGTGCTCCAAGAGAATAAGTTGTTTTTTAGAGTTTGATTATTATTAAGAGCTAATAATAATCGACATGCATCTATTTTTATATTAGTGATCTATAAATAGACTTTGCCCAATATTATAAAAACAAAATTTCATCTATTTTCCAAATTTATCAACCATCCACAAATAGCATCCTGCAACTTCTGAAATTTGATCATCATGTCTAAAAATAGACATAGTCTAAAAATAGACTTGCGCCAAAAATAGCCTACGGGCCTACTTAGTGAAGGCGACTCTTTTCACTAAGCTCATCATCTTTTTGAATCTCAACAAGATGATATAGTTGTATTGTTTATGGGATTGTATGGACAGAAGATGGGCAACTTGTATGTACCACATAGTTTGGAACTTCTACATGTACCTCATGATACATGTTTTAAATGGAGCATTTCTCCAACCATGTTTATTTCTGTTGAGTTTTTCACTCCTGGTGGGATGGACTATGCACATATTATGTTGACCTTGGAGGAACAATTCATGATGTATTGGCTTGATGAGCACTTGGCTTAGGATGAGGACTTGATCCTTGATGATGCCATCAATGGAGGAGGAGAAGTACTACAGCTCTTACCCTATCAATTTCTTGAGGAAAAGAAACATTTTGTAGGGGAGGAATGTAATATTCCTACTTAGCCTCAGCTAAGAGGAATATTCATTTTTTTTTTAATTTATTTTTCATGAATAAATGAATAAAGGAGGACATGTCAATCTCCTAAAAATACTGAATAAATCAATACCCATGTGAACAAAGATAAATCAGGGCCATGTAAATAAATCACTTGCAGGTGTGAAATGGGTTTGGGCTGTATTACTGGGTCAACCTTGACCAAATCTACTGCGCTGTCTAGATTCAATGTATCTCATGAAGGGACAATGTAGTTCTAGAAGTAGGCCCCTCATGTGAAAAGAGCTAACCTTTCAAGGTGGTTTAGGGCTTGCAAAGGATTTCATCTTATAAAAGGAAGGAGAAGGAAACAAGAGAAGGTTGCTGATTGATTATATTTCTGAGTATCTTATCTGTTTAGAAAAATACTATTCTTTGTTATTTAGTGGAGAATTGTGCTTCTTATCACTTGGAGTTCCTATGCAGGGATTTCACCTCTTCCCTTGAGGATTCATGGAGGAGTATTTGCTGATTTGATCCACTATCAGGCTTTGGACCAAGCTCTACTTCCAATTTCAAAACAAACCCATTGAGGGTTTTCTTGCTCTTATAAGCTACAATAAGTGGGATTCTAGATTTGCAGAGATCTAGCTTGTATTGGAGCCTCTTCTCATGGAGTGTGTCTTTTAACCTCCTGGAAGAGTGCATCCACTGTTTTAGCTTCAGATTTGTATCTTGGCATTAGGCCATCATTGCTATTCAAGCTACAGTGCAGTTTTCATTGAGGAACTACGCTATTTTCATTAGAGGTTATGCAGGGTGTTTTGATCCCATTTTTTATGAGAGATCTCTCGTGCTGGACTTTGCCTTTCACCTTGGTGATCCATGGATTAGATTGCTGATCCATGTTCTATTTAGATCTTATCTATTGTAATGTAAATTCATCTTCAGAAATTTCTATAGAATTTTATAGATCTGCAACTTAAAACTCATATATACTCTTGTTTATGTATGATTTGGTAAAAACCCAAAGGGGATCTTGTAAATAAGACTATCTGGTTCCCAGATCTGAAATGGATCTGATGTTTTGTCCACAGATATATCCTAGATCTGAGTTGTAATATTCAGCTACTGCAGCTCCTTAAAATAATGCTATTGAGCCATTTTACAGTTTATACATGTGTTGCAGCCTTCTTTTTTGAAGATTCCTTGCTTTATTGTCTCTTGTATTCTACTGTATATTGAAATAGCTTCATTGTAATTTTGATTTGCCGATGTATAATCATAAGTTGATCTTATTTGATGGCCTCCTACTCATATTTTCTAAGAATGCGTTATTTCTGAAGCAGCTTGTTGTGCATAACTGCAGCCACTCTTGTAGGGTGTTTTTTTCAGCTAGACTAGGTGGTGGGATATCTTTTTACCATACCTAGTTTGATTTGTTTTTGCTCCCATTTTGGATCTAGACTCCAGATCTACTAATATAAGGGATCCAAGGGCTGTAAAATCATTTCTATAAATCAATCTCCGAGGAGTGCATTATTTCAGCAGGCTTGTTGTGCTATTCCAGATTTGGAATATTACATGAAAGGAGCTGGAGCTGAGAAACAATCAAGTAAAAGGGAAATAAGGAGTCCATTTACCTGATCTGAGGCACCGAACAAGAGTGGAAGCTGGAACCAAGGTACACCTCCCTCTAGACTTGTCTTCTGGAATGAATGAGTTGATGCCGACAGAAGGAGGTCTGCCATAGGTGAGGCAATAAGGGATCCTCAACTAAGGCACGAGAGAAAATAGTAGAGTGAATAACAGACTGACACCAATGATGATGATGGAATGGGGGGTATTATTTAGCGAATGGATGACTTCACTTATTAGAGCATAAAGGGCATGGATGACCTGGCAGCGACTGACACAATATCATGAGGGATAGGGGACAGTGGGAATGAAGGCCATAATGTGCGACACAAGAGAGGGACCAAGCATTGAATGATGTATAACTATAACGGGATTAAAAGGGACTCAGGATAGACTGCATGAATGCAATGATGACTCAACTCGGATGCTCTAGAAAAGGGTGACTCGATGGTGCTACCACACAGAAAAGGTCTAATGGGGAACATGAAAACATGAGTACAAGATGGTAACTCACGACGAAAGTCGACAGAAGCATGGAAAATTATGGGGGAAAAGTGCTGCCCCTCAGTACGAGTGTTGCAAGTGAAGAAATTCGATTTTGAGGAGGAAGTGACGATTCTTAGAAAAAATGTGTCCTGGTGAAGTATCAAATCACTAAAAACTAACAGATACCCATTTTAGGACTCAGTGAGAGCTTTCCAACGGTACAGACGGTTTGGTGAATGGGGCTATGGTTGGGTCACAATGAGCGAAAGAAAAAATGGGGGTCTCTCTTTTAATAAGGTGTTTTCCCTCCAAATTCACTCATTTTCATGTGGAGCTGTGGTGAATGTAGAGAGGAGAGAAGGCCCTAAATCTTGTGGTGATCGTAGCAGAAAAACCAACCGTTGGAATCGAGATCCGTCAGTTGCAGGTAAGAGGCCTAACCCTACTCTTTCTTTTCAGTGGATTAAAAGTTCAGATTGGGTCCCCAGGGCCTGCTCCTCCTCACAGCTGGGTCACACTTTTTGGGGCAAAAAGTGCGACATGGGTAGCAGGTTTTGGGCAAAAAACTGCGACCTGTCCCAGGTTTGGGCTTGAAAAGTGCGACCTGATAGGGAGGGGTTTTCTGGTGCTTTTTTTTTGGCTGAGTACTAGGTTTTTATGATGAGATACATTATTTCCTATCTGTATTCTAATAAATATCATGGTTTTGTGTAGATATGGCATAATTACGGATCAATTGGAGAGAAAGAGACCTGGGCACATTACGGTTGGAAATCCAGGAGGATCAGGGTATCTGCAGTGCACTGGCCAGGATTGGGGTTCTGAAGTTTTTGGAGAACCCTTTGATGAGAGCTAGAGAGCCCTTATTGGCCCGGATTGTTAGCTATTGGGGCCCGGACCATGAGGTCTTTATAGTGTAGGGGCACCAGATCGAGTTGACGGTCTAGGATATATATTTCTTGACTGGTCTCCCACCACTTCGGATGGTAGGGAATACTCAGCCAGTATTACCGCAGGGGCAGAATATCATAGAGTTTGTAGAGCACCATTGTTGACTAGGTCTCCAAGTCAGAGAGGTTAGAGACCCATGCTGTGGCCACAGCGGTGCTGCGGATCCTGGGAAACCAGGCACTTCATCACATCACTTGAGGGCAGATGATGCTGGTGGAGAGTGTTTTGAATGGGACCTACTATGGGTGGGCCCAGATGATGTTGTCATCGTTGAAACGACAGTTATCGCTATGCAAGTGGCAAGTGAACCATGACTGTGCATATGGTACAGTTTTGTGCTCATTCTTCTTTGAGAATATCCTAACACTTTGACCTCACATACAGCTCCAAGATGGGGGCCCGAGAGAGCCTAGGATGCGCCAGTGGGGGAAACTACTGTGCAGAGGAGGAAGTGGGGTGGTTGGATGGGTGTTTCGACCTGATTTCTTTGCTCATTGGGACCAGATGCCACCATATATAAACGACTATCCCTATAGTGGGATGAGTTATTGTGGGGATACATATTTTTCCACTGCCACCTAGTCGGATATGGGGGCCTAATGGTAAGTGCCAAATTGCTAATATTTTATGTGCATGTAAAGGTCTAGAAAATTTTTATGTGGTACTGATTTTTCACCTTTGGTATGTAGGTACAGCACCAGTAAAACTGGCTAGATATATGGGGCGACCTGCAGTATCAAGGACCACAGGACCTAGTGAAGCGAGGCCATAGCAAAATGAGGATCCAACAGCCCTCCTAGAGGATATCTATCATAGATGTGAGAGGCTTCTAACCGTTGTTTCAGAGCATAGCTGGTAGGACTTAGATGACTAGTACATAGATCCATGTATTGGTCTACCCTCTGAGTGGCGAGGGGTCATGCGGTGCATGCCGATGGCCGGATAGGGTATGCGTGATCTATGAGCTGTGGGAGCAGAGCCACTGGCTTTGGATCCTCCAGATAGTGATTAGTGTGTAGGGGTAGATGTTGCCCCCTGTCAAACCAGGAGGTAACTCCTCAAAATCAAAATGTGTATTATCTGAAGAATGCACATGGATTTATACATGGAGGTGAGGCTATTGGGATTCATCTCCCAATGACTCTTGGCCTTCCTTATTTCCTAATATTAATTAATATAAAATATTAATTATGCACACCCATCCATAGGATTAGGTGTCAACATTCCCCCCTTTAATCCGAAGGGATGTTGGTGAGTCCAAGCATCGATCTGAACTTTTCAAAATTTTCTCTTCCAAGTGCTTTGGTGAAGATGTCAGCAGTTTTCTCATTTGTGGAACAATGATGTAGATGGATGGTTTTGGCCCGAACATGATGTCGAATTAGATGGTACTTTGTATTGATGTGCTTTGTTCGATCATGGAACTTTGGGTTCTTGGCCAACTTTATTGCAGAAGTGTTGTCGATCATGAGTGGTGTGGAATACATTTGTTTCATTTGCAAATCTTCCAGGATTTTCCGGAGCCACACAATTTCCTTTGTTGCTTCAGCTACTGCCACATATTCTGCCTCGGTCGTGGAATCTGCTGGAACTGACTGTTTGCGTGATCTCCATGAGACAGCTCCTGATCCAAGACTCATGGTGTAACCTGTACTAGACACCCCTGTTTCTTTGTCGCCATCAAAGTCTGAATCAGAGTATCCGGTCAAGATGAAGTCGCCTACCTGTGTATATTTGAGTCCAAAGTCTTCAGTCCCCTTCAAGTACCTTAGTACTCTTTTTGCAGCAGACCAATGTCCTTCACAAGGTTTTTGCATGAACCTTGAGAGGATTCCAACAGCAAATGAGATGTCAGGTCTGGTGGTGGTCAGATAGATAAGACTTCCTACAAGATGTCTATACTTAGTTGCATCCTCAAATTCCTTCCCTTCAATAGATGTGAGCTTCAAGTTTTGTTCCATTGGAGTGCTTAAGGGTTTACAGTCATCCATGCCAAATTTGTTCAAGAGATCTCCAATGTACTTTTTCTGAGAAAGAAATATGAATTTAGGATGTTGAATTACTTCAATACCCAAATAGTAATGAACATGACCCAAATCAGTCATTTCAAAACCTTTCTTCAACTCTTTCTTCATGGATGCAATATAGCTCTCATTGTTTCCTGTTATCAAAAGATCATCTACATATACCACAAGATATACAACTGTTTTTCCAACTTTCTTAACAAATAAAGTTGCATCATCAAGATCAAAGTGTTTGAAGTCAAGTTTCAGAAGATGCTCGGTCAATTTCTCATACCAGGCTCATGGTGCTTGCTTGAGGCCATACAAGGATTTTACAAGTTTGCAAACTTTGTGTTCTTGACCCTTTATCACAAATCCTTCTGGCTGGGACATATAAACTTTATCCTTTAGATCTCCATTCAAGAAGGCTGTTTTTACATCCATCTGATGGAATTTCCATCCATTCTGAGCTGCTAAGGCAAAGAGAGTCCGGATGGTGGTCCATTTTGTTGTGGGAGCAAAATTTTCTTCATAATCGACTCCTTCTTTTTGTGCGAATCCTTTTGCCACAAGCCTGGCCTTGTGCTTGTCAAGTGAGCCGTCTACTTTGTACTTGTTCTTGTAGACCCACTTACAGCCAATTGGTTTCGTTCCCAAAGGCGGATCAACCAGCTTCCAAGTGCCATTCTTTATCAAGGCATCATACTCCTTCTGCATCGCTTCTTTCCATTCATCATGAGAAGCGGCTTCTTTCAAGGAAGTTGGTTCATGATCTGTAGACAAACTCAATTCACAGTTATAAGCAATATCCATATCAACAGGGGAATCAGAATTATCTACATCACCTTTGATTTGTTGAGTGGAACTTCTTGTTCATGTTTTTCCAACCTCATCAGGATGAACATTCTCCAGTGTCTTTGTCAGCCATTTGGGAGGACCTTTCTGAGATGGCCCAGGCTGGTCATTTGACTGAGTTGGGATTGATTCAAGATTCAATCTCCCAATTCTGTCAATCACATCATCCAATGTGTCATTCGTGGTTGTTTCTTCATGTGGGGGAGAGAGTGCTTCAGGATATGATTCCACAGTTTGATTCAATATCGGAATCCCCCCTTCAAGGTGTGGAATCACATTATCAAATTCTTGGAAAGACTTTGCATGTGTGAATCTATCCAGGCGATCAAGTTGCCGCTCAACAACCTTGTTACTCTTGGAAGATTCAAGAAATATGACATCTCTTGCTATCACAAACTTCTTATTTGTTTCATCATAGAGACGATATCCTTTGGAGGTATTGGAGTACCCCAAGAAGATACATTTTCTGCTTCTAGCACCAAGTTTGTTCCTTTCACCCTTGGGTATCAAGGCATAACAGGTGGACCCAAAGACCCTGAAATGCTTTACCGAAGGAATGTGGCCATGCCACATTTCAAAAGGATTTTTGTTTCTAATTGAACTTGAAGGACACCTATTCTTTATGTAAACAGCACATAGAACTGCATCAGCCCAAAACATCAATTTTACATTCTTAAAAAATAACATGGAGCGGACCATATTTAAGATGGTTCTGTTCATTCTTTCAGCTACACCGTTCTGTTGTGGATTATATGGCACAGTGGTTTGATGTTTGATTCCATGTTGACGAAGATAATTTTCAAATTCGTTTGAAGTGTATTCTTTTCCATTATCAATACGTAGAGAGCCAATATGAGTTTGTGCATCATTTTCAATCCATGCATGAAAATTCTTGAATGTTTGAAAAGCATCAGACTTGTTCTTCAATAAGTAAATCCAACACATTCTCGTGTAGTCATCAATAAATGTCATCATATATTTATTTCCATTTGCAGAAGCAACAGGCATAGGGCCACATAAATCTGAATGAACAAGCTCAAGTTTTCTATGTGCTCTGGAGTGTGAATCATGAAATGGTTGTTTGCTATGCTTTCCTAGAATACAAGCATCATATTCCTTAGGTTTTCTAGGAATTGTAGGCAGTCCATTAACACCATTTTTCTTCAACAAACGAAGGCTTTCATAGTTTAAGTGTCCAAATCTAGCATGCCATAAAAGACTTGATGGGAATGTACCTTCATCATGATGTGAATTGAATGCAAAGTTTTAAGCATGAGCGATGAACCTTTTAGCTTTTTCAAGAGTCTCCTTCTTCTATTCCTCCACGACAAGTGAGCGATCTCGATGCTTTCTTCACTGGCCGCTTATCAAACAAGTGAACTGAGTGTCCTTGCTGCCTGATTTCGATCAGGGACAGCAAGTTTCTCTTCAACTCCGGGAGGTATAGAACCTCATGTAGGATATGATCAGAAGACCAGGCAGTTTAAGCCTGACTGTGCCAAGCCCTGATGGCTTGAGTTTGGATTTATCTGCGAAATATACTGCTCCATCAACTTTGTCAGTGAATTCTTCAAAAAAATCCTTTCTAAATGTCATGTGTTACACCATTTTTTTGTCATCTAACCTATTATCATTAGATGGACCCAAGTACACCATGTAAGACCAGTTTTACCCTAAGTAAAACTGCTTTCACTATGTTAAAACAGGAAACCCCAAAAGGAAATATTAAACAACCCATATTTGTTTGATTTTCCTCATGGAATAATTAATTAAACCATAATTTAATTATTATTCCCAGTCATGTTTAACCCAAAATCAAAGAAATTAATTAGATAAACCTTTATTTATCTTATTATTTTCTAGGAATAATCATTTAAACCTTATTTAGATGATATTCCTCGTTAAATATGACCAAATCACCCACAAATAATTAAATAAATCACTATTTATTTAATTATCTTTCAACCACCTCCTTAAATAATTAAATAAATCATTATTTATTTGATTATCCTCTAACCACTTCCTTAAAAAGATAAATAAATCATTTATTTATTTATTTTTAACAAATTAAGGGATTTGACCCAAGTCAAATACCTTTTTCCTCCAACAAATATAATAAAATATTCCATAAAAAGTGGATCTAGATCTGGTTAACCCATGCACCAAGATCTAGAATGACCCAATATTTTGTTATAAATAGGAGGGTTTTTCCTACCATTCTTCACCTTTTGTTGCCTATTAGATCACTCTCGATCTATACACTTGGTCACATTTTTCCATCATTTGCTGTGTGAACTCCCATTGAGGTCCTTTCTTTGCATTGGGTTTTCTACACCAACAAGAGAGAGAAATCTTAGATCTGAAGTGCTGAGGACTTCCAAGAACCCATCCCACTGAGGAGAATTGGATACGCCTTCTTGTTTTCCTCCCAGGTGCCCAATTAATACAAAAAATCTTTCAAAAATTGTTCTTGTCTTGTCTATTGGTATATGGAGCAAACCCTTGTTTTTATTTCTTAATGTCTTTTCATGCATAGATCTGGTTTTTGCAGCTCTTTTCTTGTTCAACTAACAGCAGATCTGAAGATATTGGCAGCCACTTTTGTTGTTAGGGCTATTAGTTATGCGTAGCTAAAGTGGTCCTTTTTCGTACACTTCGACAAAGGATTCATACTAACAAATGGCGACTCCACACGGGTTTTAAATTACGACCGCTATCGTTTTTCATATTCCTGCATATCCAGCTACTTCAGACCCTAGGGTTTCTTTTCAGCTGTTTATTTTTCCTAGTTTCATGTTGTTTTTCTCACATAAAACCCTAAAACATCAAAATTTCTAACTTCCGTGTGTTTCTGGCCCTATTGCGCAGGTAAGCAACACCAGCCGCAACTGAGACGAAAACTTTTCTGAAAATCTGCCGCCGAGACAACCGGAACGGGGGGTCGCACTTTTTGGCCCTAAACCTGCGACCTGGACCTCCAGGTCTCACTTTTAAGCCTGTTTCCTGCGACCTGCACTGAAATCAGGTCAGAAACTGTGACCTGCCATTTTTTCAGTGATTTTTCTGCAATTTTTCTGGGTTTTGCTGCAGCTTCTGTCAGGGTCTTCCAGCCTCTGTCTCAGCCCGCCTTGACCAAGTTCTGATCTGTTTTTACTCATCTAAGTGGGAACCTAGCCCCCTAGGGATTTAGTACCCTCCACTTTTTGTGGAAGAGTTTTAGCTGTTTCAGCCGTCTGTTTTTCAGAGCTTCGGCCTCCTTTTTTCCAGATCTCATCTCATTATCCCAACCTTTGCAACGCCCTTCTTCCAATGGCCTTTCAAATCACCTCCGTTAGTTGTTTTACCTGACCTCCTTGAAGGGCTCCGCCTCGTCTCTCGGTTTTCGCCGATTTCCTTCCTTTCCACCCACTCGTCCGGTTCTGGGCCGTGGATCCGCACCTCTTTCGCACTTCATCTCAGATCGTCAGATCCCCATTCCTTTGACCTTAGATCTATCGTCTCTTTCCGGGGTGTGTGTTTCATATAGATTTGTTTTTCCCTTTCTTTTCAGCATAGTTGTGAGAGACCCACCTTCTGGGGTTAGATAGATGCATATGTAGTTGTTATTTCTCTGTTATTTCAGCATTTTATTCTGTTCTCTGTAGGTTTATTTTCAGCGACGCAGCACACTTTTTCTTGCTCTCAACAACGGAAAGGGTTTAAAAATTAAAATTAACGCACGCCACACACTGACCCTAAGTGAAGAAGTGCCTGGTTAACACCGCCCGGCAAAGACTCTAAAATCAATTGTCACTGCACCTTTTCTGCCCTTGACCGTAATTGATTCTGTCCCCTTGTTGCCCCTGTCGGTTTCCTTCTTCCTGTCATCATTGCGCTGGAGCTCTTTCCCGAGACTTTCGCCTTCACCTCGGTCAAGCCGATCGACTCCGCCCGCACCGTCGGAGAAATCACCACTCCACTCGGTCCGCATCTAACTCTCTTGATTCATCGGGTCCTCCTTCTCCTCCTGGTTCTCCCCCTGTCACCTTCACTATGTCTGGTCCAGGGCCTAACGCTAGCGGTTCTCCCGACCCCAATGCCGGCCCTACTACTAGCGGAACCACCACAGGAACTACCCCGGCCACCCCTGTGCTGCCGTGCATTGCAGGCCTCAGCCTCCGCGATTTCCATCAGTTGATCAATGACTCCATTCACCACAATGCTAACTGGCCCGCTATGCCAACCAAGCTCCCCTCCGACATCCCTAAGTTTGAGGGCCTTAATAGAGAAGATCCAACCAATCATGTCTGATCTTTCCACATGTGGTGTTCCTCCAATTCCATTACCGATGACTCCATCCGTCTTCGTTTGTTCCAACGCACGCTTACCGGCGAAGCTTCTAAATGGTATGTCAAACAAGCCACCTCTACCCATACCACCTTTGAGACTCTTGCCCAAGCCTTTTTGTCGTACTTCCAGCTCCCTCTCCGATACGATACTGGCACGGAGCTCTTGAATTCCTTCAATCAATCCTCTTCAACACGCCTTTCCGCTCATGTTCAGGAATGGCGAAGAAGACGGAGCTTATGTCGAGCCCCTCCCTTCGAAGATCGGGTTTACATGGACTGGTTCCTTCGCACCCTTCCCGCTCCCATCGGCAAAGATGTCGTCTCTCACTTTCCTCAAACTAAATAAGCTGCCCTCCAAATAGCCTTGAAATATGACCTGATCTACGCTCAATCTGGTTATGTTTATACCATCCTTCCTGACCTTCCCAGGCCCAGTGGCGCTAATGCCCCGGGGGAATCTCATTCTGCCGACGGTATCGTTGGAGCCCTTTCCCATCCATACACTCAACCTCCTATGGGCTATGGTCTCCCTCAGGGAGGAGCCAGCACCTCAAGCACTCTTCCCCCTCCCGGCAACATGTACCCAGGATACGGCATGCCTCCTCCTTTTGCCCAACCCAACCCTTACCTTTATCCACAGCTTGGTGCGCCAGCTCCTCCAGCATATGCGCTTCCATCTCCCTTGCCTCCTCCAAACCCGCAACAGCACTTACAGCCCCCTCCAGGGCAAGTATTTGCAGAGCAGGGCGCGACTAATCCCCCTTCTTCTCAAAGAAGGCGGAGAGGCAACCAAAACCAATCTACCCCTGGTACCCGTGGACCCAATTCTGGTGTGGACCCTAACACTGGAAACCAGCAATAGGGCATTCAGCCCAAGCCGGACAGGCCGCTTCGCACAAACAAGCCCTGTTCGTGTTGCGGGGTTTATGGTCATTACACCCACGATTGTCCCCTTTTACCCCAGATGCAGCAGATGTGGGAGTCTCAAGCCACATTGCGCGGACAACACGCCTCCCCTCATGCTCCTCCTAATGTGGCCACTACTCAACCAGCTGTGTTTTCTGATCCCTTCCCTCAGCAAGGATTCGTGGCTACCCAACCGCCTGATAACCAGGTCGCCACTCCCCCTTCCATTTCTGGTTCCTCCGATTACCAGATCCTCATGATGCAATCCGATCCTAACCTGCCCGTCGATCTTCACCTTCAAACTCGGTCTCGTCAGTACCCCAAGCCTCCTGCTCAGTCTGCCCCCGAGCCTCCTTCTTCAGGTTCTACAGAGCCTCTTTCGACATCCAGCGGCCCCTTACATATCCCTCAACCCAAAGTTGAGGTCCATACCAAGATTCCTAAGGGACCTTTACGTCGAAACGCTGCTTCTGGTCGAGCTGCTCATTTGTATAGTATAGTAGACGATTTGGCGCAATCCCCTGCTTCCATTTCCACACTGGAACTCCTCCAGTCGTGCCCTTCCCAAAAGAAGGCTCTACTATCTGCCGTGGGCGCTGTAGATCCTGCTGATGACCAAATGATTGTTTTCGACACCACTCAATCGGACCATCCTCCTCTCCCTCCTTCCGTCGCCTTCCAAATCCTAGTCAAAATCCGGAACGCCAACGTTTCCCGGTGCATAATTGATGAGGGGCATTCAATTCGTGTGATGTCTCGGCTCTACTAGCAACTTGAATCCCCCCGAACCTGCCCCTTCCACAATCACCCTCTTTCGAGCGTGGGACGGCCACGCCTCCCAGCCCATTGGCCTTTTCCGTAATTGTCCTATCACCCTCGCCGGTAAGACTGTTTGCGTTGACGTCGAAGTCATCGACGCCCCGCTAGACTACAACATTCTATTGGGGTGAAGCTACACCTATGCTATGTCTGTTGTCCCATCCGCGGTTTTCCGCAAGATGTCTTTCCCCCATAATGGAAAGATAGTCACCATTGACCAGCTGACATATCATGAGCCAAAATCTCAGACCTCACCTGAGACGACCATCTCTTCTGTAGCCAACAAGCAAACCGTCGATTCCTTGACCAGTGTCTCCCCCGGTGTTTACAAAGATTCCTCCCTGCTTGGACCTTTTCCTAATCTTCCCCCTTCTCCTATCACTGATCCCAGCTTATCGAATATTTTCATGATGCAATCGTCTCAGGCTGCCCTTAAGCGGCCTGCCTCGGCTAGTCAGTAACCTCCCCCTCGCACTCCACACCCCGCTCCTAGCCATTCATCTTAGCCAGCCGGACCTCCTCTTTCTGGCCCTCCCCCTACAGCTGGTATCCCTGAACCCCTTTATCCTCCTGGAACGGTTCCCCCAGGCCTTAACCACCTCGGAGCTATCCCCCCTGGTCATTACCCTGCTGGGCAGATACCTTTCCTGGCTCCCCCTCCCGGAGTATTTTCTGTCCCCGTCATGGCCACCCTCTCTCTCCCTAACCTGACCCTCGGCATACCCGTCTGGTACATTGACCCTCCAGCCGCTACCCCTCCCGGTCACCCCAAACCTTACCTTGCTTTGACACCGGTTCAACCGGTCCCCCTCACCTCCTTCGGGCCCCCAGCACCTCCACAGGACCCTACCCCTGTGGTGCCAGCCCCTGGAAAGAAAGGCAAAGCTCGTAAGGGGGCAACCCATCAGGACCAGGCCGCCCCGACAACTCTTACCCCTCCGCGACCACCAAAGCCCGCCATCCAATGCGCTTTGTGTGATATCGTCGGTCACGCCACTCACATGTGTCCTGAATTGCCGCACCTCAAGCTTCTAGTCAACGAGACATTCCCCGACTCTGATATCCCAGAAGTCTATGTCACTATCCCCGACTCTATCCCGAAACTCAAAAACTTGCGCACAAACCACCCTTGTGCCTTGTGCGATTTTCACGGCCATTACACCCACCTCTGTCCCTGCCTTGACGAGTATCGTTCCTCCTTGGACATGTACCGCCAATTCAAGGCCACTTCGATAGGACCAGAGGACCTTCCTACTCCCATTAACATTCCTCCTCCCGCCATCGAGCCAACAGAGCCGTCAACTACCATTTTGTACCTGTCATCATCCTTGCGAGATAGTTCACCTGCCCTTCAACCTGTCGATCCTCCCGGCCCCTCAGCCGACCTTGGATCTGTTGATATCGCACATCTGAGCCCTTCTCCTCTTGATGACCCGTCCCATACCACTACCCCCTCGAGTGACCTTTTTTCCTCCAGTCTTCCCATCTTCCAGTCCGATGAAGACATTATGGAAGCCATGACTAACCCGTACTTTCCATGGGACGATATGCACCATCGTGCATACTTCCTCCCGCAACAGTCCCATGACCAATTTGCTGTGGAAACCAAAGACTTCATCCCCAATGCAGTCGATTGGTTCAAAAACCCCATCCCTGCACCTGATGCTTTCGAAGAAGGAAACATGGCCAATATCTCTCCTACCATCAAAATTGACATTTCAGTCACACCAGGTATCGAAGAATATATCACCTTAGGTGCCCACTGCACCCCGGAAGAAATCGAAGCTTACACCAAGCTTTTCAAAGAATTCCGTGATATTTTCGCCTGGTCCTATTCTGAAATGCCCGGACTTGATCCCGCCATTGTCGAACACCATATCGATACATGGCCGGACGCCAAACCAGTCCGTCAAAAGCTGAGACCCATTCATCCTTCCAGACGTGACGCTATCAAAGCCGAAATCGACAAGCTTAAGCAGGCTGGCTTCATCTACCCCATTGAATACACCACTTGGGTGTCCAACCCAGTTCCCGTTCTTAAGAAACAAGGCACCATCCGTGTCTGCACGGACTTTCGCGACTTGAACCAAGCTTGTCCCAAAGACAACTTCCCCACACCGTTCATTGACCAAATCATTGACGAGTGTGCGGGGCATGAGGTTCTATCCTTTATGGATGGTTTCTCCGGATACAACCAAATCGCTATCCGTCCTGCCGATCAACTCAAAACCGCGTTCATTAGTCCGTGGGGAACTTTTGCTTACCGGGTCATGCCGTTCGGCCTCAAAAACGCTGGCGCCACTTTTCAACGGGCCATGTCTTATTGTTTCCATGACTTAGCTCACATTATCCTTGCTTATTTAGACGACCTCACGGCGTGTTCTAAACATCGGGCGCAGCACCTCCACGATTTGCGTACCATTTTTCTCCGATGTCGCAAGTATAATATCCGCCTTAACCCGTTGAAATGCGTTTTTTGCGTCCCGGCCGGCCGTCTCTTAGGCTTCATTGTTTCTAAAGATGGTATCACTCTTGACCCTTTGAAAGTTCAAGCCATTCTTGAACTTCCCATACCACGTACCCTCCACCAGCTCCAAAGTCTCCAGGGCAAAGCTAATTTTCTTCGACGGTTCGTCCCTGACTACGCCACCACTGCACATGGGTTCCTTAGACTCCTCCGATCTTCTATCCCTTTTGTTTGGGATTCCCATGCTCACGAGTCTTTCGATGCCCTCAAGCAGGCTCTCACGTCCGCTCCCTTGATCCGCCCTCCCGACTTTGATCGGGACTTCATCCTGTATATCTCCGCTTCCACCTATTCGGTCGCTGGAGTCCTTATCCAGGAAGATGACAGCGGTATTGAGCATGTGATCTACTACGTCAGTAAGAACCTTGTAGGACCCCCTGTTTCCTACTCCCTTGAAGAAAAATTAGCACTGGCTGTAGTGTTCTCAGTCCAAAAACTTCGTCATTATATCCTTATGCGCTCCACCAAGGTTGTGACTAATTCCAACCCCTTGGCTTTCCTGTTGAGTCGTCGTATCCTCACTGGGAAATATGCCCATTGGGTTGTTATTCTTCAAGAATTCGACCTCGAATTCATCACACCAAAGAGTAAGAAAGGCTTAGCCCTCGCTGAGCTCATTTCTGAATTACCTACCGGAGCGCCAGATACCCCAGTTAATGATGATTTTCCTGATGAACACTTATTTTCCATTACTACCGATGACCCATGGTATGGCGACATTCTTACTTACTTGCGAACCCAAAATTTCGCCCTTCACCTTGATCGTGAGGCTCGTCGACGCATCCGACACCAAGCCCCCCGGTACCTCCTTATCGGTGACGATCTATATCGTCGCGGGGTTGATACCATCCTTCGTCGTTGCCTCACACACACTGAATCTGAACAGGTCCTTAATGCCTGCCATAGCGGTGCTTGCAGTGGCCACCTCTCCGGTCTTGCTACTGCCCAAAAAGTCATGCGCGCTGGGTATTTTTTGCCTTCCCTCTTTAGTGATTGCATTGAGGCAGTCAAACACTGTCCCAGTTGCCAACATTTCACCCCTAAGGCACGAGCTCCCCCAGCTCCCCTCCATCCGGTCGTCTCAACCGGCCCCTTCTATAAATGGGCCATCGACTTTATGGAGTGTCGCCCGCCATCCGCTGGTAACCATAAGTATATCATCGTGGAGGTTGACTATTTCACCAAATGGGCCGAGGCCATGCCAACGTTCAACAACACGACAACTACCGCGGCCCTCTTTTTTTTTAACCATGTTATAGCTTGATTCGGGGTTCCCAAACAACTGGTCTCTGACCATGGCAAACATTTTGAAGATGAGATATGGCGTGAGCTATCCTCACTGTTAGGTTTTGCGCACCAATATTCCTCCTCCTATTACCCCCAAGGTAATGGCCAAGTTGAAGCAGTCAACAAAATCCTCAAAACTATGCTTCAACGAACGGTGAATAAGCACAAAACCAACTGGCATCTCATGCTCTTCCCTGCTTTGTGGGCCTATCAAACTTCTGTTAAAACCGCCACCGGGTTTACTCCTTTCCACCTAGTTTTTGGAGAGGAGGCAGTCTTACCG
The DNA here is from genome assembly GCA_034641835.2 of Pinus albicaulis. Classification (NCBI taxonomy): domain Eukaryota; kingdom Viridiplantae; phylum Streptophyta; class Pinopsida; order Pinales; family Pinaceae; genus Pinus; species Pinus albicaulis. The sequence continues at coordinate 626,079,769 of CM076570.1, forward strand.
ATCGAGTGTGAAATTCCTTCCCTACATCTGGCCGTTGAACTTCTCCCTGACACCCAACCTCTAGAACAACGACTTATCATGCTCGAGCGCGCTTCCGAAGACCGCCGTGTTGCCTTGCAAACCATGGAAGCGGCCAAGAAACGCACCAAAGCCCAGTATGACCGAAAAGTCCAGCCTCGCACTTTTCACGAAGGCGACCTTGTTCTAGTCTATGACCATGCCCATGATGTCCTTGGTCATGGGAAGTTCGACTCATTATGGCTAGGCCCTTACATCATCAGTAAGGATCTCGGTAAGGGGGCATACCTCTTAGAGGATTTCAAAGGCAATCCCCTTCCTAATCCTCGCAATGCACTCTATCTTAAGAAATATTACCCTTAGCATTTCCCTTCTGAAATGCATGTTTTATTTTCTTTTAGATAGCCAGCATCTGTTTTGTCATGTTTATAATTTACCGCTTCACCCGGACCCATTTTGTCCAAGAAGGGCCACTCCACTTCTGCTTTAAATCGAATTTTCTCACTTACAACACTTGTATTTGGGGCATCACTTCGCCCCCATACTTGTCCATGTTCGTGTCGATTTTCGTCATGAGTTCCCACTTTCAACTCATGTTTTCATGGTCCCCCATTGGGCCTTTACTGTGTGGCAGCACCATCGAGTCACCCTTGTTTAGAACATCCAAGTTGAGTCATCATTCCCTCCATGGAGTCTATACCGAGTCCCTTCGTACCCCACTATAGCCCTCCATCCGTCATTGTTTGGTCTCTCTCTTGTGTCGCACATTATGACCTTCAGTTCCACGGTCCCCCATCCCTGATGATGTTGTGTCAGTCGCTGCCATGTCATTCATGCCCTTTATGCTCTAGCAAGGGAAGTCGTCCATTAGCTACTCAGTCCTTTCCACTTCACTATCATCATTAGTGTCATTCTGTCCGTCGCTCTACTCTTTTCTCTCGTGCCTTAGTTGAAGGTCTCTCATTGCCTCAACTATGGCGGACCTCCTTCTGTCGACATCAGCTCATTCATTCCAGAAGCCAGGTCTAGAGGGCGGTGTACCTTGGCTCCAGCTTCCACTCTTGTTCGGTGCCTCGGATCAGGCAAATGGATATCTCCTTCCCCTTTGACTTGATTGTTTCTCTAGCTCTTTTCAGCATGATCGAGATTCTTATACTTGATGGTCCAGTGATCCACAAAGATTCCTCGATGATTCGTGTGTGTGATGTTTCTGACCTCATGCAGGGTGTCTCCAAAGCAGCCCCCTCACATGCCTGCACAGCCTCTTCTTTGCAGCCTTCGATGCAGCTCCAGATATTTGATGATGTTGGCCGTAGCCACTTGCAGCGCCTCTTCGACTTGCATGTATCAGTCAGATTTTGTGAGCCCTTCCCCATTTACAAGGGGAATTTGGGTTGTATTTGTATCTCATGTACTCAGATATTATTGTACAAGTCCTGGCTGTTATCCCAGGCACAACATGTATGTGGGATTCCTCATTGTATTTTTATCTGGCTCATGATTATGCCAACTGTACTTTATGGTTCGGTCCCTTGTTTACTGGACACACTATTCTTTTGTACTTTGTCTCGGCGGGCATAGGTATGCCTCCCCCGCCGCCTTCAGCACAGGTACCCTCTCATAAAAAGAGACTTGTTGCACCTGCGAGTCTCGTCTCCTCAGGGTCTAGTCCTTTAGCACACTATCTACCTTACATTTCTCTCTCTGACATCCCTTTTCTTGTCTAGTGATTGTGTTCTTACAACGTACTTCGGTCATACAATTTTCTCCTGACACTCGCACGCTGGGGGGCAATCTGTTACACCATTTTTTGGTCATCTAACCTATTATCATTAGATGGACCCAAGTACACCATGTAAGACCATTTTTACCCTAAGTAAAACTGCTTTCACTATGTTAAAACAGGAAACCCCAAAAGGAAATATTAAATAAACCCATATTTGTTTGATTTTCCTCATGGAATAATTAATTAAACCATAATTTAATTATTATTCCCAGTCATGTTTAACCCAAAATCAAAGAAATTAATTAGATAAAGCTTTATTTATCTTATTATTTTCTAGGAATAATCATTTAAACCTTTTTTAGATGATATTCCTTGTTAAATATGACCAAATCACCCATAAATAATTAAATAAATCATTATTTATTTAATTATCTTTCAACCACTTCCTTAAATAATTAAATAAATCATTATTTATTTGATTATCTTCTAATCGCTTCCTTAAAAAGATAAATAAATCATTTATTTATTTATTTTTGACAAATTAAGGGATTTGACCCAAGTCAAATACCTTTTCCCTCCAACAAATATAATAAAATATTCCATAAAAAGTGGATCTAGATTTGGTTAACCCATGCACTAGGATCTAGAATGACCCAATATTTTGTTATAAATAGGAGGGTTTTTCCTACCATTCCTCACCTTTTGTTGCCTATTAGATCACTCTGGATCTATACACTTGGTCACATATCTCCATCATTTGCTCCCATTGAGCTCTACTCTTTGCATTGGGTTTTCTACAACAACTAGAGAGAGAAATCTTAGATCTGAAGTGCTGAGGACTTCCAAGAACCCATCCCACTGAGGGGAATTGGATACTCCTTCTGGTTTTCCTCCCAGGTGCCCCATTAATACAAAAATTCTTTCAAAAATTGTTCTTGTCTTGTCTATTGGTATATGGAGAAAACCCTTGTTTTTACTGCTTAATGTCTTTCCATGTATAGATCTGGTTTTTTGCAGCTCTTTTCTTGTTCAACTAACCGCAGATCTGAAGATATTGGCAGCCACTTTTGTTGTTAGGGCTATTAATTATGCGTAGCTAAAGTGGTCCTTTTTCGTACACTTCGACAAAGGATTCATACTAACATCATATGACATGTTGCTCCTGAATCTAGCAACCAATCATCTCTCCATGAAGTAAATGAAACATCAAATAGGTTTTCAGTTACTCCATTGTTACAATGTGCTAGGAATGTAATGGATAAATTCACCAAGCTTACCTTTGTCTTTGTCATCAGTTTTACCTCTGTCTTGATTTGTTTGCTGCTGAGCTTTAGATTGTCTGCCCCCCTTTTCTCTGAATTTTCTTCTTCGTCTTCTGCCTTCTCTTCCTCTGGATGGACCTGAAGCGTGTCTCTTTTCTCTCTGTGCCAAGTAGGCAGCCTCTTTAGAAGATGAAGGGACTATCATCTTCCCAAAATCTTTCTCTCTTTCTGCAAACTTTTGCTCAAGTTTATCAAAGGTGATATGCTCAAAGTTTCCACTTGCTTGCAAAGACTCAAGATAATGTGAGTAAGTCGGATATAATGCCTTAACATATGCTATGAGAGATATGTCCATTTTTACACTAGTGTTTTCAATGTCATGCATTATAGATCTTACTTCTGAAGCTAAAGCAAGGGGATCATCATTCTTCATTTCAAGACTGAACAGCTTAATCATCAATTGAACATTTTCTAATTCTGAATGTGAGTCATAGAGTTATTTTAGTTTCTTCAAGGCTTCATAGGCATTTGAGAATGATGAAATATGACGACTCACCTCTTCACTTACTGAGGCTGCAATCAAGGCATAGGCCTTGCAGTTCTTATTTTCCCAATTGGCAAGCTCTTTGTCTGAAGTGGGCTTTTCTGGTGGATTTTCTGCTTGTCCTTCACAGATTCCTTTCCAAGGCTCATTAAAAATGAGTGTGTGTTTAATCTTCCGAGACCATTCAAGATAGTTCTCTTTACCGGAGAGAACCACCCCAACAATTGAGATGAGAGAATGCATTAGATTGCTGGAAAAAATCTTCTGAAGAGGAAAAAATTTCTGCTATAAAAACTTTCAATTCTTGAAATCTTTCAAATAAAGGGGCAAAAACTCTTGCTGGAAAAATACTCTGAGTTTTAAAAAACTCTTTGCTGGAAACTAATTCTGCTCAAAAAATCTTGCTGAAGACTGAATTTAAATGGACAAAAAATACTCTTTGCTATAAACTGAATTCTGCATAAAAAAATATATATTTTTTTTTTGTTTGGGAAAAAATGTATATGAAAAAAGGTGGAATTATGAAACGAGGGGGCGGAATTATGAATGGAAAGAAGCGATGAGGGGTCAGAATTATATGACAATGGGAGGGGGCGGTATTAAACGATGAGAGGGGCGTTTAAATATAATACAATGGGGCGTGGTATTAAAACATGACAGCGCTGAGGAGGGTCGACGGAAATATATTACAAAGATAGCCAGCATATTATATTATAGCACATTATAATGATGGTATTATATTGAACAGTGGTATTCAAAGCAGCGTGGTATATGGTGGGCTGTAAATAGCGCTGGAGGACTGTATATGTAATGGAGCGGACTGTAGAATAGAGGGCGGTGTATGCAGCGAAATAGACAACGTAGTTACAGTCGGTATGTATTACAAACAATGAATAGTGGAATGACAGCGTGTGGAATGAAGCGTTGTATGTTATTAAACGCAGGAGGTAACGTTGTATATAATGACCAAACAGCGTTTTATATGGACAGACCACGTATTAAAAAACACAGCGTAATATGGATGTGCGTTGCAGGTATAAATGGAGCGCGTAGACAGCTTGTAATGAATGTTAAGGAGGAGGCGTATGGAGGCGTATTGAATATATGCAGACCGCCTGTAATGAATGTTAAACGATGACAGTGGGAGCGTATTAAAAGCTGGAGTCGACTGTAAAAAACATGAAGGGCAGAGCGATATGTATAGACAGCGATGCGTTTGGAAATGCCGGAGCCGTATAGACTATTAAAAATACCGCCAGAGCTGTATAATAAATTGTGATATGAAGAGGGCACAGGTTGTGTGAGGGATGGGAGGTGTATGTTGAAATGAGAGGAGAGGAGAAGTCGATAGGGAAAGTGCTGGTATGGAACGTAGGGGCAAAGTGCTGTATGGAGAGGTGAGGGAGAAGAATGTGGAATTTATGGAGTCGATGGAGAATGGAGGAGGCCCAAAAGGCCGTTACAAATTTTTTTTGAAATGGAATCTGCAGAATGACAGAGCCTGCAATTTGCAGATTGACAGAGGAGCCTGCAGTCTTCAGAAGCTGCAGGAGCTGGAGCTGCAAATGTCAGGGATATTAGAGAAAAAAAAAATGCAGAATAACAGTCTAGCAATTAAGAGTAGCAGAAAACTATTAATAAAATTGACTGAGAAAAGGAAAGGGAGTTACACCACAGGGCATAAATGCCAATAGTGGAGCTGGCTCTGATACCATGTCAAACCAGGAGGTAACTTCTCAAAATCAGAATGTGTATTAGCTGAAGAATGCACATGGATTTATACATGGAGGTGAGGCTATTGGGATTCATCTCCCAATGACTCTTGGCCTTCCTTATTTCCTAATATTAATTAATATACAATATTAATTATGCACACCCAATTTTGAGTTTTCTAACATGATATGGGCATGTCATATGTATCAGAGTGGATGGACTCTAAAACATATATACAACACATATTATGGATATGCATCGTTTTGATATTTTTATGTTATTTTCTTGTGTTAAATGCGTGTGCTAAATGCCGATCTAGAATATTGTTTGCAATGTTATCTACATAGTGATTTTGTGCTCTAGGTACATGACTAAATGTAATTATTTCAAATTCATGAATCAAAATCTTCACTCGTAAATATCTTCTAAAAAGGATAGGATTATGCACATGATAGACACCATTCAATTACATGACAAGAAGTAGGGAATCTAAACGAACGTGAAGGTGGAGGATGCAATTTCAAAGGGAATCAGCTAATAAACCTCGTACTGCATCATATTCAGCCTGGTTATTGATAGTAGTACCAATGCATGCCCCGTTCGAGAGAACGGGGGAGTGTAAGGGGGTAAAAATGGCCCAACCTACCGAGGCTAGATTCTTGGAGTAGTGACTTGCACCATCAACAAAACCGATATAAGGTGTGGACGATAGATTCATATGAAAGGTGCCACAAGACAATAAATGGAATTATGATGAACAATGTTGGCAACTTGAGCACAAAGTAGAAATCGAATGCACTCCGCGGGAGGGAGTGATCTAGGTAAGATGTCTATTACTCACACGTCAACGGTAAGGTGGAGTGTGGGAGCTACCGGAGGTGTAACTTGTGCTGAGATTACGAAAGTCACCATGGGCACGGGTGGTGCTATCCCGTTGATGGGTGGGAAAGATGAAGTTAGGGGTGGACGTGGCTTCCATGATTTCATCATCGCAATAGAAGATGGAGTGACTGGAGGAAGGGAGACTACATGACGCGATGAAGCTACTTGACTCATCATCATGAGAAGAAAGGTTCACATGTGAATCATCACGGGGGATGACGGAAGAACAAGTAGATAAGGGATCTACTGATGTTGAGCCCAGGGTGATCGCTAAAGGGAGGTCAAGCAAAACAAAAAGGGGAGATTCAAAGGGAGCTTCCACCCAAGGTCTCATGGATGATGAAAGGTAGAGGATGGTGGCCGCAAGCTCCTTCATTTCGAAATCAGGGGGAGGAATGTCAATGGGAGCGGGTAAATCCTCAATCTGGCCTGCAACACACTGCGCAAGTATGGGAGAGGCAGATTGGTTTTGTTTAATCTCATGCTCTCGAACTACCTCTAACGAGGCACAGTAATGCATAAGGCGGGGACAATGGCGAGAATAATGGCCATGGAGATCACACAACACACAAGGTTGGTTAGTGTGAATAGTTTTAGGATTCTTGGTTGCGGTCGAGGAAGAAACAAGGGATTTAGGGACCGTAGACTCAGGGAACGCAACTTTAACCATAGGCTTGATATAGGGCAGTTCAAGATAGTTATGGGTGGCATGGCCGATGACATCACACAAAGCACAGGGCTTTGTGAGTGAGGGAGGTGCAGGGTCTGTCGGGGCAGCCTTGTCCTTGGAGGCCCTCTTGCGAGCTTTGCCCTTCTACCTGGAGCGGTCACAATAAGAGGGGGTTCCTGTTGAGGTGGTTTAGGCACTATTACAGCAGAAGAAGTCATGGGGACCAGTTGAACTGGGGTCAAAGCAAGGTAAGGTCTGGGTTGACCTGGCGGGGTAGCGGCTGGAGGATCAAGGTACCGGAAGGGAATCCCAAGGGTCAAGTTAGGAAGAGAGAGGGTGGCCATGATAGGTGCCATATAGATTTCTGGTGGGGGAGCTAGGAATGGTATCTAACCAGAGGGGTAATGGCTAGGTGGGATGGCTCCTGAATGGTTAAGGCCTAGAGGAACCGTTCCAGGAGGGTAAAAAGGCTCATGAATACTAGATGAAGGGCCAATAGGAGGAGGTCCAGAAGGCTGAATCGAAGGGCTAGGAGAAGACTTCAGAGGGCAAGGAGGCTACTGACTATCCGAGGCGGGCCGCTTGAGAGCAGTCCGAGATTATTGCATCATGCAAACATTCGATGAGCTGGGATTAGAGGCAAGAGGAGGAAGACCAGGGAATGTACCAAGTAGTGAGGAATCTTTGTAGAATCTTGGTGAAACAATGGTCAAAGGATCGACGATTTTCTTGTTGGCGACCGAAGAAATAGTGGACTCAGGAGAGGTCTGAGACTTCGGTTCGTAATATGTAAACTGGTCAATGGTGACTATATTTCCGTTATGAGGGAAGGACATCTTACGGTGGACTGCGGAAGGGACAATAGACATCGTATAAGTGTAGCTACGACCCAATAGAATGTTTTAATCTAAGGGGGCATCTATGACTTCTACGTTAATGCAAACAGTCTTGTCCGCAAGAGTAACAGGACAATTGTGGAAAAAGGCAATGGGCTTGGAGGCGTGGCCATCCCACGCTCGGAGAGTGATCGTGGAAGAAGATATCTTAGGAGATTGATCATGGAAGAATCCATCTCAGGTGATCTGATTTTCTTCCAAACCGAAGTAGACATCACGCAGGTGGATTCCCCCTCATCAATAATGAACTGGGAAACGTTAGTGTTCCGGATCTCAACTGGGATTTGGAAGGGGACGGAAGCAGGGAGAGGAGGATGTTATAACCGGTCAACATCAAAGACAATCAATCGATCGTCGAAAGGATCTACAATGCCCATGATAGATAGTAGAGATTTTATTTGTGAAGGGCACGACTGGAGGATTTCCAGCGTTGAAATGGCAGCAGGGGATTGTGCCAAATCATCGACTATGCTATATGAATGGGCATCTTTTCCAGAAGCAACATTTCTGTGCAGTGGTCCCTTAGGGATCTTGGTATGAACCTCCGCCCTAGGTTGAGGGATCTGCAAGGGACCCTTAGGTGTTGAAAGAGGCTCTGTAGAGACCGGATGAGGCAGCTCAGGGATAGACATAGCAGGAGGCTTGTTGTACTGACGGGACCTAGTCTGAAGATTGACATCTACGGTTGAAGGTTGATCAGATTTCATCATGAGAATCTGGTAATCGGGGGTACTAGATGGAAGAGGTTGGGTGGACACCTGACCTTCAGGTGGTTGGGTAGCCACAAATCCTTACTGAGGGAAAGGATTAGTAAGCACAGTCGGTTGGCTAGGCGTAGAACTGGGAGGGATGGAAGGGGAGGCTTGATGTCCTCGCAATTTTGCTTGAGACTCCCATAACTATCGCATCTGCGGGAAAAGAGGAAAATCATGTGTGTAATGGCCATGAACACTACAACAAGAATAAGGCTTGTTCATGTGAACAGGCCCGTCCTGCTTGGGCTGATTTCCCTGTTTCTAGTTCGTAGTGTTAAGAGAATTACCTTGATTAGTTCTAGGATTACCAGGAACAACTTGATTTTGAGTGCCTTTCCTCTTTGTTTTTGAGGGAAGAGGATAATTTGCACCTTGCTGTGCATGCACCTGCCCCCGAGGGGGCAGTGGTTGTTGTTGCGGGGGTTTATAAGGCAAGGGAGGAGGAGGTGCCAATGTTGGGGGAGTTGGAGCACCAGGCTGTGGATACGGATAACAAGGAGGTTGGGCAACAGTGTGGTAAACAGGAGGTTTTGCAAGAAGGGGAAGCATGTCATATCCTGGATACGTGCTACCTGGAGGGGAAAAAATGCAAGAGGTGCTAGCCCCCCCTAAGGAAAACCAGAGCCCATGGGATGTTGAGAAATGATGAAAACACAAACATGCCACAAAGGAAAAAGCGACCAACAAGGGCAAGGAGCTGCAGGATCCACTGATTACAATGTCAAAACAAGGTCAAAGAGGTGCAGGATCAATTAATTTCAATGTTTTAGAGTCTTTGCTTGGCGGTGTTAACCAAACCCTTTTTTTCTTAGGGTGTGTGTGTAAATTTTAATTTTTAAACCCAGACATTTGTAGAGAAAAAGAAAAAGTGTGTTGTATAGCTGTAAATAAACCTACAAATGACAGTATATAGGCCTGCAAAAACATAAAATAAACATCTAATAATGCAATAATATAAACCCAAGGATGTGGGTCTCTCAAAAAATAGTCTATAGGTGAGTAAAAAACTAATCAAAACACACTAACAAAGCCAATAGATCTAAGGTCAAGAGGGACAGGGATCTAAAAGACAAAATCTGCTGCAAAGTGGTGCAGAAAACAGCAACAAATCAGAGGAAAAATTGTTGTAAAAGAGGTGGCGAAAGGCTATCTCATGAAGGGAAACAGAGTGAAACCTAGATAAAAACCAAAAAAAAGCTAGATGAGGTGATTTGGATGGATAACAAGCCGATCTGAAGTGGATCTGAAGGTGAGGTATCAAATCTGAAAAAATGGCTGAAGACTCTGAAATTTCAGACAACCTGCAACAACAAAAAATATTCCACAAAAATTGGAGGGTACTGAAGCCCTAGGGGGCTAGGTTCCAAATTATTTGAGCAAAAAATAACAATTACAGGTCCAAAATGGGTAGAGATGGTGGTCAGACAACCCTGAACAGAGGCTCAGACAAACCTAGAAAAATTTCAAAAAAATCCCTACAAAAAGTCCAGGTCATAGTTTCTGACCTATTTTCAGCAGAGGTCGCATTTTTAGGGCTGAAAAGTGCGTCTTGAGGGTCTAGGTCACATTTTTTGGGCCAAAAAGTGTGACTTGCATGTTTGGCACTCTCGGCAGCAAGTTTCAGAAAAAGTTACCATCTCAATTGCGGTTAAGGTCTGTCACCTGCGCAATAGGTCCGAAAACACATGGAAGTCAGAAGTTTTATCGTTTTAGGGTTTTATAGGTTAAAAAATACATCAAGAAAAGAAAAAACAAGAGGCTGAAGAGAAATCCTAGGGTTTGAAGTAGCTAGATATGCAAGTATCAGAAAAATGACAGTGGTCGTAATCGTAAACCTGTGTGGAGTCGCTAGTTGTTAGTATGAATCTTAATTCCAAGCGTACGGAAAAAAACAAATTTAGCTGTGCATAAAAAATAGCCCTAACAACAAAGATGGCTGCTAATATCCTCAGATATGTAGTTAGGTGATCAAGATAAATGCTGCAAAAATCTAGATCTATGCATTAGAAGACATTAAGCAGTAGAAAAAAAAAAAAGATTTACTCCATGCATCCAATAGACAAGACAAGAATATATCAAATGAATTTTGTATTAATGTCACCTGGGAGGAAAACACAAGAGGGTGTTCCCTGTTCTCCTCAATGGGATGGGTTCTTGTAAGTCCTCAGCACTTCAGATCTAGAATTCCTCTCTCTTGATGGTGTAGAAAACCCAGACAAAAAATGGTAGCAAAATATGACTATGATGGTGGATCAATAGTCAGACCAAAAGTATAGATCCAGAGTGATATTTAGGCAACCAAAGGTGACAAATGAATGGGAAAAACATTCTATTTATAAAAAAATATTGAGTTAGTCTAGATATTGCTGCATAATTAAAATATTATTAACCAAATCAAGATCCAACTTTTATGGAATATTTTATTATATTTGTTGGAGGGAAAAGGAATTTGACTTAGGTCAAATCCTTTTATTTGTAATAAATAAATAAATGATTTATTTATCATTTTAAGGATGTGGTTGAGTAATAATCAAATAAATAATGATTTATTTAGTTATTTAAGGGTGATTTAGTCATATTTAACAAAGAATATTATTTAAATAAGGTTTAAATAATTATTCTTAGAAAATAATAACATAAATAATTATTTATCTAATTAATTTCCTTGCTTTAGGTTAAATATAACTAGGAATATTAATTAAACTGTTGTTTAACAAATTATTCCTTGAGGAAAATAAAAAAAATGTATATTTATTTAATATTTCCTCATGGGGTTTCCTATTTAGACCATAAACAACTTAATAAAGGTGGTTTACTAAGTTATTTTCATAGTGAAATCAATTTTACTTGGGGTAAAATTGGTTTTACATGGTGTACCTGGGTCCATCTAATGATAATAGCTTAGATGACCAAAAAATGGTGTAACAAAAGGAGCTGATGTAATTGGAACAAATGGCCTAACCGAAGATGTTGTTTCAGGCATGGTTACTTGACCAAATGTATACTCTTTTGAATCAACGAGTGTTTGAAAAGGAACAGGATCAACAAAAGCAGATGGTGTCGATTGATGAAAAGAATCATACAGGTAAAGGTCCTCTCCAAAATGGGTTGGAGTTAAATGTGTCTCGTCTTGTGGGATTTATTCAATCGCAATTAAACCAGGGGGAGGTATTTCACCTTCAGGCCCAAAGTATATTTCAGCTGGTTGACTCTGTGATATGGGAGATTCAATAGCTACTTAAATTTGTGGTATGACCAAGGTATGGAAAAATCTTCTGGTTGTACGACTTCAGGATTCAGATGTTCTAGAAAAGAAGAGACAGGATCTGGATCAATTTCTGGTTGAACAACTTCGGGTCTAGGAGGTATGGTCTCACTGATTGGATGGATCATGACAACGGGTAGCTTTGAAGACTCCGTTTCGACTACAATAGATGAACCAAGATGTGTAGAAACAACTTGAGATAACTATGGTTTATGGAAAGATGATGTTTCACCATAGGTACGAATTGTACTTGATTCAACAGATCGTGATCGCCTTCACCTACCATAAGTAACTTTTGGTGGTAAAGGTGGTTTTAACGCTAGTCTACGTGAATGACAAGGGAAAGATTTTGTTCTTCCACGATTACTGATTTATTTTAACCAAAAACAAATAAACAAAATAAAATGGTAATGCTAGGGAAAAAAGGTTTACCAAGAAACTGTGAACTGCAGAATACCTCCTGGCGAACCAAGAAGTACGGGCAGGAAATCTCCCTGAATGTTGTGTTCAGTGTATCACAATTTACAAGGCGGAGACTCGGTTCAATATGGATGGATAGCACCTAAACGTTGTCCTCCCAAATATACTCGAAGGTACATGGAGGCCCAAGTCCGTATTAGCGTTGTTTGATGCGAAACCGCACAGTGAAAGCACCCCTTTCTACTTATCGTACTCTAACACTGCCTGATATACCCAAAAGTATGTGGACGAGCTATGATATAATTACATACGTGGAGTGAGGTATGACACTCGGAATGTATCGCAGGCAAGTTAAAAACAGCTGCTATGTTTTATGGCACCGGCACACATCTCTATCTTAGACCTTCTAAATGTTATCGTTATGGTTCCAATGCTTTGTTAGGTAAATTGAGATTAATTTTATGTTGATCTTGCTTAACAATTTGCCTTTCAAAGGTTCACCGCGATGATGTATTGGAAAATTCCTAAAATGCAACTAAGAATGATAAGAAATCTTTCACTTTTAGTTTTTCAATGAAAATCCTAGCTACTAGAGGGAAAGAGAAATCAATTTGCGAGGAAAAAAATCAAAGAACACAATCTAAATGCAGATTTCCTAATTGTTCCTTTTGTAAAATACACAAACCACTACATGCAAATGCAGATTTTTCTTTTCAGTTCCTTTAATGTTATTAATGCAGAAAAGAAACTAAGTGCACTAAATCAACAAAATAAAATGCCTTTTACTTTTGAGAAATGAGGAATACAAACAACAATTTCTCTTTTGAAGGAAAAAATAGGAATGAAGCAACAATTTCTCCTATCAGGAAATGAATATTTTACGGCAATTTCCTTTTTCAAAAGCAAATAGATCTAATGTGACAATAAAAATACTTTGAAATTAACTTGCTAATGATAAATAAAATGGTTTAAATAAACATTGAACAAATTTTGTTTCAAAGGAGGAAGAGGTAGATGAATTCACTGGCCAATATGAGGTTTAGGCTTTTCAAAACAAAGCAACAAACAACTGAAACAAACTGCAAAGAAAAATTCAAAGGAATTTGGATGGTTTCAGGAGGCAACGCAATCTCTAAAGAGAGACAGTGCTTTGCAACACAGGCTTGAAAGGGAGACAGTGCTATGCAAATCACTGTGTCCTGTCCAAGAGTGCATTGGGTGCAATGTATAAAGAAAAAAATAGCTATTTAACAAACTTATTTTGCAAATTTGGATCTTAAAAATCCTAATCTTTGTGAGTAACAACTATCGGGTGAATAAATAGAGAAAATTAGAGGCTAAAACACCTAGGATAAAGAGTAATATCCGCAGTGAAGTCGCCAATTTTTTATGTGGAATTATGAATTACGGATAAATCATTCTTTCCTAGACAGGTGCTAATCTAGAACAACAGGTCAAAGACTTTACAACTGTATTTTATAACTGTAAAAAGTTACACAGAATTAAATAAGGAACCTACTTGGGATCCCAAGTGCTTTGAAAATCTCCTTTTTTCGCTTTTGTTGTAGCTTCAAATTCCAGCTGGCTGTGCAAAATATTTCCTGCAAGAATGAACACTAAACAGAAAGAGATAGAAATAATACAGATGTCTATTCAAGTTATTTAGCTAAATCAATAAAGAATAAACCATATACATCAACTAAGAAATCATGATATTGAAAATCAAAGCTTATACAGATGCATATAGAGAAAAATAAGCAGTAATATTTATTGATGATAGAAGGGGAGGCTACAACCCAGTGATTGATTTAGTGTCACCATCTCCAGCAACATCCCAACCTCATCACAATGTAGATATCTCCAGAAATCTATCACTCAAATCAATCTCCTCAATGGAAATTCCACCAGAATTTCTCTACAAAAATTTGTCCTTCTCAAACACTAAGATCTATGCTCAATTTATAGATGAGATAAGGTAGTTTCACAATCAATGACTTTACAATAATAGACAAGACATGTTCCCAATCTTGTAGATGTAAAATGGACACATGGATTCGAAGTTTGACACATGTGAACTCTTCTAGAAGGCATTGGCCAATTGGAGATTCTGGACCTTTTCATATGAAATTCTTTGATTGATTTGTCTTGTCCTTTGTCTTAGGGCATGTAGCAATTGAAATGTATAGGGGATGATAAACCCTATACATTGGTCCTGGAGATGATGCCCAGTTAACCAGGTCATATGGAATGATGCCCAAATTGACCTATAACATATAGGAATGATTACCAGAACTCCATTGTTCTCAAATTCCATTCTATATTTCTTCAGATTGATAAAACCATCCATGTCAATGGCCCAATCCAATCCTATTAATGTAGGATAGGATCTGTATCATCTACAATATGAATGACTTCAAAATCTACTAATACGTTAACCCCTTCTATATCGACCAAAACATTTGACAATCTCCCAAAAGGAATGATCTTCTGTTGGTTAGCCATGTACAGTTGGATAGTAGACCATTCCAGATTATGTTCTCCCATGCGTTTCCATGCTTGTTTAGGTAGAACATTAGCATTCGATCCAAAATCTAGAATGAGTTGGTCCATTTCATAAGCACCGATCTGTGCAGTGTGCAATATTCCCAATTCTTGCAGCTCATGGGAATATTGCATTTTATTTCCAGTTTTCTTTATTTATGAATAAAAATTATGTGAAGGAGGTTTATTAAACTCCTAAGTTGAGAATAAATACATGCCCAATGTGAAAGGGGATAAATTTGGTCTATTATATTAAACACCCCTAAGTGTGAAAAGGGGAAATTCATTTGAATGGGTCAATCTTGGCCCCACCTACAACGCAGTTTGGAGGGAAGCTTATCCTTCAAGCACAACGTACTTCTAGAAGAGGATCTCTAGTGTGAAAGAGGATAAGTTGAAGAAGATGGTTTATTGTTTTGGAAAGCCCTCATGTTATAAATAGAAGGAGAGGCAACAAGCAAAGGTTGTTGAAGAATTTTGAGAAGTTGCTGCAGCAACTCTAGTCTCTTGGCTGTTTAGCCTAAGGGAAGAGGATCTCCTATTTAGGAATCCTATCTCCTTCCATGGAGTAGATATTTAGAGGAGATTGTGATGCATCTCTCCACTATTCGGCATTATGGCCAAGCTTCATCTCTATAGCAACACTGGTCATGTTGAGGGTTTTGCAGCTGCTTGTGAGTTGCAGCAAGTGGGGGAACTAGATCTACAAGATCTAGTTGTTTAGAGGAGATTTCTCTCAGGGAGGGTGTCTTGTGACCACCCAGAAGAGGATCTCACTCTCATTTTTATTTTAGATCTGCAATTTTTATCTTCTGTATCATTTCATTCCAATTACTGCGCAGTCCCTTCCATGAACTGCATTATTTTCATGTACATGTTTCACTAGTGTCTAGATTTCTCATTGTACTGGATCTCGGGTGATTGAGGCTTGCCTCTCATCTTGAAGATTTATAAAGTAGCTTGTTGATATATTAATGTTAAGATCTGGTATCTAATGTAATGAAATCCATCTTCGGAAATCTCTGAAGTTTTCTGCAGTTTAGTGTATTAAAAGCTATATCTACATCTTCATGTGCAATATTTTGATAAAACCCCAAGGGGATCTTGTTAAGGAGGCTGAGTAGTTTCCAGATCTGGTATGGATCTGATGTTTCATCTATTTATTATTTTTATATCTGATTTTTAACCTACAGTAGCTGAAGCTCCTCATATAAAATGCTGTCAAGTATTTCTGCAGCTTTTCCATGTGTTTTTGTTATAATTTCTAAAGGATTCTTGCTCTTGCTTCATGTAAATTCTAATGCTTCTACAAGGGAAATTCATTATGGATCTGATTTCTTGATGCCATACTATAATATGGGTTTCATGGCTGATTTCCAGTGACTTCTAGCAGAAACTGCGCAATTCCTGAAGGATGGTTTCTCTATTAATTCAACCCTCTCCTTTAGTTGATTTTCAACTAGTGTTGATTGTGAGAGATATGTTTAAGCCCTCTAAACTCATTTGTTTTTGCTAAAACTCTGCATGGAGGTCCCAAACAGCCTAAAATAAGGGAAACCAACCTTATTCTATGTTATTTTTACACTGGATTTCTTATACAGCGTCCTCCTTGAGCCTATTGCATATTTTCTTGAGAGTGGAATTTCCCTCTTCTTCCTTGTTTGGTTTTTTCTTCTCTTTTGGATCCATTGTTTAGATATGAAGATCTGAGGTTCCTAAGAGAAGAAAAATCTAATAGGATTGTGTCATTCCCACACTTTCTTTGTTTCACCAATCTTGTATAGACAGAGTTTGGAACAAGCCAGGAAGCCTCTGGATTTCACCCTTCCTTGTGAAGGTGATGCATCCAGTAAATGCCCTACCAGTATATCTCTGATTTAGATCTATTGCTATAATTCCATATTTCTATGATTCCATAGTGGAATATCTTAAGATATTCCCTACTGAGTTTATTTTTCCCCATTTGGAATATTACAGTGGTATCAGCGCATGATCTCTGGCACAGCCTGTGAGATCACGCTACCAGTGGATTAATGAGCAAAAGTAGATATCATCTTGATGGAGTAGATGATATTAGTCTCATAATTTTCTAGATCTAAGAAGGGCCTCTCCCAAGAGGTAAATTAGAAGAAATAAAGGAGAAGCACCGAGACTCCTAGAGGGTTTCGAGAAGAAGCAAGTTGCAATAAGAGCTGCATGAAATTTCAAGAAGAAGAAGGAAGCCCTAGCACTTCCTATCAGAAAAGAAAAAGACCGAAGGATCCTAGATCTCCTCATAGATCCACTATGCCCACTTTCTTTGAAGAAGGTGAGAGGTATAACAATGAAGAAAACAGGTGCAAAGAAACTCCTAAAGGGTTTCAAGATGAAGAGGAAGAACCATACACTTCATGTTATCACAAGGCAGGGAGAATGACTTAAGAAGAGATCTCATTGCTTCTTTTTCAAACATTGAAGAGTATTGAAGAAAATCTCAAGGAGTTTGAGGAGGAGAGGAAAAAGATGAGCTACAAAGAGACATCTCCCAAGGAAACAAAGGAGAATCTCAATCTTGTCACTTTGGGCAAGAGATCTCCATTTTCACTACCTGCTGCTAAGGAGCTTGCATCTAGAGAAGAGGCACTTGCATATTTGCAAGGTAGTCTTGAGTTCTTATCATATGGGGTCCCATGCATGAATCGGGAGATGCATGAGGGGGAGAAGAAATATTCTAGCGCTGGTATACTTGAAGAAAGGAGGTCATAATTCTTACCAGCAGTTGGAGGCATCATTGATCCGGATGGAGGAACTCTTGTGTTCTATCAAGAGGTTCCCACATATCAGTTGATCCAAGGTATGCATGAGATTTCAGCATATATTATTTCAAGATCCATGCATAGCCAAGGGTTAGATCAAAGTTTTGATTTGAAGCAAAGGTATATCACAGTGCTGTCACATAGTGGCTGTGACAAAGTGGCTTCATCATTCTTGGAGCTTATTTAAGGTATTGCTGCAGATCCAAAGATTCACTGGTTTTGGAAGATCATACATGAGAGGAAGATCTCACTAAGAGATTTCAACAAAGATGCATTTCAGTATTCCATGAGATGAAAATTTCTTCAGTGGGTTAAAGGAGATGGTATTCTGCAAGTGGAAAATGCCATAATTATGCAGCACATCACTCAACTTCCAAATTTGAGTGAGTGGATGAGGATGGTGAGCAAGGGGTCACATGATCACTTGCAGACATATATGGACCAGCAAGCTTGGTTACGTTGGTTGCCTTCGGGAGACTCCTATCACTCTCCAAAGGTGCCTATTTTTCTGATATATGCCTTGAAGAATGGTCATGAAATGAATAAGGAGGCATGGAAATGCTGGTTTCCTTGGGGTAGGCATGATCTCTACCCAAAAATATTCTCATTCTCTTATCTCATGCTTGGTACATCATCAATATATTATATGAAGAGGAAGCATGGATGATGTGGTTGTTAGAAGGAGAGTTGGACATCACAAAGTTAAATCTTATGTCCATGTATTCACCTATGCTTGAAGTATGTCTCATACATCCATATGCATTTCTGTTGGAGGTATATTTCATGAATGAACTTGGCTTGGGAGGAGGAATGACTCCCACATGATGTGGTATGAGGAGCTTGTTTGTACTATGTTGATGAGGCATTTTACATGTTCATTATTGTGTTGGTGCTCCAAGATCCACATGTTGATGAGGCAAGAAGGCTGCAAAGTCCTTGTTACTATGGCTGCTTTTGGGTGAGTGTGGTTGCTACCCAATATCCCATTATTTTTTGAATCATGCCTTGGATTTCAATGTTATGTTGCAGCAAGAGAAGGCATGTACAATTTTGTTTCACTTGAGAAGGTATGGCCACCACATGACATCTCCTATGTCTATGTGTTTTGCATGGTGATAAACTTGGCATGATCATCTCAAGATGTGCATTGATTATGGTACTTTTTATTGGGCTGATGTGACATATCATATGTCCATTAGCATGGTTTGGTTCATGATGCACATGAGGAGGTAAGAGGGCAGTAAGATCCCTTGTTGCTTTTATGCTTTTGAATGAGTATGGTGACCACCCCATGACTCATAATTTTTTGGTTCATCCCTTATGTATCAAAGATAACTTGCAACAAAGAAAGGCATGCACATCATCTTTTGGGAAGCATGGCTTGTCCATCTTACATGGAGGAGATGGAGGATGGCAGCAAAGGGCCTTTCTCTAGTGTTTTTTTTTGGGAGAATATGGTTTGAAATATTTTGTTTACCCATGTTACTCCTTTCCTTCTTCTTTTCATAACGTTGAAATGATGGAGTTTGGATCCAACAAGGCCAACAGGGCTAAGAATGGAGGCATAACAATGCTTATTCAAGTTCACAAACATGGGATGGAGGAATTTTCTGCATGATGAAGCTTTATCTTTATGGGAGGAGCTACCTTACTTTATGTCTCTCATGTGTTTGTGATGGTGTTGGACATCATGTATTTTTCATCTTGTACTTCATGATAAGGAGAGGGCATCTAACCTTACAGTTGGAAGTCATCTCATGCACTTGTGGAAGACAACTTTGGAACCAAACATACATAACCTATTGCAACAAATGGAGGAAGCCTTCCTTATGTGGATGCCATTTGGAGGGAATAGATGGCTTGCATCTACAATAAGAGTTTCTTGAGGGCAAGCAAAATTTTTCCGGGGGAGACTGTAATATTCCCAATTCTTGCAGCTCATGGGAATATTGCATTCTATTTCCAGTTTGCTTTATTTATGAATAAAAGTATGTGAAGGAGGTTTATTAAAATCCTAGGTTGAGAATAAATACATGCCAAATGTGAAAGGGGATAAATATGGGCTATTATATTAAACACCCCTAAGTGTGAAAAGGGGAAATTCATTTGAATGGGTCAATCTTGGCCCCACCTATAGCGCAGTTTGGAGGGAAGCTTATCCTTCAAGCACATCATACTTCTAGAAGAGGATCTCTAGTGTGAAAGAGGATAAGTTTAAGAAGATGGTCTAGGGTTTTGGCAAGCCCTCATGTTATAAATAGAAGGAGAGGCATCAAGTAAAGGTTGTTGAAGAATTTTGAGAAGTTGATGCGGTAACTCTAGTCTCTTGGCTGTTTAGCTTAAGGGAAGAGGATCTCCTGTTTAGGAATCCTCTCTCCTTCCATGGAGTAGCTCTTTGGAGGAAATTGTGATGCATCTCTCCACTATCCGAAATTATGGCCAAGCTTCATCTCTATAGCAGCACTAGTCCTGTTTAGGGTTTTGCAGCTGCTTGTGAGTTGCAGCAAGTGGGGGAACAAGATCTGGAAGATCTAGTTTTTTAGAGGAGATTTCTCTCAGGGAGGGTATCTTGTGACCACTCGGAAGAGGATCTCACTCTCATTTTGATTTCATATCTGTAATTTTTATCTTATGTATCATTTCATTCCAGCTACTGCGTAGTCCCTTCCATGAACTGCGTTATTTTCATGTACATGTTTCACTAGTGTCTAGATTTCTCATTGTACTGGATCTCGGGTGATTGAGGCTTGACTTTCATCTTGAATATTTGTAAAGTAGCTTGCTGATATATTCATGTTCAGATCTGATACCTAATTTAATGAAAGCCATATTCAGAAATCTCTGAAGTTTTCTACAGTTCAATGTATTAAAAGCTAGATCTACATCTTCTTGTGAAATACTTTGATAAAACCCCAAGGGGATCTTGTTAAGGAGGCTGAGTAGTTTCTAGATCTGGTATGGATCTGATGTTTCATCTATTTATCAATTGTAGATCTGATTTTTAACCTACAACAGCTGAAGCTCCTCATATAAAATGTTGTCAAGTATTTCTGCAGCTTTTCCATGTGTTTCTGCTATAATTTCTGAAGGATTCTTGCTCTTGCTTCATGTAAATTCTAATGCTTCTACAAGGGAACTTCATTATGGATCTGATTTCTTGCTTCCATACTATAATATGAGTTTCATGGCTGATTTCCAGTGAATTCCAGCAGAAACTGCGCAATTCTTGAAGGAGGGTTTCTCTATTAATTCAACCCTCTCCTTTAGCTGATTTTCATCTAGTGTTGATTGTGGGAGATATGTTTAAGCCCTCTAAACTCATTTTTTTCTTCTTCTGAAACTATGCAGGGAGGTCCCAAACAGCCTAAAATAAGGGAACCCTACTCTGTTCTATGTTATTTTTACACAGGATTTCTTATACAGCATCCTCCTTGAGCCTATTGAAGATTTTCCTGAGAGTGGAATTTCCCGCTTCTTCCTTGTTTGGTTTTTACTTCTCTTTTGGATCCATTGTTTAGATCTGAATATCTAAGGTTCCTAAGAGCAGAAAAATCTAAGAGTAGTTTTTAATTCCCACACTTAATGTGTTTCACCAATCTTCTATAGACAGAGTCTGGAACGGGCCAAGAAGCCTCTGGATTTCACCCTTCCTTCTGAAGGTGATGCATTCGGTAAATGCCCTACCAGTCTATCTCTAGTTTAGATCTATTGGTGTAATTCCATATTGCTATGATTCCATAGTGGAATATCTTAAGATATTCCCTACTGAGCTTATTTTTCCACATTTGGAATATTACAGAGTCAGATGCATCTCCCTACCCGTTCTCTTCTTGTTCTTATATAGTTTGTTGACTGCGCGTTGTTCTACCAGAGGCTATTCCTTTTCTATCTAATTGTCTACCAATGCATGCAAATCTTAAAAAACATTTTTGTTGCGCAGAAACTGGGTGCATGCTTGTAATAATTTCTTAATCTCTTCTTTTCCTCTAGCTCCTTTCTCTGTTCTACCACTTGTGGAAGTATCTCCTTCTGTGAATTCTTTCCTTTCTTCAAAAAAGGTTTCTTTTTCATGCTAAAGATTAAGGCCTTCTTTGATTTCAAATGCTTTTCAGATCCATACATTAGTGGTAGGTTTCTTTCCTTTATCTTCATTGGTAATTACACCAGTCATAGTAACTACATTCACAAAAGGATCTTCCTCACGAGTCTTTGCACAAGCCATTCGTAGATTCTGTGTTGGAGTCTTCTTTTCCTGCATTTTAGCAATCAAGACAAGAAAATATTCTATAACATAATCAAATTGTCTACAGTACCTATAGGATTATCTTTTTGGATTCAAACAGTTATGTGCATAATGACCAACATCACCACAATTATAAAAAATCACTTGCCCTCTTCCTCTACCAGTTAATCCACCTCCTTGGCCTGTTCCTCTGCCTTAGAATCCTCCACGCCCAGAAGGGGATGCCAGTGATGTAGGCTCAAACTGCATTTTGTAGATCTTAGCTTTATCCAACATCATATCATAGGTCTGACAATGGTATTCGTCATGCTCTAATAATGAACAAAACTCGAAAAATGGTTATTGTAAGTCAAGCTGATATTTTCCCACCCTCAGGAAAGAATCTGTATCATGTGATCCATCAATATGACATATAGTACACCATATAGGTCTCTTCAATGGACTAGGACCTCTAGCATTCAGATAACTATTAAAAATACGACACTAGTCCTTATGATGCCCAGAAGCTTTTTTATTTATACACCATACCTCGGTGCAAACCTCCTTGCCTTTGTCTTGGTAAAAATTTGAATTTGCAGATGCATTTCTTCCAGTTGATTCTGAATATGTTGAGTTCCCAGTGCAAAAGGTGTTGGGGTAGCTTCTAGTTTCATTGCAACTTCTACAACCTCATCTTGTGTAGCATTATTTTTCTGACCTAATGGCTGGAGAATATGTGGGAGAAACAGAGAAATGAGCCATTATTTATTTTGTGTATCATCAATCACAAATCCACCATCTCTGATGGTGCATTTCAAATTTTTATCAACCTCCCATATAGATTCATTAGGTTCCTGATGAATATCCTTCATCTCTATCACCAGTTGCGTGTATGACTTAGGTTTCTTAAACTACTCTTTTAGGGAAGCTTTAATTTCTTCAAGGGTAACATTAGGGTTTTCTTGTGATACCTAATCTACCAGTATAATGCGTGATCTTGAAATGCAATAGCGAGCTGCGGTTTTATGATATTAATATTGTTTACTTGATGATCCTTCCATACAGCCTTAGTTACAAGCCATAAGTAATCAGTGTCCTCATTTCCAATGCCTCTGAAATTAGGTAACTTTATGGATGGAGGTTGCGGTGAATATGGATTGCCCGGCAGGGTAGGTGATTAACAATGCAAGATCAGAAATAGAATCAAGGGTTTATTATATGATGAGATTTCTTCTTTAGAGTCACTCAAGCTAGTAGTTTCTGGTTCAGGTTCATTATCAAATCTAGGCTTTAGAGGGTTATAAATGACTTCTTCAAAATATTCTTAGTAAATTCTTCCACTACACGTAGCTGACCCTTTTTGATGCATGCAATTAGTATGCTTGCACAGAAAACCCTTTTCACACAATATAATTTTTAGTAATAATTTCAATGAGCGTAGAAACTTACCTCTCGGACCCTTGAAAAACCTACTTTCAGCTTTAGAATATGACACAAACTATTCAACATCAAATTATGTTACAAATCCGCCCAGAAGGCGATCGATCCAATGATCTACCACACAAGTGATCTTATTATCAAATTTCTCTACTTTCTGGATCAATTCAGGAGTCCATTCAATGACTATGTCATATTTTATCCAGTGATGGAACTTAGGCAAGTGCGACAACCACTCCTGTAGTTCATGCACTTCAGTATAAATATACTTCTATACCCACTGTTCGTCAAAAAAATTAGTGCTTTTATTATCTTGCAACAAAAATTCAAGGGTATTTCTATCCAGCCAGTCCTATAATTCATTGTACAATGGATGCCACAACATCAAATCTCCCTCAAAATGATTATCTTGGTCTCGACCCCGCTCCAACACTTCCCGTTTTGCTCACATATCTTTCTGACCATCTGATGTGCTCTGTGACCATTTCATCTGCTCACATTATTTAGAACAAGCTTTACCTGACCATAATATGCAATTTATCCTCAGTAAAGAACCCCCTGTGTTTTTTCCAGAGCATTATAACACAACCCCTGCTTGATAATCGTGTGTTAGTCATGCTATTAACGCACTCTACCCTTTTCTAGGCCATGTTTTTTTTTTTTTTTTTTCTGAATAAGACTGATTCTATTAAGCTGAAATATAGTACAAGATGGTGATACAATCATTAGAAACACAACCAGAAATGGTAAAACTACCAACCTCGGCCCTGGAGAAGGAGTGAAACAAGCAAGGAAGTACAAGAAAACACTGTGAGACAAAAAGACTGAAAACTACCCAGAGTGGGCATAGGCCTCAACACGAAGCTTTTTCCCTTTCTTTTTACTGACTTTAACCCATCCATCCTGGGGAGAATGAGCTAAAACTACCTGAAGACCGGAGTTCTCCTGAGGAGGGGCCTCCTTATCAGAGTCGGAAGAGGAGGTCACATGAGCTCGCTTCTGAGCAACGGAAGCATCAGGAGGTTGCGACTGAGTATCGGTGGGGATGTCCATTGACTGATTCTGGTCCGAATTGGCATCACTTCCTTCATCGTCAGATCAAGAGGAATCTGAGTCCGCTGCAGGAGGCGGAGAATATGGAGCCCATCGCTTGGATTTGGGCTTGGAATTATTCATCTTTTTCAATTTTGCCGGGAGAGCTGGGCATGAGTTCTGCAGATGCCCTGTTTGGTGACAGTGTCGGCAGCGGAAGGCAGTATTCTCATAATCCAGCGGCTGAGTCCAAACAATGTCGTTAATATTGAGATTGATTTGGTCTGGAAGTCCCTTGCTTAAATCTAATTCCACACATATTCTAGCATATGTGTAAAGACCTTTGCTTTCCCGCCAATAATCTCCCATCAGAAAATTTCCCAAGGTGTTGCCAATCGCCTTATAGACTCTTACATGCCATAAGTGGGCTGGTAAGTTGGGGAGTCTGATCCAAACAGGTGTCCTGGTGATGACAGCAGTTGCTGGGTCAAATTCTGGGAACCATGGAGTTAAGAAGAGCCCTGCAGTTCCCATGAACCAAGGACCTTCTTGTATAGCCTTTTCGTAGTGCTTGAGATTATCAAACAGTACTATGAAATACCCCTTTGAACAGAAGTTGACTTTGCAATGGTGGGTCCAGTTAGCATGGATCCAGTATAGAGTTCCTTTGATCGCGGCCACATTCCATTAAATCTGCAAATTATAGCTCTTTCTGCATATGTTTGAAGATCATTTGCAATTTCTTCATGGGAAAACTCAACAGAGGGAACCTCCTCAAGCTTGTCAACCAAAAAAGGTTTTGGTTTAAGGGCTTCAGGGGGTTTGGCGGTCTCCGAGTGAACCGCATCTTTGTATGAGAAGGAAGGAGCGGAAGAGGACTGCCCAACAGCTCCGCCTCTCAACCAAAGGATTAGCACTAAAGAGTCATTCTTATTAATGATGTAAGCAGAGAGGGACAGAGGATCTTCAAGTTGTTTACCTCGAAAGAGAAGTCGCTGAAGAGCTGAGGGAATCCCAATCCGCCGTTCTAGATTTAACTTGAGAGTCAGCACCAGCTCTGAGGAGTGAACCCAAAGCAGAATGGTCTTGCCAGAGGGTTGTGAAATTTGGATCTGGTAAGAGGCAGAGTTGATTTTTGATGACTGCTGTGTTACCACCGAGATAGGATTTCTGTCGATTCCAAGATTGAATCTGCCTGAGAGCTGCTGAGGAGGCCAACTCATCAGCTCCGGGAGACGGACTCGCCGTCTCAGAGCCGAACCGATGGACAAGGAGGCAGAGCAAAAAAAGGGCGGTGTTTTCTGCCCCTGCATACCGATCCTTGTACAACGCCCCTCGTTCTGAGATAAATGACTCTCAGACTCTTCACGCCCTTCTTGAGGGCATGGAGCAGGATAGAATCCAAAAGAGTCCGCATGAAATGCCTTAATGGAGCTGATGGGGTAACCCAGGGAACAGATCCGGAAATTACAGCTGCCCCCTACAAAACCCCGTTGAAATCGAGTCGAGCCTTTGTGGTCGTAGAGGGCATCCGCAGGTTTAGATGCGTCGGCAGCGTATCTATTGGCGGCAGTGTATTTTCCCACTGCCTTTGAACCTGTGCATCTTGTATCCTCAGAGCTGTCGGCTTCTGCATTTTTTTGAGATGCCTTCAACCCAGGCTTGAGCAGCGGTCGACAGAGGGCTGCGTCGTGAGAGGTGACTGGTAACTTCGCACCAACATCAATGGAAAGGAGTGAACCAGGCGCTTCAATGTCGGCGGCGGCAACAACTGAACAGAGCTTAACCCTAGCACTGGCCATTGTATTCCTCTCACAAGTATAGGTATTTTCTAGGCCATGTTACTTAGCCTAAACTTAGTTATTTCACCCTTGTTGTGATTTAACTAGCTGTTGAGTTGCTGGCTATTAGTCTGCTTCCTAGAAAGTGGATCTCTGTGCTTGGTTGCTTGTTGGCATATTAGTTTTTCTTGTTGAAAAGTTAGCTTAGTTACATTTACTTTTTCAAAATATTTTTTTCCTTTTTAGTTTTTTTTGATATAGCTGATTTCATTATGTAAATGTTTGGGTTAAATAGTTGTTAGTGAGCATTGGTATCTGTATCTTTCATAGGCTAAACTTCATTATTGGATTTTTGCTGTTACATGGATGTATGAAAATTTTCTCCTTGTAGAAATAAATATTTCATTGAACTGAATTTTAAAATAATTTTATACATGGTTTCTGTCAATGCCACATAAAAATTCATACATCAAATTCCTCTCTGGAGACTTAAATGAAAGTACACTAAAATAAAGCACTAATAAAATCAATCAATAGCTCTTTTCTGAGCTTACACAAATATTAGTATGGGCTAGGATCTTGGGATAGGGAGAGTGAGAAAACTTCCCAATATCACAAAACTTGAGACTAGTGTCATTAGAGAGTGAAAATCCTACTGCACTTATGCTATTGGGACCGCTCCACTCATAACGGAGTTGAGGGCGAGAAAACACTAGTGTGTGTGAGAAGGTAGCTCGCCTACGATCGCATATCTAGTGGGTATTTTTTGTATTGAGGTTCCCCTTGGGGATGTCAATATTGGATCATGGATCTAAGTGTTCTTCCCATACAACGTGTTGTCTACGACCATGACCCCTATGGTAGTGTATGTGATTTGAGGTATCCATAGTTTCCATACTTCTAGGGACGTACAAAAGGTGACTAGGGTGGGCTTTCCTTGTACCTAACACAGACATACCTACTATGTCTTTGGTATTTGGGAGGGTAATTGTCTTCATGAGAGTGCTTGGCCCCATTATCTGAGGTTCGAGAAAAGCTCAATAGTAACCGTAACTATACATATGACCAACTCTCTCTGTTTTCTATTGTGATACTAGGTTTCATCTCTAGTGAACGGTAGTTCTCAGACATGGTCTTACCCCTCTGGTTGCTTGATTGATTGACTTTAGATTTTTTTATTTTTTTTAGGTGTTTGGTTCTGTTAGCACTCAAATCTACCTCAGGCTGAAATGAAGTAAAACTCAAGGCTACATCAAACCACGCTCAGCCTCGTAGCTAGCCCTACGAGGACAGGAGAGGGCTCTCTCCGTCAATCTCGAGAAAATAAGCAATAGGATGCGAGATGACTTACGATAGGAACTGATTTTAGGCTAGTAAAGAGATAGGTATGTTTGGTTTTTGTTTTTTTGGGTTTTCGCTGGAGTAATGGGAATACAAAATTTTGGGTCCGGGGATAAGGTCAGAACTTTGCAGAGTTCAAGCTGGGGCGAGGTAGGTGATGATCTTGATGCTTTAATTGGATTTTATGGATAGATTTAGACTGACGAGGAGCTGAAGAGGGCAAAGAAGAACTTGGATCCTCTCCAAACAGCAGAAAACATATAGAACTAACTGAATTCAAAGGCCAAGCACTGTAAATAATGGATTCAACCTTAATCACTCATTCAACTTAGTTCAGAAGCATAATGAAACGATGGCATACATTAAACATGAAGAAACTTACAGTAAACAAAGGAGGAAAATCATCAAGAACAGAACACCACAAGGATCCCAACAAGTGCCGCAAAACCCCTGATCTTTCCTTAGCCAAAATATGAAAAGTATGTACAATAGTATCAAAAGTGTCCCAAGAGTCCAACCTCTCCAACCTCTGAAAATGATTGAGAAATTACAATATATAGATCACTCTAACACCTTTCCCCACCTCTAGGGGTCGAATTCCCTCTTCAGGGATCAGTTTCAACCAATTATAATCATGGAACTACAATCTAGGCAGCTAACCACTTGCCTCTAAAAGAGTGGAAACTGATCCATTACATGATTTTTTACTCATTTGAGAGTGAATCTTCTAGAAGAGATAAAAACAATCCAAAGTTACATATCAAACATGAATTTACATCATAAAAACCCAAGAATTCTATCCATAAGCAAAACTGGTCCATAATAGGCGAAATACTGAGCTGGCAGCTGAAAATTCAGAAAAATCTCTAGGTGGGTCGCTCCTGAACTGCGTGGGTCTCTCATGTTCCAGGCTGATTGTGAGGTAGCTCCCGGCATCCAAATTGAGCTCATGATAGCTCGTTGGAAAGACCTGGATGTCTACTTTCCAACCCAAGTGGAATTTATGAATTTGGAGTTGATTTGACCCTCCAAAACCTCATTCTCCCAGAGGTACTTCCTGCTGGTGCAAAAGGTGGCAGCAAGGTGTTTTTTATGGTGTTTTTGAGCTGTTTGACCATCCAGATTTTGTTGAAATGCTAAGTTGACTTGAGAGGATGCATATTTAACCATGAAAAATCCAAAAATGTAAAAATCTCCTCCAGCAAGTGCCTCAAAAAAATGCGAGCGCAAGAGCGCGCGACCCACCTAGCCACAAAACCTGTTTTTTAGACCAAAAATTTGGAAATGACAAAATTTTCTCCGAATTTGCCCAAATTCGGAGCGGAGGTCCTCCATCATGTGTCTTGCCCAGTCAATGAAGCCTCGGCCAAAATCCGAAGTGGATTAGGCCTTTTCCGCTGTCGAAGTGCCTTGCGCAACCTGGTCCATAATAGGCGAAATACTGAGCTGGCAGCTGAAAACTCAGAAAAATCTCTAGGTGGGTCGCTCCTGAACTGCGTGGGTCACTCATGTTCCAGGCTGATTTGGAGGTAGCTCCCGACATCCAAATTGAGCTCATGATAGCTCGTTGGAAAGCCCTGGATGTCTACTTTCCAACCCAAGTGGAATTTCTGAATTTGGAGTTGATTTGACCCTCCACAACCTCATTCTCCCAGAGGTACTTCCTGCTGGTGCAAAAGGTGGCAGCAAGGTGGTTTTCATGGTGTTTTTGAGCTGTTTGACCATCCAGATTTTGTTGAAATGCTAAGTTGACTTCAGAGGATGCATAATTAACCATGAAAAATCCAAAAATGTAAAAATATCCTCCAGCAAGTGTCTCAAAAAAATGTGAGCGCATGAGTGCGCGTCCCACGTAGCTGCAAAACCTGTTTTTTAGACCAAAAATTTGAAAATGACAAAATTTTCTCCGAATTTGCCCAAATTCGGAGCGGAGGTCCTCCATCATGTGTCCTGCCCATTCAATGAAGCCTCGGCCAAAATCCGAAGTGGATTAGGCCTTTTCCGCCATTTTAGTGCTTTCCTGGTGCATGCAGTTCCTGTGATGAAAACACTGTCTCGGTTGTATGATGTGTTGTTGTCAGTCATGATGTAGCAATGTGTATGTTCAACCTGTTGAAAATGAAAAATGGGACTTTGGTGTCTTTGTCTCCATCATTATCCTGTGAATGTACCTGCGCTGATGAAGAAGGCGAGACCCCTTCCACGCCATGTGGAGATAGTACTCGCGTTGCTGATGAAGTCAACGAGACCCCTTCCACCCCGGGTGAAGATAGTACTCGTCGTGATGTTGAAACAAAGCTCTGTGGATTCTCTGATATGTTACCACTACTGGTGCACTGGTATGCTCCATCTCAGTGCATCAACCTCAACGATTGAGTCACTGTCCGACTCTTGCTCATACTCTGACTCTGTCTCTGTCATGGCCTGGAACAAGATATTGGCACTATGTATACTGATATAGATGCAGTGAAAAGAGAGTTATGATGTGTGTTTCAACACCCAATAAATATCCCACCGTCAAAACACCATAAGGAAACAAACCATGATAAAATCTCAGTTTTAAATGGATTGTAAAAGGCACAATCTCTGTTTTAAATGGAAGTGAAATTTTGATCAAAGGGAGCGGGTAACTTTCAAAATATTGAACAAATCAAAGGAGATCATGGCATCATATAAATGTTTTTGTCCATGAGTAATAGCAACAAAAGTGTCAATGGGCAGTTTGAAACAAAGTTATGAGAATGTTTTTACATTGGGCAGTGAGACATAATACAACCACAGTCACCATTGAACAAAGGTTTTAAAACATGGTATAATAATAACAATGGACACAATGGCATAATAGGCATGAGAACAATATGGTTTTGATATTATATGGAAGGCTGGACATATCACTGATATAAGATAAGCAACAAACTCATGCAACCACCCATATCATTTTAAAACCCTGAAAACGATATTGCCATGACTGTGGGGTTTAAATCCTCCATTTGAAATGTTTGAAACCACCAACGATGCCACCGGTGCATTTAAAAACATCAAGCAATTGCAAATAACCTGTTTGAAAGCCGATGAATCGATCCCAAGCAAGACTGGGCGCTCAAAATGAAGTTTCGAACCTCTGAATCTGCGTGGGTCGCGCAGCCTCTGCGTGGGTCGCTCAGCCCAGGTGGGTCGCGCCCCTTGCAAACTTACACTGCTGAACTGACCTGCGTGGGTCGCTCTGCCCAGGTGGGTCGCTCGGCCTCTGCGTGGGTCGCGTTTCTTTTGCATGAAGCGTTTGGAGGCCTTCCCGGTGTCCAAATTGGGCGTGTGATAGCTCGTTGGAAAGCTATTGGAGTCTACTTTCCAACAAAAGTGGAATTATGCAATTTGGATTCCATTTACCCTGTCAAAAGTCAAATCTCCCAACACTAGTCAAAATGAGTAGAATGAGGCTGCCTCAAGGCAGAGTGCTGTTGCAGTCAACTTTTGAAGGTCTTCCTCAACTCCAAATTGAGCTCATGATAGCTCATTGGAAAGATATTTTTGTCTAGTTATCATTTGACTCATCATGCAAGTCATTTGGCCAACCATGCTAGGAGAAATCTTGATTTTCCCAAGGTCACTTCAGAGGTGCATTCAATTCTCCTGAGGCAACGGTATTTTTGACATTTCTCTAAAACCATGATACCTGTGTAAAAAGTGAAGGAGGTTTTTCTTCCTTGGCAGGTTTTGGACAAAAACCTCTCTCAGTTTCCCAAATTTCATCTTTTATTGCTCTGAAACATCTTTTGAGTGAAACCGATCCCGATGTGTGGAACAAGGGATTTTGTCGAAATGAAGCGAAATGAAGGGGATAGGGGGCTTCTAAATTCTTGGGGAAATTTTGGGAAGTAGGGAGGGATGTTAGGAAGCAGGGGAAAGTGGAATCACAGAGATTGAGTGAGGGGAAAGGGTCCAAAAGGGCAAAACACAGGCCTAGCCTAGAAAATTGCCAAGTTTTGGCTAGAAACTAGGGTTTGTGCAAAAATGAGGAATTTGAGGGATCTCAGTGATTGGAAGTGTCTAATAAGGTGAATTAAGTATAGGGGAAGGTGTGTGAACATCAGGATACAAGTTTTTCCGACGATTTGACCATCCAAGAGAAATTACCTCCAAAACCCTAGGAGAGGGAAATGGACCTTTCCTAGGCACAACTGAAGCATGAACGAGATGTAAAATGACTCTTTGGAACCTGACATGATGATGGAAACCCCCTTAATGATGATACACTCATCTGAATGGTGACATGGACTGACATTTGGACAACTTTGGAAGAAGTGAAAGCAAACCCTAGACCTAATGCCTAGTGACCAAATTTTGCTTGAAGACTCATTGAAATGACAAAATTTGACCTTGACACTTTAAAATGACTTTGAAAGAGCATGTTTGATCACTGGAGGAAGGCTGCAAAGACTGACTCTAACATTGGCTCCAATGGGGATGGTAGCTCCAGCTCCGTGGAGGTGCCAAGAACCGTAGAACTTTGGGAGAGCAGACAGTGCCTCCATCCATTGGGCGATGGAATCATTATTTGAACGGATAACACAAAACCTTTGACACATTTATTGAATGAAAACTTGACTAAAAACTGACTCAAACCAACTCGATGGCAAACTGAAATAACTTGAAAAAACTGACTCAACAGACCAAACACAAATGACTCATGACTGAATTAAAACAAAACTTTACCAAGCTTTTTGAAAAAGGCAGTAGTCCATCAAGATTTGGAATCATGATGACAACCACCTGCATACCAATGAAATATGTACAATCATGTATAATTGGCTTTCCAATGTAACCAATCCAGCAGATGGCTACACCCCAAATTTCTGCTCTTATTCTCCCTGAGTAGGCGGACTGATGAACCTGTAGGCAACTCAAAATAACCACTGAAACCAAATCTTATGATAATGAACCAAGCAATATTTATCCTTTCTAATGTTTGCAGAAGAATGCTGAAGGGGTCTTGAAAATCTTGAAGCACTGGCTTATTTGGAGATCCAGCTGCAAAAATACTAGTATCCACTTCATTCTGATCTAAAAGGAAAATTGATTTCTGAGGGATAGAAATGCACAAATCTGCCATCTGAGTGTTAGCTGTAGGTTCCTTGACCATGAGCAATTCTGGCATATACTCTTCAATTTCATGATCTAGGTCATTCTTAAACAAAAAACAATCTTCAAGGTTATCAAACATGACAGCCTTATCATTTTTGTGAAGGAAAAAATTATCTGTTTGCTGATCTACACAACTGATTACAAGACAATCATCTTTTTCAACATAGGAAGAAGTTTCACCAACACTTTCCTGATTATGTGTGCACTGCAAATCTGCTGTAGCTTGGGCTGTAACAAGACCTTTCAAAAGCTGATCTATCTCATCTTCAGACAAAGGAGACAATGCTTTTTGTTTTCTTTTGCTCAAACAGTGATTATCTTCATATGACAAGGCATTCAAACTATCATTCATAACTGAGTTATTGAAAGGAGATTTATCACTTACTTGCACAAAGATCTCATTCTGTCTTTCATGAACTGACTGAATCACCTCTTCATGAAGGATGTGTTCTAATGATGAGCTGATAGTATGACTGAGAACATTTGGATCCATTACTGTGTCTTCTGCATCCCAGATGATTTCAACAGCAGAATTCTCCTTGATGGGTTTCAACACAAGATATGCTTGGTCATCATGATCTGAATCTGAATCTGAAGTAGCTGTTTGGACATTATCACAATCTGCAATTGGAACTGGACTTACTTGCATGCTGCTGTCTTCTGTGGGCAGATCTGAAATGACATTCTCCCTTTCATCATTTTCAGCCATATGGCCATCAACCTGCTGCAAAGTCTCCTGAGCATCTTGATGGGTATCCTTTAGGTTCTCTTCATATTGCTGAAATGGATTCTCATATAGAGCCTCCATGATCTCATCATCCATGAAATTATCGTCTTCATAATATTTCTCAAGGCTTTCAATAAAAGTAGAAGCATGTTTGCAACAGTCATGAACTAAATTTAATGATGGATAAGATACTTGATATCTTTCAATGAACAGGGCATGAAAATCCTTTAAACAATAAATACAGGCCAGCGGCAAATTTTCATACCATGACTGAGCTTCACCTTCCAGAGTGGCTAGGAATATCTTCATCAAGCAATCTTCAGGAAAATCCACTTTCAACTTGCGAATACGCATATGAAATCTAACCAAATGTAAAGCAGCATCCTTCTTACCATCATTGTTAAACGTAGGCAGATTCCTTGACCAATCTACCTTGGGCATCTTATTTGGAAAACCTGGAATGTGATCTCGGCTCATAGGAGCATATCTTCTCGTGATTCGGTCCATCTTGAAAATCTCACAGCTACTGATCTCCCTGCAGTGAAGTCACCGTGAAGCATTGATTGTCTGGATCTTTCAGTGAATGAAGTCGCCAAGTGAATGATTTCAGCCTTGCGATGTCTGACCGTTGTTCACCATCCACCATCAGATCTGAACTTGATACACGTACTGGGGCAATTTATAAGTTAAGTACTACGATTACAAGTTATACCGGAGATCGACTGAAGCAGCGTTTATCTACTTCGCTGATGCATAGCAACAGCGTTTCGAAGGCTACCTGGCGTGACTTCAGACTCCGTCTATAACAAGCAAACCATTGAGATCTTCCCCAGTATGGTCGCCACTATGTTAGCACTCAAATCTACCTCGGGCTGAAATGAAGTAAAACTCAAGGCTACATCAAACCACGCTCAGCCTCGTAGCTAGCCCTACGAGGACAGGAGAGGGCTCTCTCCGTCAATCTCGAGAAAATAAGCAATAGGATGCGAGATGACTTATAATAAGAACTGATTTTAGGCTAGTAAAGATATATATATGATTGATTTTTGGTTTTTTGGGTTTTCGCTGGAGTAATGGGAAAACAAAATTTTGGGTCCGGGGATAAGGTCAGACCTTTGCAGAGATCAAGCTGGGGCGAGGTAGGTGATGATCTTGATGCTTCGAATTGGATTTTATGGATAGATTAGACTGACGAGGAGCTGAAGAGGGCAAAGAAGAACTTGGATCCTCTCCAAACAACTGAAAACATATAGAACTAACTGAATTCAAAGGCTAAGCACTGTAAACAATGGATTCAACCTTATTTCACTCATTCAATTTAGTTCAGAAGCATAATGAAAGGATGGCAACATTAAACATGAAGAAACTTACAGTAAAAAAAGGAGAAACATCATCAAGAACAAAACACCACAAGGATCCCAACAAGTGCCGCAAAACCCCTGATCTTTCCTTAGCCAAAATATGAAAAAATATGTACAATGGTATCAAAAGTATCCCAAGAGTCCAACCTCTCCAACCTCTGAAAATGATTGAGAAATTACAATATATAGATCACTCTAACACCTTTCCCCACCTCTAGGGGTCGAATTTCCTCTTCAGGGATCAGTTTCAACCAATTCTAATCATGGAACTACAATCTAGGCAGCTAACCACTTGCCTCTAAAAGAGTGGAAACTGATCCATTACATGATTTTTTACTCATTTGAGAGTGAATCTTCTAGAAGAGATAAAAACAAGCCAAAGCTACATGCCAAACATGAATTTACATCATAAAAACCCAAGAATTCTATCCATAGGCAAAACTGGTCCATAATAGGCGAAATACTGAGCTGGCAGCTGAAAACTCAGAAAAATCTCTAGGTGGGTCGCTCCTGAACTGCGTGGGTCGCTCATGTTCCAGGCTGATGTTGAGGTAGCTCCCGACATCCAAATTGAGCTCATGATAGCTCGCTGGAAAGCCCTGGATGTCTACTTTCCAACCCAAGTGGCATTTCTGAATTTGTAGTTGATTTGACCCTCCAAAACCTCATTCTCCCAGAGGTACTTCCTGCTGGTGCAAAAGGTGGCAGCAAGGTGGTTTTCATGGTGTTTTTGAGTTGTTTGACCATCCAGATTTTGTTGAAATGCTAAGTTGACTTCAGAGGATGCATAATTAACCATGAAAAATCCAAAAATGTAAAAATCTCCTCCAGCAAGTGTCTCAAAAAAATGCGAGCGCATGAGCGCGCGACTCACGTAGCTGCAAAACCTGTTTTTTAGACCAAAAATTTGAAAATGACAAAATTTTCCGAATTTGCCCAAATTCTCTAGCTTGAGGTCCTCCATCATGTGTCTTTCATTCAATGAAGCCTCTGGCCTGGGCCAAAATCCCAGGGATCAGCCTTTTCCGCCATTTTAGTCCTCCTCGGTGCATGCAGCTCTCGGTGGATGAAAACACTGTCACGGTTGTATGATGTGTTGTTGTCAGTCATGATGTAGCAATGTGTATGTTCAACCTGTTGAAAATGAAAAATGGGACCTTGGTGTCTTTGTCTCCATCATTATCCTGTGAATGTACCTGCGCTGATGAAGAAGGCGAGACCCCTTCCACGCCATGTGGAGATAGTACTCGTCGTGATGTTGAAACAAAGCTCTGTGGCTTCTCTAATATGTTACCACTACTGGTGCACTGGTATGCTCCATCT
The DNA here is from genome assembly GCA_034641835.2 of Pinus albicaulis. Lineage (NCBI taxonomy): Eukaryota > Viridiplantae > Streptophyta > Pinopsida > Pinales > Pinaceae > Pinus > Pinus albicaulis. Next base: position 626,115,622 of record CM076570.1, read on the forward strand.
CAGTGCATCAACCTCAACGATTGAGTCACTGTCCGACTCCTGCTCATACTCTGACTCTGTCTCTGTCATGGCCTGGAACAAGATATTGGCACTATGTATACTGATATGAATGCAGTGAAAGCAAAATTAGGATGTATGTTTTAACACCCAACCAATATTCCCACCGTCAAAGCACCATCAAGGAATCAAATCATGGATAAAATCTCAGCTTTAAATGGATTGAAAAAGGCACAATCTCTGTTTTGAATGCAAGTGAAATTTTGACCAAATAAGAGCAGGCAACCTTCAAAAGTTTGAACACATCTATTCAAAGGGAGGGCATGGCATCAATAGCATGTGTTTGTTTATGAGTAATAACCACAAAGGTGTCAAATGGGCAGTTTGAAACAAAGTCATGAGCATAGTTTTACATTGGGCAGTGAGACTCATTACAAACACAGTCACCATGGCACAAAAGGTTTAAACATGGTATAATAATAGCAATGGTTGCAGTGGCATAATGGGCATGAGGGCAAATTGATATCATATGTAAAGCTGGATGTATCACTGCCATAAGATAGCAAACAAATTCTTTCAACCATTCATTTTCATCCTAAAACCCTGAAAACAATAATGCTATGACTGTGGGGTTTAAATCCTCCGTTTGAACATTTGAAACCACTAATGATGCCACAAGTGCGTTCAAAAACATCAAGCAATTGATAGAAACCTGTTTGAAGGCAAGTTGAGTCGATTCCAAGCAAAACTGGGCGCTCAAACTAAATTTCGAAACCCTGTGTCTGCGTGGGTTGCGCAGCCTCTGCGTGGGTCGCTCAGCCCAGGTGGGTCGCGCCCCTTGCAAACTTACACTGCTGAACTGACCTGCGTGGGTCGCTCTGCCCAGGTGGGTCGCTCGGGCCCCAGGTGGGTCGCGTTTCTCTTGCAGGAAGCTTTTGGAGGCCTTCCCGGTGTCCAAATTGGGCGTGTGATAGCTCGTTGGAAAGATATTGGAGTCTACTTTCCAAAAAAAGTGGAATTATGCAATTTGGATTCCATTTACCCTGTCAAAAACCAAATCTCCCAACACTAGTCAAAATGAGCAGAATGAGGCTGCCTCAAGGCAGAGTGCTGTTGCAGTCAACTTTTGAAGGTCTTCCTCAACTCCAAATTGAGCTCATGATAGCTCATTGGAAAGGTATTTCTGTCTAGTTATCATTTGACTCATCAAGAAAGTCAGTTGGCCGAACATGCTAGGAGAAATCTTGATTTTCCCAAGGTCACTTCAGAGGTGCATTCAATTCTCCTGAGGCAACGATATTTTTGACATTTATCTAAAACCATGATACCTGTGTAAAAAGTGAATGAGGTTTTTCTTCCTTGGCAGGTTATGGACAAAAACCTCTCTCATTTTTCCCAAATTCATCTTTTATTGCTCTGAAACATCTTTTGAGTGAAACTTATCCCGATGTGTGGAACAAGGGATTTTGTCGAAATGAAGCGAAATGAAGGGGATAGGGGGCTTCTAAATTCTTGGGGAAATTTTGGGAAGTAGGGAGGGATGTTAGGAAGTAGGAGAAAGTGGAATCACAGAGATTGAGTGAGGGGAAAGGGTCCAAAAGGGCAAAACACAAGCCTAGCCTAGGAAATTGCCAAGTTTTAGGCTAGAAACTAGGGTTTGTGCAAAAATGAGGAATTTGGGGGATCTCAGTGATGGGAAGTGTTTAACGAGGTATATTAAGGATAGGGGAATGTGTTTGAACACCAGGATACAAGTTTTTCCGACGATTTGACCATCCAAGAGAAATTACCTCCAAAACCCTAGGAGAGGGAAATGGACCTTACCTAGGCACAACTGAAGCATGAACAAGATGTAAAATGACTCAATGGAACTTGACATGATGATGAAAACCCTATGAATGATGGTACACTCAGCTGAATGGCGACATGGACTGTCATTTGGACAAAATTTGAAAAGAGTGAAGACCAACCCTAGACCTAATGCCTAGTGATCAAATTTTGCTTGAAGACTCATTGAAATGACAAAATTTGACCTTGACACTTTGAAATCACTTTGAAAGAGCATGTTTGATCACTGGAGGAAGGCTGCAAAGGCTGACTCTAACATTGGCTCCAATGGGGATGGTAGCTCCTTGGAGGTGCCAAGAACGGCAGATCTTTGGGAGAGCAGACCAGTGCCTTCATCCATTGGGCAATGGAATCATTATTTGAACAGATAACCCAAAACCTTTGACACATTTATTGAATGAAAACTTGACTGAAAACTGACTGAAACTTGACTGAAACCGACTCAATGGAAAACTAAAATAACTTGAAAACACTGACTCAACAGACCAAACACAAATGACTCATGACTGAATTAAAACAAAACTTTACCAAGCTTTTGAAAAAAGGCAGCAGTCCATCAAGATTTGGAATCATGATGACAACCACCTGCATACTAATGAAATATGTACAATCATGTATAATTGGCTTTCCAATGTAACCAATCCAGCAGATGGCTACACCTCAAATTTCTGCTCTTACTCTCTTCAAGTAGGCAGAATGCTAAACCTGTAGGCAACTCAACACAATCACTGAAACTAAAGCTCATGAAAATAAACCAGGCAACATTTATCCTTTCTAATGCTTGCAAAAGAATGCTGAAGGGATCTTGAAAATCCTAAAGCACTGGCTTATCTAGAGATCCAGCTGCAAAAATACTAGTATTCACCTCACTCTGATCTGAAAAGACATTTGATTTCTGAGGGATAGAGATGCACAAATCTGCCATCTGAGTGTTAGCTGTAGGTTCCTTGACCATGAGTAATTCTGGCATATACTCTTCAATTTCATGATCTAGGTCATTCTTAAACAAAAAAAAATCTTCAAGGTTATCAAACATGACAGCCTTATCATTTTTGTGAAGGAAAATGCATACTAATGAAATATGTACAATCATGTATAATTGGCTTTCCAATGTAACCAGTCAAGTAGATGACTTCTTGATTGATTTCCTTGATCAAATCTCATGGTCAACAATACAAACTGATAACTGGGCATCCAAAAACATAGCTGACCATGATCTCCTTCATCACCTATCGACAATCCCTCACCATCTCGCCGACCGTAACAAATCCGCCATTGATCCCCGAAAAACATGAAGATTACCGCTGAAAAATACAGTGTCTTTCTCTTCCGATTCTGACCGTCTTTATCATGTACTTCAAAGAATAACATGTTCCTCGGGCTTCAAAAAACTCTGAACAGGTAGGTGAGCAAATCTCTTCTTGAGAAAACATTTCAACACATGAGACATATGAAGAAGAATCTGAATGGAAATCCTGAATGTTTTGATCTTCTATAGTATGAATGTACTGTAGGTCAACTTCATATGATATGACAGTTAGATTATCATGTTCCTCATTGCATTCATCAATCATGAGAAAAGCAACTTTAGATGATTCTTGAAACCCAAACATGACATTCCTATCATCTACCATAAATTCATCCAAAGGAACTGTTTCACTTACTTGAACACAGATTTCATCTCGTTGTTCATGAACTGACTGAATTACTTCTTTCTAAAAGCTGTGTTCTAATGAACTGAAAACATTTGAATCCATACCTTTGTTTTCTTCTTTCCGGATGATCTCAACAGCAGAATTCTCCTTGATGGGTTTCAGCACAAGATATGCTTGGTCATCACAATCTGAATGTAGATCTGAAATAGCTGGCTGGTCATTATCACAATCTGAAACTGAAACTTGAGTTCCCGGCATGCTGTCTTCTTCTGTGGGCAGATCTGAAATGATACTTTCTCTTTCATCACTTTCAGCCATATAGACATCTTCAATTTGCTGATCTATAAAGATGCTTACAGGACTGTCATCCATTTCAGAAAAGGAAGAAGTTCCACCATCACCTTCTTGACCATGTGCACACTACAGATCTGCGTTAACTAGAGCTGGAACATGACCTTTCAATCGTTGATCTATCTCATCTTCAGATAGAGGAGATAATACCTTTTGTTTTATTTTGCTCAAACAGTGATTGTATACATTGTTTTCAAGTGAAGGAGTATACAAACTTTCCTCATACTGCTGATCCATTTCATATAATTCCTGTTCACTGTCAAGATGCAAAATTCCTTCATCTTCCACCACACTAAGATCTTGATCCTGCTGCAAATTTTCATGATCTTCTTTATGCTGCTGAAATGGATTTTCATATAGGGCTTCCATAATCTCATCATCCATAAAATTATCATCTTCATAATATTTCTCAAGGATTTCAATAAAAGTAGAAGCATGTTTGCAACAATCATGAACTAAATTTAACGATGGATAAGATACTTGATATCTTTCAATGAACAGGGCATGAAAATCCTTTAAACAATAAATACAGGCCAGCGGCAAATTTTCATACCAAGATTGGGCTTCACCTTCCAGAGTGGCCAGGAATATCTTCATCAAGCAATCTTCAGGAAAAGCCACCTTCAACTTGCGAATATGCATGTGAAATCTAACCAAATGTAAAGCAGCATCTTTCTTACCATCATCGTTAAACGTAGGCAGATTCCTTGACCAATCTACCTTGGGCATCTTATTCGGAAAACCTGGAATGTGATCTCGGCTCATGGGAGCATATCTTCTCATGATTCGGTCCATCTTGAAAATCTCACAGCTACTGATCTCCCTGCAATGAAGTCACCATGAAGCATCGATTTCTGGATTTGTTCAGTGAATGAAGTCACCAGGTGAATGATTTCAGCCTTGCGATGTCTGATCGTTGTTCACCATCAACGATCAGATCTGAACTTGATACATGTACTGGGGCAATTTACAAGTTAAATACTACGATTACAAGTTATACCAGAGATCGACTGAAGCAGCGTTTATCTACTTCGCTGATGCATAGCAACAGCGTTTCGAAGGCTACCTGGCGTGACTTCAGACTCCGTCTATAACAAGCAAACGTTTTGAGTTTCTCCCTAGTATGGTCGCCACTATGTTAGCACTCAAATCTACCTCAGGCTGAAATGAAGTAAAACTCAAGGCTACATCAAACCACGCTCAGCCTCGTAGCTAGCCCTACGAGGACAGGAGAGGGCTCTCTCCGTCAATCTCGAAAAAATGAGCAATAGGATGCGAGATGACTTACAATAAGAACTGATTTTAGGCTAGTAAAGAGATAGGTATGTTTGATTTTTGGTTTTTTGGGTTTTCGCTGGAGTAATGGGAAAACAAATTTTGGGTCCGGGGATAAGGTCAGACCTTTGCAGATTTCAAGTTGGGGCGAGGTAGGTGAATGTCTTGATGCTTTTGATTGGATAAATGGACAGATTAGACCGACGAGGAGCTGAAGAGGGCAAAGAAAAACTTGGATCCTCTCCAAACAGTTGAAAACATATAGAACTAACTGAATTCAAAGGCCAAGCACTGTAAACAATGGATTCAACCTTATTCACTCATTCAATTTAGTTCAGAAGCATATGAAAGGATGGCATACATTAAACATGAAGAAACTTACAGTAAACAAAGAAGAAACACCATCAAGAACAGAACACCAAAAGAATCCCAACAAGTGCCGCAAAACCCCTGATCTTTCCTTAGCCAAAATATGAAAAATATGTACAATGATATCAAAAGTATCCCAAGAGTCCAACCTCTAGAATGCCTCAGAAATTACAATATATAGATCACTATAACACCTTTCCCCACCTCTAGGGGTCGAATTCCCTCTTCAGGGATCAGTTTCAACCAATTCTAATCATGGAACTACAATCTAGGTAGCTAACAACCTGCCTCTAAAAGAGTGGAAACTGATCCATTACATGATTTTTTACCCTTTTGAGAGTGAATCTTCTAGAATAGATAAAAATGAGCCAAAGTTACATGTCAAACATGAATTTACATCATAAAAACCCAAAAATTCCATCCACAAGAAAAACTGGTCCATACTAGGCGAAAATCTGAGCTGGCAGCTGAAAATTCAAGAAAAATTTAAGTGGGTCGCTTTTGAGCCGAGTGGGTCGCGCGTTTTCCAGCCTGAATTTGAGGTACTTCCCGGCATCCAAATTGAGCTCATGATAGCTCGTTGGAAAGCCCTGGATGTTGACTATCCAACCCAAGTGGAATTTCTGAATTTGGAGCTCATTTGACCCTCCAAAACCTCATTCTCCCAGAGGTACTTCCTGCTGGTGCAAAAGGTGGCAGCAAGTTGGTTTTCATGGTGTTTTTGAGCTCTTTGACCACCCAGATTTTGATGAAATGCTTAGTTGATTTCTGAGGATGCATAACTAACCATGAAAAATCCAAAAATGCAAAAATTTCCTCCAGCAAGTGTCCCAAAAAAAAGTGAGCGTATGGGTGCGCGACCCGCTTAACTGAAAAACCTGTTTTTGAGACCAAAAATTTCAAAATGACAAAAATTTCTCCGAATTTGCTCAAATTCGGAGTGAAGACCCTCCATCATGTATCTTTCCCAGCCAACGAAGCCTCGGCCAAAATCCGGAGTGGATCAAGCTTTTTCTGCCGTTTTAGTGCTTCGCGCAACCTCCTCTTCATGATCTTCATTCTTGCTTTGCATACATGCATGCGAGCCCAATAATGGCCTTTCATGTGACGAAGCATGTCCTTGTTTCTATCATTATCCTATGAATGTACCTACGCTGATGAAGAAGGCGAGACCCCTTCCACGCCATGTGGAGATAGTACTCGCGTTGCTGATGAAGTCAACGAGACCCCTTCCACCCCGGGTGGAGATAGTACTCGTCGTGATGTTGAAACAAAGGTCTGTGGCTTCTCTGATATGTTACCACTACTGGTGCACTGCTATGCTCCATCTCAGTACATCAACCTCAACGATTGAGTCACTGTCCGACTCCTGCTCATACTCTGACTTCTGTCTCTGACACGGCTTTGAACAAAATATTGGCAATATGTATACTGATATAAATGCAGTGAAAACAGAGTTATAATGTATGTTTCAACACCCAATAAATATCCGCCACTGTCAAAGCACCATAAGGAAACAAACAATGATACCAGCTCTGTTTTAGGTGGATTGAGATAGAAGCACAATCTCTGTTTTAATTGCAAGTGAAATTTGACAAATGGTAGCAGGCAGCCTTTAGAATATTGGATAAACTTTGTCAAAGGGAACAATGAGTATAAGGCTGTGTTTGTCAATGGGAAATGAACAATAAGTATAAGATTGTGTTTTTCAATGGGAAGTGAGACACAATATGACAATGATCACCATGAAACCACGCCATGACAGTGGTAAAACAATAATGATGAAAACAGTGGTAGAATGAGTGTGAGGGCAGTGATACTTTGACAATATATGCAGAGGTATATATATCAACCCTACAAGGTGAGAAAACCTTCACAAAACCATCCATATGTATTTAAAACCCTAAGGAATAAATCTGCCATGTATATAGGGTTTCAACCTTTCCTTTAAATAAATCATTTTTCCCACTTGACATCACAACCATACTTAAAATCTACCGAACAATGGATTTGAAACTCCGTTTGTTAAAATGAGTCGATTCAACACGAAACCGGGCACACAACATGAATTTTTCCAGCCTGCTTTTTAAGTGGTCGCACCTCAAGTGACTGCAATCTGCTCACTTTTACAATCGGTCGCAACCTTGTGTGGGTCTCACCCGTTTCAAGTGGGTCGCATGCCTCTTGCCACATAGTGCATTTTTCAGGAAGCTTTTGGAGGCCTTCCCGATGTCCAAATTGAGCGTGTGATAGCTCGTTGGAAATCTCTTGGAGTCTAATTTCCAACCCAAGTGGAATTTTTCAATTTGGAGTTCATTTACCCTATCAGAAAGCAAATCTCCCAACACTTGTCAAAATGAGCAGAATGAGGCTGCCTCAAGGCAGAGCGCTGTTGAAGTCAACTTTTGAAGGTCTTCCTCAACTCCAAATTGAGCTCATGATAGCTCATTGGAAAGATATTTGTGTCTAGTTATCATTTGACTCATCAAGAAAGTCAGTTGGCCAAACATGCCAGGAGAAAACTTGATTTTCCCAAGGTCACTTCAGAGGTGCATTCAATTCTCCTGAGGCAACGGTATTTTTTATATTTCTCTAAAACCATGACACCTGTGTAAAAATTGAAGGATGTTTTTCTTTCTTGGCATGTTTTGGACAAAAACCTCTCTCAGGTTTCCAAAATTCATCTTTGATTTCTCTGAAACATCTTTTGAGTGAAACCGATCCCGATGTGTGGAACAAGGGATTTTGTCGAAATGAAGCGACATGAAGGGGATAGGGGGCTTCTAAATTCTTGGGAAAATTTTGGGAAGTAGGGAGGGATGTTAGGAAGTAGGGGAAAGTGGAATAACAGATATTGAGTGAGGGGAAGGGGTCCAAAAGGGCAAAACACAGGCCTAGCCTAGAAAATTGCCAAGTTGTGGCAAGAAACTAGGGTTTGTGCAAAAATGAGGAATTTGGGGGATCTCAGTGATGGGAAGTGTTTAATAAGGTGAATTAAGTATAGGAAGCGTGGTGAACATCAGATACAAGTTTTTCTATGACTTGACCATCTCAAGAGAAATTACCTCCAAACCCTAGGAGAGGGAAATGGACCTTTCCTAGGCAATAACTCGAAGCATGAACGAGGTGTAAATGCACCCAACGGAACTTGAAATGATGATGACACCCCTCTGAATGATGGTACACTCACCTGAATGGTGACATGGACCGACATTTGGACAACTTTGACAGGAGTAAAAGCAACCCCTAGACCTAATGCCTAGTGACCAAATTTTGCTTGAAGACTCATTGAAATGAAAAAATTTGACCTCGACACCTTAAAATCACTTTGTAAGAGCATGTTTGATCACTGAAGGAAAGCTGCAAAGGCTGACTCTAACATTGGCTCCAATGGGGATGGTAGCTCCTTGGAGGTGCCAAGAACGGCGTAGACCAAGAGAGCAGCATCAGTTGCCTTCATCCATTGGGCGAGGCGGTGGAATCATTATTTGAACTAGATAACAAGTCAAAACCTGACACATTTATTGAATGAAAACTTGACTGAAAACTGACCGAAACTTAACTGAAACCTGACTCAAACCAACTCGATGGCAAACTGAAATAACTTGAAAAACTGACTCAACAGACCAAACACAAATGACTCATGACTGACTTAAAACAAGACTTTACAAAGCTTTTGGAAAAAAGGCAGCAATCCATCAAGATTTGGAATCATGATGACAACCACCTGCATACTAATGAAATATGTGCAATCAGGTGTAATGAGCTTTCCAACAACCAAACCAAAGATGCCCTCTTGACTGAGCCCTACCAGACTTCCGGTCAACAATACAACCGATAATCACATCCAAAAACATAGGGCCGACCATGATTCCTTCATCACTGAACACCGCAATACTCACCTTTACTCGCCGATCGTAAATAAATCTCGCCATTGATCCTTCTAAAAACATGAAGATTTACCTCCGCCGAAAAACAATGTCTTTTCTTCTGATTCGATCTCTGTTTATCATGCATCAAGAATAACATGTTCTCGGGGCTTCAAAAAACTCGAACATGTGTGTGAGCAATCTCTTCTTGAGAAAACACGCAACACATGAGACATATGAAGAAGAATCGAATGGAAATCCTAATGTTTTGATCTTCTATAGTATGAATGTACTGTAGGTCATCTTCATATGATGTGACAGTCAGATTATCATGTTCCTCATTGCATCCATCAATCATGAGAAAAGAAACTTTAGATGATTCTTGAAACCCAAACATGACATTCCTATCATCTACCATAAATTCATCCAAAGGAATTGTTTCACTTACTTGAACACAGATTTCATCTCGTTTTTCATGAACTGACTGAATTACTTCTTTCTGAAGGCTGTGTTCTAATGAACTGAAAACATTTGAATCCATACCTTTGTTTTCTTCTTTTCGGATGATCTCAACAACAAAGTTCTCCTTTTCAGGATTCAGCACAAGGTATTCTTGGTCATCACAATCTGAATGTAGATCTGAAATAACTGGCTGGTCATTATCACAATCTGAAACTGAAACTTGAGTTCCCGGCATGCTGTCTTCTTCTGTGGGCAGATCTGAAATGACACTTTCTCTTTCATCACTTTCAGCCATATAGACATCTTCAACCTGCTGATCTATACAGCTGCTTACAGGACTGTCACCCATTTCAGAAAAGGAAGAAGTTCCACCATCACTTTCTTGACCATGTGCATACTGCAGATCTGCGTTAACTTGAGCTAGACCATGACCTTTCAATAGCTGATCTATCTCATCTTCAGACAGAGGAGATAATGCCCTTTGTTTTCTTTGGCTCAAACAGTGATTGTCTTCATTGATTTCAAGTGAAGGAGTATAGAAACTTTCCTCATACTGCTGATCCATTTCATATAATTCCTGTTCACTGTCAAGATGCAAAATTCCTTCATCTTCCACCACACTAAAATCTTGATCCTGCTGGAAATTTTCATGATCGTCTTTATGCTGCTGAAATGGATTTTCATATAGGGCTTCCATGATCTCATCATCCATGAAATTATCATCTTCATAATATTTCTCAAGGCTTTCAATAAAAGTAGAAGCATGTTTGCAACAATCATGAACTAAATTTAACGATGGATAAGATACTTGATATCTTTCAATGAACAGGGCATGAAAATCCTTTAAACAATAAATACAGGCCAGCGGCAAATTTTCATACCAAGATTGGGCTTCACCTTCCAGAGTGGCCAGGAATATCTTCATCAAACAATCTTCAGGAAAATCCACTTTCAACTTACGAATATGCATATGAAATCTAACCAGATGTAAAGCAACATCTTTCTTACCATCATCGTTAAACGTAGGTAGATTCCTTGACCAATCTGCCTTGGGCATCTTATTCGGAAAACCTAGAATGTGGTCTCGGCTCATGGGAGCGTATCTTCTCGTGATTCGGTCCATCTTGAAAATCTCACAGCTACTGATCTCCCTGCAGTGAAGTCACCATGAAGCATCGATTTCTGGATTGTTCAGTGAATGAAGTCGCCAGGTGAATGATTTCAGCCTTGCGATGTCTGACCGTTGTTTACCATCAACGATCAGATCTAAACTTGATACACGTACTGGGGCAATTTATAAGTTAAGTGCTACGATTACAAGTTAAACCGGAGATCGACTGAAGCAGCGTTTATCTACTTCGCTGATGCATAGCAACAGCGTTTCGAAGGCTACCTGGCGTGACTTCAGACTCCGTCTATAACAAGCAAACATTTTGAGTTTTTTCTCCAGTATGGTCGCCACTATGTTAGCGCTCAAATCTACCTCAGGCTGAAATGAAGTAAACTCAAGGCTACATCAAACCACGCTCAGCCTCGTAGCTAGCCCTACGAGGACAGGAGAGGGCTCTCTCCGTCAATCTCGAGAAAATGAGCAATAGGATGCGAGATGACTTACAATAAGAGCTGATTTTAGGCTAGTAAAGAGATAGGTATGTTTGTTTTTTGGTTTTTTGGGTTTTCGCTGGAGAAATGGGAAAACAAATTTTGGGTCCGGGGATAAGGTCAGACCTTTGCAGATTTCAAGTTGGGGCGAGGTAGGTGAATGTCTTGATGCTTTAAATTGGATATATGGATAGATTAGACCGACGAGGAGATGAAGAGGGCAAAGAAGAACTTGGATCCTCTCCAAACAGCTGAAAACATATAGAACTAACTGAATTCAAAGGCCAAGCACCGTAAACAATGGATTCAACCTTATTCACTCATTCAATTTAGTTCAGAAGCATATGAAAGGATGGCATACATTAAACATGAAGAAACTTACAGTAAACAAAGAAGAAACACCATCAAGAAAAGAACACCACAAGGATCCCAACAAGTGCCGCAAAACCCCTGATCTTTCCTTAGCCAAAATATGAAAAGTATGTACAATAGTATCAAAAGTATCCCAAGAGTCCAACCTGTAGAATGCCTCAGAAATTACAATATATAGATCACTCTAACCCCTTCCCCCACCTCTAGGGGTCGAATTCCCTCTTCAGGGATCAGTTTCAACCAATTCTAATCATGGAACTACAATCTAGGCAGCTAACAACTTGCCTCTAAAAGAGTGGAAACTGATCCATTACATGATTTTTTACCCTTTTGAGAGTGAATCTTCTAGAATAGATAAAAATAAGCCAAAATTACATGTCAAATATGAATTTACATCATAAAACCCAAAAATTCCATCCACAAGCAAAACTGGTCCATACTAGGCGAAAATCTGAGCTGGCAGTTGAATATTCAGCAAAAAATTCAAGTGGGTCGCGCGTTTTCCAGCCTGAATTTGAGGTACTTCCCGGCATCCAAATTGATCTCATGATAGCTCGTTGGAAATCCCTCGATGTTGACTATCCAACCCAAGTAGAATTTCTGAATTTGGAGCTCATTTGACCCTCCAAAACCTCATTCTCCCAGAGGTACTTCCTGCTGGTACAAAAGGTGGCAGCAAGGTGGTTTTCATAGTGTTTTTGAGCTCTTTGACCATCCAGATTTTGATGAAATGCTTAGTTGATTTCTGAGGATGCATAAATAACCATGAAAAATCCAAAAATGCAAAAATTTCCTCCAGCAAGTGTCCCAAAAAAAAGTGAGCGCATGAGTGCGCGACCCGCTTAACTGAAAAACCTGTTTTTTTGACCCAAAAATTTGAAAATGACAAAATTTTCTCCGAATTTGCCCAAATTCAGAGAGGAGGTCCTCCATCATGTGTCATGCCCAGTCAATGAAGCATCGGCCAAAATCCGAAGTGAATCAGGCCTTTTCCGCCGTTTTAGTGCTTCGCTCAACCTCCTCTTCAGAATCTTCATTCTCGCTTTGCAAACATGCATGCGAGCCCAATAATGTCCTTTCATGTGACGAAGCATGTCCTTGTTTCTATCATTATCCTGTGAATGTACCTACGCTGATGAAGAAGGCGAGACCCCTTCCACGCCATGTGGAGATAGTACTCGCTGTCGATGAAGTCAACGAGACCCCTTCCACGCCAGGTGGAGATAGTACTCGTCGTGATGTTGAAACAAAGCTCTGTGGCTTCTCTGATATGCTACTACTACTGACGCACTGCTATGCTCCATCTCAGTACATCAACCTCAACGATTGAGTCACTTTCCGACTCCTGCTCATATTCTGACTCTATCTCTGACATGGCTGCGAACAAGATATGTGCAATATGTATACTGATATAGATGCAGTGAAGGCAAAGTTATAATGTATGTTTCAAACACCCAACAAATATCCCCCACCGTCAAAGCACCATCAAGGAATCAAACAATGATACCAACTCTGTTTTAGGTGGATTGAAATAGAAGCACAGTCTCTGTTTTAATCGCAAGTGAAATTTGACAAATGGTAGCAAAGTAAAATTTTGCATTATCGATAAACTGACAAAGGGAACAATGAGTATAAGGTCGTGTTTGTCAATGGAAATGAACAATGAGTATAAGACTGTGTTTGTCAATGGGAAGTGAGACACAATGTGACAATGATCACAGTGAAAAAAAAAGCCATAACAATGGTAAAATAATGATGATGACAACAGTGGTAGAATGAGTATGAGGGCAGTGAGACTTTGACAATATATGCAGAGGTATATCAACCATACAAGGTGGGAAAACCTTCACAAAACCATCCATATGTATTTAAAACCCTAAGGAATAAATCTGCCATGAATATAGGGTTTCACCTCTCCATTCAAATAAATCAATTTTCCCACTTCAAGACATCACAACCATATTTAAAATCTACTGAGCAATGATTTAAAACCTGTTTGGGAGCAGCTGGAGTCGATTCAACACGAAACTGGGCGCAAACACGAATTTTCTGGGCTCTGTTTTTAAGTGGGTCGCAACCACTCAAGTGGGTCGCACCCCTCAAGTGGGTCGCACCCGTTCAATTTTACACTAGCTGAAACGGTCAAGTGGGTCGCACCCCTCAAGTGGGTCGGCATTTCCTCACATAAAGGCATTTTCAGGAAGCTTTTGGGAGGCCTTCCTGTGTCCAAATCGAGCGTGTGATAGCTCGTTGGAAATCTTCGAGTGTATTTTCCAACAAAAGTGGAATTATGTAAATTTGGATTTGATTTAACCTGTCAGCCAAATCTCCCAACACTAGTCAAAATGAGTTAATGAGGGCCGCCTACAAGTGCAGCTACCAAGGTATCAACTTTGAAGGTTCAACCCAAATTGAGCTCATGATAGCTCATTGGAAAGACATTGTTCAAGTTATCATTTCACCATCAAGAAAGTCGAGCCACAAACATGCCAAGAGAAAAATCTTGATTTTCCCAAGGTCACTTCAGAGGTGCATTCAATTCTCCTGAGGCAACGGTATTTTTGATATTTCTCTAAAACCATGATACCTGTGTAAAAAGTGAAGGAGGTTTTTCTTCCTTGGCATGTTGTGGACACAAACCTCTCTTAGTTTTCCAAAATTCATCTTTTATTGCTCTGAAACATCTTTTGAGTGAAACTTATCTCGATGTGTGAAACAAGGGATCTTGTCGAAATGAAGAGAAATGAAGGGGATAAAGGGCTTCTAAATTCTTGGGGAAATTTTTGGAAGTAGGGAGGGATGTTAGGAAGTAGGGGAAAGTGGAATCTCTGAGATTGAGTGAGGGGAAGGGGTCCAAAAGGGAAAAACACAGGCCTAGCCTAGAAAATTGCCAAGTTGTGGCAAGAAACTAGGGTTTGTGCAAAAATGAGGAATTTGAGGGATCTCAGTGATGGGAAGTGTTTAATAAGGTACATTAATGATAGGGGAAGGTGTATGAACATCAGGATACAAGTTTTTCGATGATTTGACCATCCAAGAGAAATTACCTCCAAAACCCTAGGAGAGGGAAATGGACCTTTCCTAGGCACAACTGAAGCATGAACGAGGTGTAAAATGACCCAACGGAACTTGACATGATGATGACAACCCTCTGAATGATGGTACACTCAGCTGAATGGTGACATGGACTGACATTTGGACAAATTTGAAAAGAGTGAAGACCAACCCTAGACCTAATGCCTAGTGATCAAATTTTGCTTGAAAACTCTTTGAAATGACAAAATTTGACTTTGACACTTTAAAATCACTTTGTAAGAGCATGTTTGATCACTGAAGGAAGGCTGCAAAGACTGACTCTAACATTGGATCCAATGGGGATGGTGGCTCCAGCTCCGTGGAGGTGCCAAGAACCGTAGAACTTTGGGAGAGCAGACCAGTGCCTTCATCCATTGGGCGATGGAATCATTATTTGAACGGATAACACAAAACCTTTGACACATTTATTGAATGAAAACTTGACTGAAAACTGTCTGAAACTTGACTCAAACCGACTCGATGGCAAACTGAAATAACTTGAAAAACTGACTCAACAGACCAAACACAAATGACTCATGACTGACTTAAAACAAAACTTTACCAAGCTTTTGGAAAAAAGGCAGCAGTCCATCAAGATTTGGAATCATGATGACAACCACCTGCATACTAATGAAATATGTACAATCATGTATAATTGGATTTCCAATGTAACCAAACCAGTAGATGCCCTCTTGACTGATTCTCCCGATCAGATCTCCTGGTCAACAATACAAACTGATAACTGGGCATCCAAAAACATAGCTGACCATGATCTCCTTCATCACTGAACACTGTAATACTCACCTTTACTGCTGACTGTAACAAATCTGCCATTGGATCCTGAAAAACATGAAGATTTACCTCCTGCTGAAAAAACAAGGTGTCTTTCTCTTCTGATTCTGATCTGTCTTTATCATGTACTTCAGTAACAATATGTTCCTGGGCTTCAAAAAACTCTGAACATGTAGGTGAGCAAATCTCTTCTTGAGAAAACATTTCAACACATGAGACATATGAAGAAGAATCTGAATGGAAATCCTGAATGTTTTGATCTTCTATAGTATGAATGTACTGTAGGTCATCTTCATATGATATGACAGTCAGATTATCATGTTCCTCATTGCATCCATCAATCATGAGAAAAGAAACTTTAGATGATTCTTGAAACCCAAACATGACATTCCTATCATCTACCATAAATTCATCCAAACGAACTGTTTCACTTACTTGAACACAGATTTCATCTCGTTGTTCATGAACTGACTGAATTACTTCTTTCTGAAGGCTGTGTTCTAATGAACTGAAAACATTTGAATCCATACCTTTGTTTTCTTCTTTCCGGATGATCTCAACAGCAGAATTCTCCTTGATGGGTTTCAGCACAAGATATGCTTAGTCATCACAATCTGAATGTAGATCTGAAATAGCTGGCTGGTCATTATCACAATCTGAAACTGAAACTTGATTTCCCGGCATGCTGTCTTCTTCTGTGGGCAGATTTGAAATGACACTTTCTCTTTCATCACTTTCAGCCATATAGACATCTTCAACCTGTTGATCTATAAAGCTGCTTACAGGACTGTCATCCATTTCAGAAAAGGAAGAAGTTCCACCATCACCTTCTTGACCATGTGCACACTGTAGATATACGTTAACTTGAGCTGGAACATGACCTTTCAATAGCTGATCTATCTCATCTTCAGATAGAGGAGATAATACCTTTTGTTTTCTTCGGCTCAAACAGGGATTGTCTTCATTGATTTCAAGTGAAGGGGTATACAAACTTTCCTCATACTGCTGATCCATTTCATATAATTCCTGTTCACTGTCAACATGCAAAATGGCTTCATTTTCCACCGCACTAAAATCTTGATTCTGCTGCAAATTTTCATGATCGTCTTTATGCTGCTGAAATGGATTTTCATATAGGGCTTCCATGATCTCATCATCCATGAAATTATCATCTTCATAATATTTCTCAAGGCTTTCAATAAAAGTAGGAGCATGTTTGCAACAGTCATGAACTAAATTTAATGATGGATAAGATACTTGATATCTTTCAATGAACAGGGCATGAAAATCCTTTAAACAGTAAATACAGGCCAGCGGCAAATTTTCATACCAAGACTGAGCTTCACCTTCCAGAGTGGCCAGGAATATCTTCATCAAGCAATCCTCAGGAAAATCCACCTTCAACTTGCGAATATGCATGTGAAATCTAATCAGATGTAAAGCAACATCTTTCTTACCATCATCGTTAAAAGTAGGCAGATTCCTGGACCAATCTACCTTGGGCATCTTATTCGGAAAACCTGGAATGTGATCTCGGCTCATGGGAGCATATCTTCTCGTGATTCGGTCCATCTTGAAAATCTCACAGCTACTGATCTCCCTGTAGTGAAGTCACCATGAAGCATCGATTTCTGGATTTGTTCAGTGAATGAAGTCACCAAGTGAATGATTTCAGCCTTGCGATGTCTGACCGTTGTTCACCATCAACGACCAGATCTGAACTTGATACACGTACTGGGGCAATTTACAAGTTAAATACTACGATTACTAGTTATACCGGAGATCGACTGAAGCAGCGTTTATCTACTTCGCTGATGCATAGCAACAGCGTTTCGAAGGCTACCTGGCGTGACTTCAGACTCCGTCTATAACAAGCAAACGTTTTGAGTTTCTCCCCAGTATGGTCGCCAATATGTTAGCACTCAAATCTACCTCAGGCTGAAATGAAGTAAAACTCAAGGCTACATCAAACCACGCTCAGCCTCGTAGCTAGCCCTACGAGGACAGGAGAGGGCTCTCTCCGTCAATCTCGAGAAAATGAGCAATAGGATGCGAGATGACTTACAATAAGAACCGATTTTAGGCTAGTAAAGAGATAAGTATGTTTGATTTTTGGTTTTTTGGGTTTTCGCTGGAGAAATGGGAAAACAAAATTTTGGGTCCGGGGATAAGGTCAGACCTTTGCAGAGTTCAAGCTGGGGCGAGGTAGGTGACGATCTTGATGCTTTAAATTGGATTTATGGATAGATTAGACCGACGAGGAGCTGAAGAGGGCAAAGAAGAACTTGGATCCTCTCCAAATAGCTGAAAACATATAGAACTAACTGAATTCAAAGGCTAAGCACTGTAAACAATGGATTCAACCTTAATCACTCATTCAACTTAGTTCAGAAGCATAATGAAACGATGGCATACATTAAACATGAAGAAACTTACAGTAAACAAAGGAGAAACATCATCAAGAACAGAACACCACAAGGATCCCAAAAAGTGCCGCAAAACCCCTGATCTTTCCTTAGCCAAAATATGAAAAGTATGTACAATAGTATCAAAAGTATCCCAAGAGTCCAACCTGTAGAATGCCTCAGAAATTACAATATATAGATCACTCTAACCCCTTTCCCCACCTCTAGGGGTCGACTTCCCTCTTCAGGGATCAGTTTCAACCAATTCTAATCATGGAACTACAATCTAGGCAGCTAACAACTTGCCTCTAAAAGAGTGGAAACTGATCCATTACATGATTTTTTACCCTTTTGAGAGTGAATCTTCTAGAATAGATAAAAATAAGCCAAAGTTACATGTAAAATATGAATTTACATCATAAAAACCCAAAAATTCCATCCACAAGCAAAACTGGTCCATACTAGGCGAAAATCTGAGCTGGCAGTTGAAAATTCAGCAAAAATTTAAGTGGGTCGCTTTTGAGCCGAGTGGGTCGCGCGTTTTCCAGCCTGAATTTGAGGTACTTCTCGGCATCCAAATTGGGATCATGATAGCTCGTTGGAAAGCCCTGGATGTTGAATATCCGACCCAAGTGGAATTTCTGAATTTGGAGCTCATTTGACCCTCCAAAACCTCATTCTCCCAGAGGTACTTCCTGCTGGTACAAAAGGTGGCAGCAAGGTGGTTTTCATAGTGTTTTTGAGCTCTTTGACCATCCAGATTTTGATGAAATGCTTAGTTGACTTCTGAGGATGCATAACTAACCATAAAAAATCCAAAAATGCAAAAATTTCCTCCAGCAAGTGTCCCAAAAAAAAGTGAGCGCATGAGTGCGCGACCCGCTTAACTGAAAAACCTGTTTTTGAGACCAAAAATTTGAAAATGACAAAATTTTCTCCGAATTTGCCCAAATTCGGAGCGGAGACCCTCCATCATGTATCTTGCCCAGCCAACAAAGCCTCGGCCGAAATCTGGAGTGGATCAGGCCTTTTCCGCCGTTTTAGTGTTTCGCTCATCCTCCTCTTCAGAATCTTCATTCTTGCTTTGCAGACATGCATGCGAGCCCAATAATGTCCTTTCATGTGACGAAGCATGTCTTTGTCTCTATCATGATCCTGTGAATGTACCTACGCTGATGAAGAAGGCGAGACCCCTTCCACGCCATGTGGAGATAGCACTCGCGTTGCTGATGAAGTCAACGAGACCCCTTCCACCCCGGGTGGAGATAGTACTAAATGATCTTTTGCCAAACAAAGCTGCAGCAGCCTCTCGATATGTTCCCTCACAGGCGTCTTCCAGTATGCTATCTAGTGCATCAACCTCAGATTGATCTAACCTTCAGGCTCATAACTCATACAACGACCTAATAAGAGCATAACAGATGAATATTAGCACTATGTATGCGATATGAATCACGGTGAAAACGAGTTATGATGTGTTATTCAACTTTTGATAAATATCCCCTTTATAAAAGCACCATTAAGGAAACAAACAATGATACCAGCTCTGTTTAATTACAAGTGAAACTTGACCAAAGGAAGTAGGCAGCCTTTAGAATATTGAGCAAATCTTGTCAAAGGGAGCAATGCATCATATGAATGTGTTTGTCAATGGGCAATAACAACAGAGTTACAAATGTCAATGGGAAGTGAAAACAAAGTTATGAAAACGTGTTATCAATGGGCAATGGGATATAATATGTCAATGAACATCATGGAACAAAGGTCATGACAGTGGTAAAATGATAATGAAGACCACATTGGTATAATGGATGTGAAAACAGTGGGCTTTGAACATACATGCCAAGGTGGATATATATCAATGATATAAGGTGGTAAAAATGCTCATAAAACCATCCATACATATTTTAAAACCTTGAAGAACAACTCAGCCATGTATGTAGGGTTTTGCTCTTCCATTCAAATGTTTGAAGACTTCAAGATACCACCAACACATTAAAAACTACTGAGCAATGATAAAAACTTGTTTGCAAGCAGCTGGAGTTGATTCGAATCGAAACTGGGCGCAAAAACACAATTTTCTGGGCTTTGTTGTTTAAGTGGGTCTCTCCCATTCATTTTTACACTGGCTGAAATGCTCAAGTGGGTCGCTCCCATTCATTTTTACACTGGCTGAAATGCTCAAGTGGGTCGCTCTTGCCTCTTGCCACATAGTGCATTTTTCGGGAAGCTTTCCGAGGCCTTCCCAGTGTCCAAATTGAGCGTGTGATAGCTCGTTGGAAAGCTATTGGAGTCGAATTTCCAAAAAAAGTGGAATTATGCAATTTGGATTCCATTTACCCTATCAAAAATCAAATCTCCCAACACTAGTTAAAATGAGCAGAATGAGGCTGCCTCAAGGCAGAGCGCTGTTGCAGTCAACTTTTGAAGGTCTTCCTCAACTCCAAATTGAGCTCATGATAGCTCATTGGAAAGGTATTTATGTCTAGTTATCTTTTGAATCATCAAAAAAGTCATTTGGCCAACCATGCTCGGAGAAATCTTGATTTTCCCAAGGTCACTTCAGAGGTGCATTAAATTCTCCTGAGGCAACGGTATCTTTGACATTTATCTAAAACCATGATACCTGTGTAAAAAGTGAAAGAGGTTTTTCTTCCTTGGCATGTTGTGAACAAAAACCTCTCTCAGTTTGCCAAAATTCATCTTTTATTGCTCTGAAACAGCTTTTGAGTGAAACTTACCCCGATGTGTGAAACAAGGAATTTTGTCGAAATGAAGCGAAATGAAGGGGATAAGGGGCTTGTAAATTCTTGGGGAAATTTTGGGAAGTAGGGAGGGATGTTAGGAAGCAGGGGAAAGTGGAATCACAGAGATTGAGTGAGGGGAAGGGGTCCAAAAGGGAAAAACACAGGCCTAGCCTAGAAAATTGCCAAGTTGTGGCTAGAAACTAGGGTTTGTGCAAAAATGAGGAATTTTAGGGATCTCAGTGATGGGAAGTGTTTAATGAGGTATATTAATGATAGGGGAAGGTGTATGAACATCAGGATACAATTTTTTCGATGATTTGACCATCCAAGAGAAATTACCTCCAAAACCCTAGGAGAGGGAAATGGACCTTTCCTAGGCACAACTGAAGCATGAACGAGGTGTAAAATGACCCAACGGAACTTGACATGATGATGAAAACCCTATGAATGATGATACACTCAACTGAAAGGTGACATGGACTGACATTTGGACAACTTTGGAAGGAGTGAAAGCAAACCCTAGACCTAATGCCTAGTGACCAAATTTTGCTTGAAGACTCATTGAAATGACAAAATTTGACCTTGACGCCTTAAAATCACTTTGTAAGAGCATGTTTTATCACTGAAGGAAGGCTGCAAAGGCTGACTCTAACATACCCCTCACTCCCTCCACTTTCTCTCTCGCTCTCTCACTTAGTCACTCTCTCTCTCTCTCTCTCTCTCTCTCTCTCTCTCTCTCTTCCCCCGTGTATCTATCCCTATCTCTCTCTCTCTCTCGTCCCCCCCCCCCGCTCTCTCTCTCTCTCTCTCCACATATCCCACTCTCCTAGTCTCTTGCTGCTCATACACATATTCCACTATCTCTCTCATGTTAGTGTCTTAATTTTAATTGATCAAACATATTCTTTCAGGATTACTTGGTAGTGGTCCGAGGTCAAATTTTTATGTTTTGAAGTCAATTTTCAAATATTATTTTGTTCACTGAGTGTTGTCTAGGTCTCTCTCTCTCTCTCTCCGCTCTCTCTTTGTGTGTGTGTGGGTGTGTCTATATCCCTCTCTCTCTATCTCCACTCTATCTCTCTCCCCTCCCTCTCTCTCTCTCTCTCTCTCTCTCTCCACCCACTCTCTCTCTCTCTCGCTCTCTCTCTCTCCTTCTCTCTCCCTCTCTCCATCTCTCTCTCACTCTTTCTCCCTCTCGCCCCCCTCTCTCTCACCCCCTCACTCTCTCTCCCCCCAAATCTCTCTCTCTCTCGCACCCCCCTCTCTCCCCCCCCAAATATATCTCTTTATATCTCTTCCGCCCTCTATCTCTCCCCCACTCACTCTATATCACCCTCTCTATCTCTCTTCCCACTCTCTCTCACTCTCTCACCCCCTCTCTCTCTCTATCCCCCATGTTGTCTCTCTCCTTCTCCCCCTCTCTCTCTCCTCCTCTCTCTCTTGCTCTCTCCAACCCCCTCTCTCTTTCCCTCTCTTTATTTATCCCCCCCTCTCTCTCTTGCTCTCTCTCCTCCACTCTCTCTCTTTATCTCTCTCCCTCTCCATCTCTCTCCCTCTCGCTCTCTCTATATCTCTCTACCACCTGCTCTCTCTCTCTCTCCACCTCGCCTCTCTCACTCTCTCCCTCTCTATCTCTCGCTCTCTCTCCTCCCTATCTCTCTCTCCCTCTCTCTCTCCCCCCTTCACTCTCTCTCTCCCTCTCTATATTCTCCCCACTCTATCTCTATCTCTCTTCCTCTCTATCTCCCCCCTCTCTCCTTTTATATCCTCTTCTATCTCTCTCCCCCACCTCTCTCTCCCTTGCTCTCTCTCTCTCCCACCTCTCTCTCCCTTGCTCTCTCTCTCTCCCACCTCTCTCTCCCTCTCTCTCACTCCCTCTCTCTCTTCCCACTCCCTCTCACCTCCTCTCTCTCTCCTTCTCCCCCTCGATCCCACTATCTCTCCCCCCTTTCTCTCTCTACCCCTCACTCTTTGTATCTATCTCTCCCACCTCTCTCTCTCTATCCCTTTAATCCCCCCTAGTATTTCTCTATCTCTCTCTCCCTCTGCTTACTCTCTCTCTCTCTCTCTCTCTCTCGCATAGGTGCTATATCTCCCTCCCACTCTCTCCCTCACTGGCTCCCTCCCCCCACTTTCTCTCTCTCTCTCTCTCTCACCCATTTACTCACTCTCTCCCCCCTCTCTCACTCTCTCTCTTTCCCTCTCTCCCTCCCACCCATCTCTCTCTCTCTCACCCCCTCGCTCTCTCTCTCTCTCTCTCTCTCTCTCTCTCGCTCTCCCCCATCTCTTCTCCTCTCTCTCTCTCTCTCTATCTCTCCATCTCCCTCGCTCTCCCCCATCTCTCCTCCTCCTCTCTCTCTCTCTCTCTATCTCTCTCTCTCTTCCAACGTTCTCTCTCTCTCTCTCTCTCCCTCCCACCCATCTCTCTCTCTCAACCCCGCCTCTCTCTGTTTATATCCCCGTCTTTCCCCTATCACCGTCTCTCTCTCTCCCCCTGCTCTCTCTCTCTCTCTCTCTCTCTTTCTCTCTCTATCTTGCTCTCTATCTCTCTCTCCCACTTCTCTCTCCCTCTCTCTCTTGCCCCATCTCTCTCTCCTTCTCTCCCTCAATCCCAATCTCTCCCCCCCCTCTCTCTCTCCCCCTCAGTCTTTGTCCCTCTCTCTCCCACTAGTCTCTCTATCTCCCTCTCATCGGCCCTTCTTTTTCTCTATCTCACTCCCTCCACCCCCCCCTCTCTGTCTACCCCATCCTTTCTCTACCTATTTTTCTATCCATCTCTCTCTCTCTCCCCCCCTCTCTCTCTTCCATCACTCTCTCTCTCTCTCTCTCTATCTTGCTCTTATCTCTCTCTCCCCCCCACCTCTCTCTCACTCTCTTAACCCTACTCTCTCTCTCTCTCTCTCTTTCCCCATCTCTCTCTCCTTCTCTCCCTCAATCCCAGTCTCTCCGCCCCCCCTCTCTCTCTCCCCCTCACTCTTTGTCCCTCTCTCTCCCACCAGTTTCTTTATCTCCCTCTCATCGACCCTTCTTTGTCTCTATCTCACTCCCTCCATCCCCACTCTCTCTCTCTACCCCATCCTCTCTCTACCTCTCTCTCTTTCTCTCCCCCTCTCTCTCCCCCCCTTCTCTTTCTCTCTTCCTCTCTCTCCCTCGATTCTCTGTCTGTCTATTTCCCTCTCTATTTCCCCCTCTATCTCTCCCACCCTCTATCTCTATCCCTCACTCTCTCTCTCCTCCATGTATATATATATCTCCCCCGCCCCCCTCGCTCTATCTCTTTCTCTCTCCCACCTCCCTCTCTCTCTCTCTCTGCCTCCCACCCCCCCTCTCTCTCTCCCACTCCCTCCATCTCTCCCTTTCCACCTCCCTTTATCTCTCTCTCTCTCTCTCCTTCTCTACCCCCCTCTCTCTCTCTTCCCCCCTCTACCCCCACCTCTCTCTGTCTCTCTCCCCCTCACTCTTTATCCCTATCTCTCTCACTCTCTCCCTTCCCCTTCCGCTCTCTCCACCACCATTCTCTCTCTCTCTAGCACATGTGTTATATCTCCCCCCTCTCTCCCTCTCTCATTGTCTCTCCCACCCTACTCTCTCTCTCTCTCCCACTCCCCCCATCTCTCCCTTTCCCCCTCCCTTTATCTCTCCTGTTCTCTCTCTCTCCCACTCTCTCTCTCTCTCTCTCTCTCACTATCTCCCCATCTCTCCCCCTCTCCCCCTGCTCTCTCTCTCTCTCTCTTGATCTCTTTTCACCCCTCTTCCCCTGCTTCTCTTTCTCACTCTCCACCCACTTCCCCTGTCTCTCTCTGCTCTCTATACTCTCTATCTGTATCTTCCTCTCTATCTCTTTCCCCCTCTCTCTCTCCTTCTCTCTCTCTCTCTCTCTCTCCCCACTATCTCTCTAACTCTCGTTCCCTTTTCTCTCTCACTATTGCTCTCTCTATTTCTCTCTCCCCACCCTTTCTCTCCCTCTCTCTCTCTCTCCCTGTCCCTCCCAACCCTCTCTCTCTCTCCCCCTCACCCCCATCTCTCTCTCTCACCCTCCCCCTCTTTCTGTCTCTCTCACCCCCTTTCTCTCCCCCCCTTCTCTCTCTCTCTCTCTCTCTCTCTCTCTCTCTCTCTCTCTCTCTTTATCTCCCCTTCTCTCCCCCCCTCTCTCTCTCCCTTGCGCTCTCTCTCCCTTTCTCTCTCTTACCCCCTCTACCCCCATCTCTCCTTGTCTCTCTCCCCCTCACTCTCTATCCCTGTCTCACTCTCTCCCTTCCCCTTCTGCTCTCTCCCCCACCATTCTCTCTCTCTCTCTCTCTCCCACCGCTTACTCTCTCTATCTCTCTCCGTCCCCCCCCCCCCCATTTATTCCTTTCCCCCTCCCTCTCTCTCTCATGCTCTCTCTCTCTCTCTCATTGTCTCCCCCTCTTTCCCCCTCTCTCCCTCTCCCCCTTCTCTTTCTCTCTTTCTCTCTCTTCCCCCCTCTCTCCCCGCCTCTCCTTGTCTCTCTCCACCCACTATCCCCGTCTCTCTTTGCACCCCCACTCTCTATCTATCTCTTTCCCTCTCTCTCTCCCCCCTCTCTCTCTCTCCTACACTCTATCTCTATCCCTCGATCTCTCTCTCTCCCCCCATTATCTCTAACTCTCCTCTCTCTCTCTCTCCCCCCCCCTCTCTCTCTTTATCCCTATCTCTCTCCCTCCTTCGCCCTCCCCCCTCCCCCCACCCGTTTGCTCTCTCTCTCTCTCTCTCTCTCTCTCTCTCATGCACGTCCTATCTCTCCCCCTCCCCCAATCTCTCTCTCATGCATGTCCTATCTCTCCCCTCCCCTCTCTCTCTCTCTCACTATCTCTCTCCCTCCACTTTCTCTTTCTCCCTCCTTATCTCTCTCTCAGTTTCTCTCTCTCTCTCTCTCTCTCTCTTGCTCTCTCCCTTTCCCCCTCCTCTCTCTCACCCCATTCTCTCTCCCCATTCTCTCTCTCTCTCTCTCTCTCTCTCTCTCGATCTCTCTCTCTGTCCCTCTCACTCTCTTTCTACCTCCCTATCTATCTCGCTCTCTCTCCCCTCTCTTCTCTCCCCCCTCTCTCTCTCACTCTCTCTCCCCGCCCTCTTTCTCTCTCTTCTTCTCTCCCCCTCACCCCCTACCTCTCTCTCCCTCCCCCCTACCTCTCTCTCCCTCTCCCACTCTCTCTCTCTCTCTCTCCCCCCACATCCACTGCATATATCCATATCATACCACCCCCTATATTTTCATCTTAGTGTAACTCTCTCCTCCACTATAAACATCCTCTCTCTCTCTCTCTCTCTCTCTCTCTCTCACCTACCTCTCCCTCTCCCTCTATCTCTCTCTCTCTATATCCCTCTCACTCTCTCTGCCCTCCCTCTCCCCTTGGGATCTCTCTCTCTCTCTCTCTCTCTCTCTCTCCACCCTCTTTCTCCCTCTCTCCCCTCTTTCTCTCTCTCTCTTACCTATCTCTCTATCCCTATCTCTTGTCTCTCTCTCCCCCCCGCCTCTCTCTCTCTCTCTCTCCCCCCCTAGTTTATTTATCTCCCTATCCCCCCCTCTCTCTCCCCATCTATGTCTCTTCATCCCTCTACCCCTCTCTCCCTCCACTTTCCCTCTCGCTCTCTCACTCAGTCACTCTCTCTATCTCTCTCTCTCTCTCTCTCTTCCCCCGCGTATCTATCCCTATCTCTCTATCTCTCTCTGTGCCTATCTCTCCCTCCTCCCCCACCCTCTCTCTCTCTCCCCACATATCCCACTCTCCTAGGCTCTCACTGTTAGTGTCTTAATGTTAATTGATCAAAGATATTCTTTCAGGTTTACTTGGTAGTGGTCCAAGGTCAAACTTTTATGTTTTGAAGTCAATTTTCAAATATTATTTTGTTCACTGAGTGTTATCTAGGTCTCTCTCTCTCTCTCTCCCCTCTCTCTTTGTGTGTGTGTCTATGTGTGTCTATATTGCTCTCTCTTTATCTCCACTCTATCTCTCTCCCCTCCCTCTCTCTCTCTCTCTCTCTCTCTCTCTCTCTCTACCCACTCTCTCTCTCTCTCTCTCTCTCTCTCTCTCTCTGCCACTCTCCCCCTCTCTCCATCCCTCTCTTACTCTTTCTCCTTCTCAGCCCCCTCTCTCTCGCCCCCTCCCTCTCTCTCCCCCCAAATCTCTCTCTCTCTCGCACCCCCCCCCTCTCTCCCCCCAAATATATCTCTTTATATCTCTCCCGCCCTCTATCTCTCCCTCGCTCACTCTTTATCGCCCTCTCTATATCTCCCCCCACTCTCTCTCTCACTCTCTCACCCCCTCTCTCTCTCTATCCCCCATGTTGTCTCTCTCCTTCTCCCTCTCTCTCTCTCCCCCTCTCTCTCTTGTTCTCTCCAACCCCCTCTCTCTTTCCCTTTCTTTATTTACCCCCCCCTCTCTCTCTCACTCTCTCTCCTCCACTCTCTCTCTTTATATCTCTCTCTCTCCCTCTCTCTCCCTCCCGCTCTCTCTGTATCTCTCTACCCCCTACTCTCTCTCTCTCTCTCTCTCCCCCTCTCTATCTCTCACTCTCTCTCCTCCTTGTCTCCCTCTCCCTCTCTCTCCCCCCTTCACTCTCTCTCTCCCTCTCTATATTCTCCCCACTCTATCTCTGTCTCTCTTCCTCTCTCTCTCCCCCCTCTCTCTTTTTCTATCCTCTTATATCTCTCTCCCCCACCTCTCTTGCCCTTGCTCTCTCTCTCTCTCTCTCCCCCATCTCTATATATATTTCTTTATATCTCTCTCTCCCCCCCCCCCTCTCTCTCTTGGTCTCTTCCCCCTAATCTCTCTCTCTCTCTCTCTCTTCCACCTCTCTCTCCCTCTCTCTCTCTCTCCCCTCCCACTCGCCTCCTCTCTCTCTCCTTCCCCCCTTCGATCCTACTATCTCTCCCCTCTCTCTCTCTCAATCTCTCTTCCCACCTCTCCCCCCCTCTCTCTCTACCCCTCACTCTTTGTCCCTCTCTCTCCCACCTCTTTCTCTCTATCCCTCTAATCCCCCCTTGTATTTCTCTATCTCTCTCCCTCCATCCCCCATCTCTCTCTATCCATTGCTCTCTACCCCATGCTCTCTCTACCTCTCCCTTTATGCATCTTTCTCTCTCCCATCCTTCTCTTTCTCTCTACCTCTCTCTCCCCCCCACTCACTATCTGTCTCTTTACCTCTCTCTCTCCCCCTCTCTCTCTCTCCTTCCCTCTATCTCTATTCCTCGCCCTCTCTCTCTCTCCCCCTCCCCACCCTCTCTCTCTCTCTCTCTCTCCCTCCCCACCCTCTCTCTCTCTCTCTCTCTCTCCCCCCTGCTTTATCTCTCTT